>OZ022246.1:912156-922156 GCA_963978895.1 Erpobdella octoculata
CAAACATATAACACTAAGAATAAAAAATTAATAACTAAACTCATTAATTAATTAATTAATTCGATGTATGAATAAATTATGATAATGAATTAATGTCCCGCCTCTAATAATTACTCACACGAGTAAGTCGGAACGGGATTGGCCGATTGAAGACACGTGGGATTCTGAACGAGATTGGTGGTCAGGGAGTACGAGGGTGGCATGCAGCTGGATATGGGGGGGGGAGAAAATGAA
This sequence comes from Erpobdella octoculata, assembly GCA_963978895.1. Classification (NCBI taxonomy): domain Eukaryota; kingdom Metazoa; phylum Annelida; class Clitellata; order Hirudinida; family Erpobdellidae; genus Erpobdella; species Erpobdella octoculata. Next base: position 912,391 of record OZ022246.1, read on the forward strand.
AGTGAAAGTATTATTCAGCATATCAAACATGTTCATCATAATCATCACCACCATCATTGTCATCATCACCACCACCATCAACATCATCAACATCATTATCATCATCACATCATCCCCGCCATCACCATCACCATAATCACCACCACCACCACCACCACCACCACCACCACCACCACCACCACCACCACCACCACCACCACCACCACCACCACCACCACCACCACCACCACCACCACCACCACCACCACCACCACCACCACCACCATCATCATCATCATCATCATCATCATCACCAGCATCAATGCCTCTTCGTCTACCGCTATGAACCTAACTTACTCTGGGTAGCGGTAGGAATCTGGCACTGTTGAAAGGGGCTGATGGAGCGTCGGGTACATGGAGCTGGAGAACGCGTTGTTGATCCGCGGGACGCTGCCGCCCCCGACGCTTCCGCTTCCATCTACGTCCCTCCTCTGATTTCGTAGCTTCTCCTCTCGTCTCCACTTGGCTCGTCGGTTGGAGAACCAAACCTGATTTTGTATGGATGGTTTGCTGAATTGGGTGGATTTTGTGGATGGGGTGGATTGGATGAATTGGTGGATCTTGAATGGGAGGGTAGAATGGATGGATGGGTGAGTGGATTTCACGGATGGGGTGGATTGGATGAATTGGTGGATCTCGGATGGGAGGGTAGAATGGATGGATGGGGTGGATCGGATGGGTGAGTGGATTTTACGGATGGGGTGGATTGGATGAATGGATGGTTTTCATGGGTGTGTATTCTTACAGTAGGGGGATGATTGAAGGAAAAAAATGTTAAACGTTGTAATGAAAATGTTGATTATGAATAAACAATTCGGATCAGTTGACTGATGCTTTACAATGTCTTGGTTGCTTCATCTGCTTCCCCCCTCTTTTCCCTCCTATCTCTCTCTCCTTCTTTCTCTCTATTTTTCTTCTTTCTCTTCCTATCTCTGTTTCGCTCTCTTTCTTTTCTTCCTTTTAACATATTTTTTTTATCGATCGTTTCTCCTCTTCCAGCACATCTCCTCCATCTCCTCCATCTCCTCCATCTCCTCCATCTCCTCCATCTCCTCCATCTCCTCCTTCTCCTCCATTACATACCTGAATCCTGGCTTCGGGAAGATCCAACTTCTGCGCCAGTCTTTCCCTCGCAAATACGTCTGGATAGTGAGTCTTTTCGAATTCTGTATAAAAAAATGCAAAAAAAGCCAAATTATCATTATTTTTATATTTTACTTGGAATATCATTATCATCACCACCATCGTCATCGTCATCGTCATCGTCATCGTCATCATCATCATCATCATCATCTCCGTTGTCATGACCACGTCCGTCATTGTCTTGCGTGCTAACGTTAATCCCTTATGTGTCAACATTTGTGCGGCAGATAAGAAGAAGAGAGAAGTAACAATCGTCATCACGATCACTATCATCACCACACTCGTCATCACATTCACTACTGCAGCCGTATACTTATTGTCATCCCCACATTGAATCGTCATCATCATCATCATCATCATCATCATCATCATCATCATCATCATCATCATCATCATCATCATCATCACCAACACCTCTACCTACACCCCCTCCCCTCCAGAAAACTGTCACCGTTATATCGGCGGGCACCTTTTTCGAGGTCTTCGATCTGCTGAGTGGTGAACGAGGTTCTGTTGCGCTGGAGTTTCCTCTTCAGTCTCATGCGCATCTGCTCGTCTGACTCGCCGCTGTGCCTCGGACTGCTGCTGCAGCTCTCGTTGCTGGTCATCACGTCTGCCAGTGGTGGTTGTTGTTGTTGCCATGGTGATGAGGGTTGAGGTGATGATGATGATGATGATGATGATGATAATGATGATGATGATGATGTTCTTATTGCTTATTCGTGATGATTATTAAACAGAAGAGGAGGATGATAATAATAAAAATAATAATGATGATGACGTATTGCAAACGTGGTTATTTATGATCGTGAGGATGACACTGTTGGTGGTATTATGAGGATGTTAATGGTGTTTGAGGTGTAATTGGCGGTATAAATGGAACGACTAATAGCCACACACACACACAATATTTATTGATGGTATAGATGGAACGACTAATACCCACACACACAATTATTACTGATGGTATAGATGGAACGACTAATAGCCACACACACACAATATTTATTGATGGTATACACTATATAGACTATACACGACATAAATTTTATAGTGTCTTCAAACTAAAAATGGTGCAAATGACCAACAATACAACTAATAAACAAGCATTTATTGATACCAAAAAAGATTAAAAAGTGTTTTTGTTTACCTTCGTCAGATTTCCTTTTTGCGGCAAGTGCTGTGAATATTAAATAAATAAATAAATTAATTAATTAATTAATTAATACAGAGTCTTCGGATTTATAAAAACAAGGTTTTCTACACAGAAAGAAAAAGAGAGAAAAAATAAAAAAAAGGGGAGAGAAAAAGAAATAAAAATAAATAAAAAGAAAAAGAAAAAGAAAAAGAAAAAGAAAAAGAAAAAGAAAAAGAAAAAGAAAAGAGAGATAGAGAGAGAGAGAGAGAGAGAGAGAGAGAGAGAGAGAGAGAGAGAGAGAAACATTAAAAGACTGAATAAAAGCTTAAGAAAGCAAATTAAATTTCATTAAAATGGAGAAAGTTGGAGATATTGATGTGAATTTCTGTCATTTTTAATCGAGATTGTCTCATTGGAAATTTATTACCAAGGTGTTGCCGCAACATACAAAACAACTACATCATCAACACCATCAACTACATCATCATCATCATCATCAACTACATCATCATCATCATCATCATCATCATCATCATCATCATCATCATCATCATCATCATCATCATCATCATCATCATCATCATCATCATCATCATCATCATCATCACCAGCAACAGCACAATCATCATCATCATTACTACCACTGCAAAGAGCAAATTGCAGCACTAATAACATCAGATGTCAACAATAGCATCAACATCAACACCAACAACTTCAACAACCACAACAACATCTTAGCTGCTTCTTGATTGATAACGCGATCGGCGACGCGGACATGAAAAGATAATTCCAGTTGATCTCATGATTGGAGAGGATCAAGAGACACTGAGATACCTTACGACCTTCTGGTTCACCATTTCTGAACGAACGAACGAACGAACGAACAACCGAACAAACAATAATATAATAAGCGAACTGACAGAACTAATTCTCATAATTAGCCCCTCCTTTCATGTGAATGACAATGATTTTTTTGTGTGGAGTTTATCCTGTCTCAATGTAGTATTTTCATCAGTCCTTCGTCCTTAATATCTCCCTATCTCGCTCTTCCATCAATCCTTGAAACCATCCATCCATCCTTGCATCCATCCATCCTTGCATCCATCCATCCTTGCATCCATCCATCCTTGAATCCATCCATCCATCCTTGCATCCATCCATCAAACTTCTACTTATTCAACACTCAGCGTAGTGGTGGTTACGACGACAGTGTGTAGTTATAACTGCACAGGTGTTGAGGTATTTAACGATAGGTAAGTAATTGTATAGACTTTCTCTTAAGTTGTCGAACTTTCGCACCAGAGATGTTGCTAATTTGATAATAAGATACATTTCTGGTTAACCTTACAAAAATATGTTTCATTCATTCATTCATTCATTCATTCATTCATTGATAAATTCATTCATTCATTCATTCATTCTTTCATCCGTCCATTCATTCATTCATTCATCCGTCCATTCATCTTTCAATTCATTCAACCGGCTTGCCTTCTCTGTCTTTTCATCTAATTCCTTTCCCTGTTACTTTGAATGCAATTAAAAGCTTTATTGGTGGATGGATTCATGTAAAGAAGACTTTGTACATGTAACAGTGGGTGTGTTACTGTAAGTGAGTGTACTGGAAGGTTGTACAAGTAGGTGCACTGTACAGAGTACAGACTGTGTACAGTTATGCGCACGCGTGGTCGAGTAGATGTACAGATGTACAAGTTCTAACTGAGAACGTACAAGCTACAAAAAACAAAGTTATAGAGGTAGATAGAGATTGAGAGAAAGAGAGAGAGAGAGAAAGAGAGAGAGAGAGAGGGAGAAGGAGAGAGAGAGAGAAAGAATATTGCATAACATAATAGCAACACGAAATGTGACAAGTATGGATATTATTAAGGGATCAAAAAGATTAAAAACATAAGCAGCTATAGAAAGAAAGTAAAACAGAGAGAATGAGAGAGAGGGAGAGAGAGAGAAAGAGAGAGAGAGAGAGAGAGAGAGAGAGAGAGAGAGAGAGAGAGAGAGAGAGAGAAAGAGAGATAGAGAGAAAAATATCTTCATAACCTAAAGAATCAAAATAGTAGAAAGATATAAAATGAAGTATTATAGCTAAAAGGTAAAGAAAGAGAATGAACGATACAGAGAAACATTAAGTGAACCCTGTAATTAACGTAATCACTCAAATAAAACCAAAATTAATCTCAAGTTAAAAACCCCAATCAACAAGCAAATGAAAAAAATAACGAAAAACCCTTTACAAACCTTTTTTTTCGAAAGAGTTATAGAACGCCGAGTTGGTGAGCTGGTGCTGACTGGGCATGGTTATCGGGTGGATGGGGGGCGGTCCGGGTGTCGTGTACCACGGGTTGGCCGCCCGGTGCCAGGCCTGGCCGCCGAAAAGTCCGAACTTCTCGTACATTTGGTTTTGACCGAGGTGGGTTTTGTGGGTCTCGCTGGTGAGGTTGCGAAGGACGCGGTTGATGGAGGAGACCTGGATGTGTGGATGAGGGGGTGATGAGGGGGAATGTGAGGAAGAAGGGGGTGGATGATGACGGGGGTGGTCGGTCGGTGAAAACGTTGATATGGTGGTAGGAAGTGGTGTAATGGTGGTAAAGAAAAATGAACTCTATGAAATTATAACAATGGTTGGCTGATGGTAGTGATGATGAAACTGGGTGGGGGGTTAACTTTTTAGCGTGTATGGCTGGTGATATGACTGAATTGCTGGCGATGAAGGGGGACATGCAAAGGGATTTGACGATATTTGAAACGAAGTACAAAGACCATAAATATGTGAGAACAAAAAACAGCGAGACGGAGAAACGGAGAGAGAGGAAGTGTGTGTGTGTGTGTGTGTGAGAGAGAGAGAGAGAGAGAGAGAGAGAGAGAGAGAGAGAGAGAGAGAGAGAGAGAGAGAGAGAGTGAGAGAGAGAGAGAGCAAGAAGGAAACAATATTATATAGAGTTATAGAGTTCATTTCCACGATTAAAGAATCCATCTTGGAGGAATCCGCCTACGCGAATCGACTGCACGGAGAGCAATATTAGCAATAAGACTTCCGCTTCCGTCTCCACCTACAAATGTTACCAGGCACGCTGAGATTTTCAATTCGTACAAATGCGTTGAGAGCCAGAGGTCCCGGGGAGTTGGAGCCGGGTGGAGGGGGGGGGGAGTTGGAAGAAGAATGAATTGAGAGATGGGGAGTGGATGGATGGATGGGTGGATGGATGGATGGATGGATGGATGGATGGATGGATGGATGGATGGATGGATGGATGGATGGATGGATGGATGGATGGATGGATGGATGGATGGATGGATGGATGGATGGATGGATGGATGGATGGATGGATGGATGGATGGATGGATGGATGGATGGATGGATGGATGGATGGATGGATGGATGGATGGATGGATGGATGGATGGATGGATGGATGGATGGATGGATGGATGGATGGATGGATGGATGGATGGATGGATGGACGGATAGATGGATGGATAAAAGAATGAATAAAACACAGTCCCGATACCCTGTCCAGCCAAACATAAAAAATAAAATATTTAAAAATATAAACAAAAATATATATTGTCGGACAGACAGCAAGAGGAGAGACATGTGGCCGGCATGTGTACAAAATGAAATTGGAGTAAACAGGAACAGGAAGTTCTTCTTATTTATTGAATTGTGCGACATGTTGTTCCTGTTTGCCGGACATCCAACGACTTCTGTCAACAAGTGGACATCGAGACAATTGATCAAATACTTCTCTCTCTCTCTCTCTCTCTCTCTCTCTTTCTTTCTCTCTCTCTCTCTCTCACTCTCTCTTTCTCTCTCTCTCTCTCTCTCTCTCTCTCTCTCTCTCTCTCTCTCTCTCTCTCTTCCTCTAGTCCGGCCACCTCTCACTCTTTCTCATCGTCTCGCCGTTCGCCGCCAAAGTATTAAGGGCATCACTGCAAACAGACCTGCCACGGATACATGGAAATGAAATTGCTCCGCAGGCTTGTACATTATTAAACTCAATTGCTCCGATGTGTGCGTGTATACCAATGCGTGCGTGTGTGTGTTTGTGCATGCGTCTGTGACATTCTTTTTGTTTTGTTTACACATCATTTGTGTAATTTGTCGTGTTGTGGATTGTGTTTTCATAGTAACCGTTTTCGCCGTTGGTAAACTCCTTTTTGGTACAAATGCATGTGTATGTATCTGTTAGGGTGTGTGTGTGTGTGTGGGTGGAAGTGTGTGTGTTTAGTTATAATGTGATCACGTGATCATGATGACGACATCAAAGCAAAATCGCAAACGAATAAACCAATTTTCATAAAAGCTGAAAAAGTGACAAGGACTTAAATAAACAACAACAATAGAGCAATGTCAACAACAACAATGATATCAAGGACAACTGATAACTGACACTGGGTATGTTCTCCTGGGTGCACAGGCACTCGGACAGCAGACGATCCCTGATCTCCCAGGCGAAGATGGACGGGCACTCCCTCTTGTACTGGGCTATCTTGTTCACCACCTCCGGGGTGGCCACCCGCGGCTTGCTGCCCCCTATGGCCCTCGGCCGGATCGACCCGGTCTCGTAGTAGCGGCCGAGGATCTTGCTGACGCAGCCGTTCGAGACTTGGAGGATGCGCGAGATGTCACACGGCCTTGCCCCGCTGTGGGCCAGCTCGACGATTCGCTGGCGAGTCGAGTCGGGTAGGGGCCGGCCGTTGACGAAGACGCCCCCTAGCTGGTTCACCCCGCTGTGTCCTGTGTGGAAATCGTGGGGGTGGGGGTTAAATAAAATAGCCAAAGATGACGAGAAATGAATTTGAAAAAAAAGTCCCAATTAGCTTCATTATTATTTATTATATAATAAGACTCCCAGGGCATGCTTATTTTAGACGACAATGACGTTCATGATGATGATAATGGCATTGGTGATAACGATTATGATGGTTATGGTGATGATGATGATGATGATGATGATGATGATGATGATGATGATGATGATGATGATGATGATGATGATGATGATGATGATGATAATGGCATTGGTGATAACGATTATGATGGTTATAGTGATGATGATGATGATGACGATGGTGATGATGATGATGGTGGTGGTGGTGGTGGTGGTGGTGATGATGATGATGACGATGACGATTATGATGACGATGACGATGACACTGACGACGATGATGGTTATAGTGATGATAATGATGAGGGTGGTTTTAGTGATGATGATGATAATGATGGTGGTATGGGTTACGACGATAATGATAATGGAGTGAAGATAATCAAATGGGGATTATGATGGACAGTACGAAATAATTTTTTTAATTAAAAAAAAAACAATATAAGCGTACAAGATGATTCATTTATTTAATTATATTTGATAATAATGTTAATATTTATATATGAAAAAGTAAACGATATAAAAAAAAGTGAAAAAGGGGATTTTCCAACGAAAAGCGAAACTCGTTAGTTGACCAACCTCTCTTTGGTCGGCTCTTCTTTTGCGATTCGTCGGAAATATCGTTGGAAGTGCTGCTGTGGTCTTCCTCTGCTGGGTGAGGGGTGTTGGTGAATGAATGAATTGAATGGGGGGGTTGATAGACGGAGATGAATGAATGATTGGGGGGTCGTCGGCCAATGAGGGATGTGATTCAATGAATTGGATGGGGGGCCGATTGAGGAAAATGAAAGAATGATTTGGATGGTGGGTGGGTGGATTGAGGGAGGTGAATGAATAACTCGGTGGATGTGCATGAGTGAATTGGTGATCTAGTGGGAAGATGAATGATTTTATTGAGTAGATAAGACGAATGAATGAATTAGATCGGGTTTGATTGAGAGAGATCACTGAATGAATTGATGATCAAGTGAATGAGGAAATTTAGGGTTGGTTGGTTGGCTGGTTGGGGAGGTTATTGAATCTAAAAGTATAGTGAGTTGAAGGGAAAGTGAATGAATAAGGATTAAGAGAAAAAAATGGATTGCAGGAATGAAAAAGTATGTCGTTGAATGAAAGAAAAAACAAATGAGTGAGATGAATGAAGGAGTGAAATTAATTAATGAGTGAGACGAAAGAAGGAGTGAGACGAATAGGAGTGAGACGAATGAAGGAATGAGATGATTAAAACCGGGCAGTTGATCGACCACGTCAACGAATTGATGCAAGCAGACTGCTTGTTGGACACGAGTGACAACAACCATTTTTCTCCACTTACCTTTAGTGGGCATCTCTCGGCGTCACGAGAACCTCCAAGACCATACGCTAGTCGGAAAAGGGCGTGGCTCCTCTTTGGAATACCTGTGCAACGGTATTTCATCCAATCGTTTAAAAATTCCACAATAGCAGCGTTATATATGAACGACCGAGCACAGTTCAGAAAATTAATTTAATTTAATGTTAATTAATTAATTAATTAATTATTAAACGATCAACAGTTTATAAATCAATAATAATAAAATTATGGAAATGAATATAAAAATAAAAGCTTGAGAGTTGTTGAGTTGTTTCAAAGACTGTTTTTACTAGGTCTGATGATAATGATGATGATGATGATGAGTGATGACGATGACGATGATGATAATGATGATGATGATGATGACGATTATGATGATGACGATGATGATGACGATGATGATATCCACTGAAATATTAAACTGTCATCTTAGAAACACAAACACGGAAACTCGAAAAGAGAAAGAAGCGAGAGAGAGAGAAAGAGAGAGAGAGAGAGAGAGAAAGAGTGAGAGAAATGGGGAAAGAGAGAAAGAGAGAGGGCTTAATTTCGTTACCCTGCAGCAAACAAATTGGCACAATCTCGTGAATAGCACGATCAACGACCGACGAAACTGTCTCCACCTCCTCCCCCACCTTTTTTTCCTCCTCCACCTCCACCTCCACCTCCTCCCCCACCTCCTCCTCTTCCTCTTCCTCCCCACCTCCTCCTCTTACTCCTCTCCCTCCTCCTCCTCCCCCACCTCCTCCTCTTACTCCTCTTCCTCCCTTCTCCCCCACCTCCTCCTCTTCCTCTTCCTCCTCCACCTCATCCTCTTTCTCCTCTTCCTCTTCTTCCTCTGCCTCCTCCTCTTCCTCCTCTTCCTCTTCTTCCTCTGCCTCCCCCACCTCCTTTTCTTCCTTCTCCAGGAACACCAGCGAGAGATAAAACTCATAATGAACCCGCAGATGAGTTCTTCCACGTTATTTTTTTTTTTGCATCTCCCTCGCCGCGTCCCTCGCCGCTCTCGCCTTCTGCATCGCCCTGATCTTAAAACCGCAGGAAAAAAGCAGCTCTCACGGATCGCTCTCCATGAAGCTATTACGGCTGAGCTGCGGCTATGTGACGCTCGGCCGTTCAGTGCGGCTAGCGAGCTAAACAGCATTACTCAGCTCAAGCTCATGTTTTGCAGAAACTATTTTAAAAATAAATTCAATACTCCTACTACTACTACTATT
>OZ022246.1:927669-962669 GCA_963978895.1 Erpobdella octoculata
ATAATTTGCTTTGAGGAATACTTATGCCTAATCATCACCATCACAATCATCATCATCATCACCATCATCACAATCATCATCATCACATCACCATCGTCATCATCATGACCGCTATTATTTTTAATTCATCATTAAAATCGCTGTGGCAACTAAGACGGGCGACATGGCCCACCCCCATACGACACCGACCCCATTTCATTTCATCACCACGAACAAACACACACACACACACACATCCACGTTACGTATAATCACGTACACGACAGAACAGCGACGATGATGACGTCCCAAACGATCTCTAACAAGGCAAAACAAGACGAATCAAGTGCCTTCTTGACCCGCATGTTCCTTCTCATCCTGTTGTTATAATAATTATTATTGTTGTTTCATTAGACGTGCAGTTACAACGATCACCTCAATAATCGCATAACAAACAATTATTAATAGCAATAATAAGATTATTATTATTATTACTATTATTAATATTATTATTATCATCATTATCATTATCATCACCACCATCACCATTATTATTATTACTAGTAATAATAATACTAATTTTTTACCAATTACAATGATGATATACATGGGAAATATTTGATTTCAACGACATTGATAAGTTTCAAGAAGCTCTGATAAAATATTGCATCCTGCAAATATATAAATACTTTATCTATGTAAATGTACTTAATGTTTTAAATCGTACATATGCTATACTTGATCAATTGATCGTGTAAATTTGTAAATCATACAATCACCTCGACCTTGACCTTGTAACTCTGTAATTCATACAATGCGAACGAGACTACAAACAATCTGGACAATCATACGGAGCAAGGTATTACTGAGGACTAATATCATCATCATTATTAGTATTAGGATTATCATTTTACAAAAAAACTAGAAACAAAATATATAAGGAGAAAGTGGAAGAGAGAGAGAGAGAGAGAGAGAGAGAGAGAGAGAGAGAGAGAAAGAGAGAGAGAGAGAGAGAGAGTAAGGAAACGAAATTTAAGAAAAGGAGAGTGAGAGCAGCATAGGAAAGCAGAACTTGTTAGAGTTGGCACTTGAGTTCATTACGGCGACACCTGCTGGCAGGGACCAGTCGCTTGGAAGGATTGCCTTAATATGGCACACAAATACTCCTTTTCCATTCTCCGTCTCTCCTCGCGCGCGCGCGCAAGAAGCAGTTTCTTTCCACCATCTCCCTCTTCTTTTCCACCATCTCCATCCTCTTTTTCTCTCCTCCGAGTGAAGTGACTTGCTCGGGAAGAAAAAAAGTTCGCTCATTCATTTCCCCATCCTGATTCATGCGCTCGTGTCATTCAGACGGAGAACGTGATTTTTATTCTCTGACAGTGCGCTCCAGCGACAAAATTTTAGAGTGCAAAGAAGAAACGTTTTCCTGTAAACAAAAAAAAATAAAAAAGAAAGAAAGAAATTGTTGTTTGGCAACTGAGATCTTACTCGCGCCCGACTGAACTTCTTGTGAATTTCAAATTTTTCCGAACGGAGAAAAAAAAAACTTAGGACCCGCACGCAAACAGCCGACAGAAACGGACAAGCGTACAAACAGACAGTAGACAGTTTCGATTAAAGTCCAATACGCACCAAACGCTTTCGAGACCGGTGCTATTGACAGTGCGTGCACTATTTTTTTTCCAAAATATTTTTTAGTCCTCTGCTAGTTCATTTTTAAGTCTGAAGTAGCAGTACGCAGAAAACAAAGAAATATCACAGATGAATGTTTTTATTCTTTTTTCTCTTCCTTCATCCATGGTCTCGGCTGCCTCGCAAAATCGAGACTGAATTGGGCCAAATATTTTCGCGAATTATTCGATGTTATCTAATAGTATTAACGTGATTTCCACGATATTTTCTGCTACCTCTATTGTGTCTGAAGAGATTTCGCATCAAAAACTTTCACTGTATCTATGCTAAGTACCTATACTAGTAATTCGTAACATCGTCAGCGCGCAACGTTTCTGTCGAACTTCAAATGCCGATTTAAATCCTCTCGTCGTCCGATATAATCTATGCAAGAATTATTAATGATCACGTTGAAGCGTTTAAGAAAAAGAAGCTAAAATCTTGATCGCCACAAAGCATCGTTTTTCCAGAAAATACTACAAACGAAAACAAAATGGCGACGGAGATTCAAAACACGGCTCTCACGCGACGAAGGAACAAACAGGAAACTGTGATTGAAAGCCGCTTTTTTCGCTCGATTTCACACGCGGACGTGTCTCAGGAACGAAAATATGTTTATCATTTTACAATACTTTTGTTCTAAATTATTATAAATTACTCGAAGAAAAACTACAATATTTGAAAACTACTTTGATTAACGTATAACCAATTTTGGATTATCGAAATGACTTACTTAAAACAGCATCAGTAGCAGCCTACATCGACCCAAGAACAGCCAGACCTAAGCCAGATTTATGTTCCAAATATTTTAAACCTCTTCAGTAGGACCATGCAGTGCTGTTGAATCGTCCATGTAATCATTCGCTTAATCAGTCGTAATGTTTAATGGTTAAGTAATAAAAATAATAAAGAGCTATTAACTCTTCTATGGTATACTTAATAGTTAGGCATACCTACCACTCCTTAAGTAGTATTTCTATTTAGACCAGCACCATTTAGCTTTAAAGTGGTGCAGAGAACAAAAATGCAGTTTTTCTCTTTCATTCGCCAGATGCCATGAAGCAAGAAAAAACCCCAAAACGACGAACCAACCAACCTCCCATTCCCTTTGCGAGCAAGCAAGATTAGTATTCTTCAAACCTGAAATATATTATTTAATTATTTCTTTTCTTGTTCTCGAGAGCACGACCCATCAGTAAAAATAATACTAATGCACATATATACATAACAGGGAAGTGATAAAACAGAAAGTGGCACAGTTAGATATTAACATTATAATATTGAACAAGAAAAAATGTAAGATTTACAAAATAAACATTTTTTTTTACAAAAGATAAAAACATTAAAAAAACCCAATCCTCTAAGCAACAACAAACAAATCAAAAACTTAAAAGTTTTAACATCAATTTTTAGCTAGTACAACCCGATACAATGCAATAGCTTCTCGCATTACTTCTTGGTATATGAATAATGCAATTGTAAATCATTACTACATCACCAAAATCATTACTATCACCATTCTCATCATCATCATATCAATCACCAATATCATCCTGATGAACTGATAAGATAGTTGATAGCAGTGTAGAGGTTACCGCTTGATTTGTCAACTGCTTTTTTTGAATCGTCCAATGAGAATCCCATCTGCAGCAGAGCAGCCAGGTGTTCGTCGGTTGACACCTGCAAAACAAACAAATAAACAAGCATAAATATAAATTAAATAAAATAACAAATAAATTAAATAAACAAAATAAATTAAATAAACAAAAATATATATATAAAATAAATTGCAACCTTTCTGCCGTGAGCACCTTCCTTCTCTTTTTTATTCTTTTCCATCATGGCTGCCTGTATTGTGGCTTTTCTTTGTTGTTCGAACTCCTTGTTCTCCCGAGTCTCCTTGCTGACGTTTGTTTTCGATTCCAGCGATTTGAACTCGTCTGAAATCGTTAAAAACCTTCATTTTATCATCTGGTTTGTCGAGGAGCGAAATAACACCACCGCCCCCCCCCCCCGCGGACCCAGTCGTCACCAACCTTGCCTGACGTTGCTCGGTCGACTCTTGAGGTTCTTGAAGGAAATGAACGGGGGTGGTCCGCCTTCCTGCTGTTGATGGATCCTTTCAAATCCCACCAGAGACTATGAACAAATTATAAATTACAACCACGTTTAAATTCATTCTGCCTGATAACAAGGAGCTTTTCAGGTCGAAGCGGAAAAAACATCTCAAATCCGCTTAAACATCTCGTCATATGGTCCTTCTTAACCATAAGGCATCACAAAACCGGTCTTACTTGTAAAAAAAAAAATTTCCTTCAAATAACCACCTTTTTGACTTGCCAGCTTTCAATCATTTTTTCAACTTTTCCACCGAGAACTTCGACATTTGACTTTGACAGGAGGAGGAAACCCTGAAAGATGGGAACTTTCCCCACCAATCGCAGCTTTGTTCCGGGAGGAGTATTGTCGCTAGAGAGACGAGAGAAATTATTTTGAGAAAATTCGATTTGTAACAATATACAAATGAAGTAAAATTCTTTGTTGTTGCAAAAATTCTTTTTCTAAACTAATTTAACTATTCAAAAAATTTTAGCAAACAAAATCAGAAACATCCACTAATACACACATGCGACACGAATCAGGAAATTCCAAAAAAAAATTTAAACACGTCAATAAATAAACAAATAAATCGTAGCAAAATTAAAAAAAAAAAAATAACTGAATGCTAGGTATGGACTTGAGGGCGACAGCCTGGAAGGACTGGGCCCCGTCCGTCAAAAATATCTTTCCCAGAAACTTCCTTCCGGAAGGTGCTCCGTGGTTCGTCGACTCCTCATCCCTGGCTGGTGCGAGGACGTTCTTAATCTTTTGTATTTGCAAAATTAGAGGTCCTTCGATCTGATGAAATAGCATTGAAAAATTATTATAATTACCAGACTCATGATTATTCATGAGAATGGTTATTTATTAGATCATGTAGCTGTTTAGAAAATTAATCAAAACTCTTGCTATTATCTGCATTGAATTAATCAATGTAATTTCTCGTATCTGACCGACAGCCATTAATTAAGTCAACCTTGAATATTATCTATTCCTATAGAGAGAAAGATAACTTTAATTTAATAAAATAAATAATAAATAAAAAATTTAATGAGACAAAATTAGATCGTGAGTCGCTTCTATTTAAAGCCGTTAATTTAAAATTAACTAACCAGAATCAACACTTTTTTCTCATAGCGATCTGAAACTCGATAACTTACCATCTCAGACAAATTACAACCTGTCGTATGTCAGCTCCTCCGGCGTCGATTTTTATTTTTAAACGGTAAAAGAATATCGTTGCATAAATAAAAACTAAAAATAGCAAGTAAAGATAAAAAATAAATTTAAAATAAATGCTTTTATTTGCCTCTTTATCTGAGTCAACGAACTAAAGTTTTTGAATCTAAAACAACCGTTACGTTCAATCTTGTACATTGTTTATTTCTTTCATATGAAATCAAAATTCATAAATTTAACTCGATGTATGGATTAGTTGTTATCTAAAACACTTCATTCATGTATTGTTATCGAGAATACAGCTATTCTGAAAGTTTCAAAGCTCCACGTAGATGAATATTAGTCGAATTTGCTTATACCTGTAACGCACAACTTTGATTAATTTTAATTGATTTAAGGCCTAATTCATGTCGGAAACATTCAATTCATGTATTGTCATTCAGAATAAAGCTTTCCTGAAAGTTTTAGAGCTCTAGGTGGTCGAAAAGTGGTTGAATTTTTGTTTCTAAGATTTGATCACCACAGACAAACAAACAAACAAACATACAGAGAGACGAGTGAAGTTAAATAAAAACATTTAAAAAAAATAAAATGAATTTATGATATAAAAAAAATTAATGAACGTCAAAAACAAAAAATAATGAATATAACAACTAAAATGAAAAAAATGTAACAACTAAATGAATATAACAAATAAAATGAATAAAACGAATAAAATTAACAAACTCACCTCCCCGGAACTGCCGCTGGTCTGCGTCTTGCACGAACTTCTCGATGAAATCTCCCTCAGATCTTCCTGTTAACAACGAAATATTTCTTTCGATTAAAATAAAAATGATTATTCAGTTCAATT
Source organism: Erpobdella octoculata (assembly GCA_963978895.1). Classification (NCBI taxonomy): domain Eukaryota; kingdom Metazoa; phylum Annelida; class Clitellata; order Hirudinida; family Erpobdellidae; genus Erpobdella; species Erpobdella octoculata. Next base: position 933,452 of record OZ022246.1, read on the forward strand.
CATTTTTAGGATCTTTATTAAAGTGGCTTGAGCCGGCAGACTTATCTAATGAATATTAATGAGTAGTACGATCCAAGTTGATTATTGATTATTCTACAAACACAGCACAGGTAGGCCCAGGTCGTATGATTAATCGTTAGAACGGCTAAAACCCACAATATAATCAGTATATTATAATGTTTCAAATTTAGTAGTACTTTAGACTTTATTATAAATTGTAAACTTCGTGGCCTTGAAGTCCAACTAATGCCACATTAAATATCATCAAATTTTCATTTCATTTCATTTTTGCATAAATTAATAAACCTTCATCTGAACGGTTTATCACGTAAATAAAATGATGAAGGTGGAGTTTGGTTTAATAATTTATTGTTGCTGTGTTTAATATATTGTCAGTTTGAAAACAGCAGAGATGATTTATTACATTAAATTTTACTTTTACCGACTAAAAAAACTGCTAGAAAAACAAACTAGTTTAATTATACTTTGTTAAGTTTTAGTTTGACTGAGTTTGTAGCACTGTAATTAATGTAATATAAGCTAGGCCCTAGACTGAATGTAACATCTAATATCTAACATATCCATACATTCAAAGCCTTCTGGATGACAGTTTCAACAGCTGGTTTCTTAGCATCCGTGTTACTGTTACAATCTTCAATGAATTCATCTTTCAAAAACCTTAAAAAAAAAATTAGCAAGTGTAGATTGTCAGGGTCGAAAATACAATTAAAAATGTTAAAAATTTTTGAGAAAATAGTAAAAAGCCTAAAGACATAACTAATAAATTATTTCCTACGTTTTAATAATATTTTCATTATAATAATTATATATTTATAAACACAATAACCCGACCTAGTCTGGCCCATTTTTTAGGCTTAAAGTTCCTATACTAGGCACAAACATCTTGGCTTAGCCCACTTTAACTTTAAGCCCGGCCCGCTTGAAAACCCTAAAGACCAAAGCCCGACCCCTGCAGTACTCTAGAAAAATATGTCACGCAGTCCGATAAAAAAATTTTTTACAGAAAAAATTATTGTTGATTTAATCTAGAGAAGAAGTTCTTCAGAAAAAACATAATTTTTTTGTAAATTTTTTTCATTCCACTTTACTTTTAGTTAGCCTTTTGTTTATGAGTTTATTTTGCAGCTACTACCTGACGGCTTTTTATCGATAACATTTTTTTTTAAATATATTTTTGAAAAAGTAATCAGATAAGTCTATTGGTGATTTATTTTTATTTTTAATTATATAAATTGGGTAATAAAAATATTATTAAAAACACTGTAAATAATTTATTATGCTATTCGCCATTCTCCCCCTTTAACGATTTTTTAGCGTTTAATGTTAGTCTGTAAGTTTATTTTGTAGTAATAAAAAAAAAAATAATGCAGTAAAACAAGTAGAACTAGTAAAAGCAAAGACAGTCAATTCTTTTTTTGCAACTTAAATTTTAAGTCTTAAAAAATTAAACTAAAAAAAATCAGACTCACCACCCTTTTCGTAAAAGAAGATCTTTACAACTCATTCTCAATCGAGTTTGTGATCACAGTTTCCTTTTTTTAGATACAAATTTAAATTTAATGCGAAACTTCCCAAGTAAATAAATAGCAATCTAAAACATAAACAAAACAAGCTATGGAATGAAAAGTGAACTTAAGATACAGGAAAGCGAAGCATTTCTAGCAGCACTAGTTAACATTACATTAACTTTTAACTGCCACAAAATGTATTATGACAATTTTTTTAGAATAAATTACGTTGTTATTAGGCGACCCCCGACTCGGACCCCCACCAGATTATAAACCAAAATTTTTTTCCTACCCCCTTGTCATGAGGTTTTTTGAAAGAAGAAAAAGTGTGAGAATCTTCGAAAAGTATTATCATCTTTAATTTTTTTTAAAAGTACCTACGACAACCCCCCACCTGGTAATCAGGTTTTTTGAGAAGAGGAAGTTTGAAAGTCTTTAGAAAAAAATTGCATCTCCCCACCAAGAATTCCTGGATCCGCCACTGTGCTTTTGTGATTCATTTTATGTTGAAAAGCTGTTTTATAATTATAATAATAAGTTGGATGACTTTTGCTTGGCTGTCGTATCGCATTTTTCTTCCAAAAGCTGTCGATGACTCGGTTATGAGATTTTATTCTATGTGATGTAAAATCCTGACAGCGTTCATTACTTAAATTAATAATAATCAGCCATTTTGAAAATTTTATTAGATAATTATTTATAGAATATTATAGAAACTCCGCTGCCACAATTGGTGGTTTCAGAAAGATTTTAAAAACGCACTCGTTCGGTGGCCTTAACAACCCTGGGCCTTGAGGTCCATTGATGGACTTACGCCACCCCTGAAAAGATCGTCCAACACTCACTTATTCCTTCATTCAACCTGTCTTTATTCATTACTAACTAATGTATCAGGATGTTACATCGTATAATTAGGACTGCGTTTGTAGAAGATCCTGTAGCAAGAACAGTTGGCTGACAATTATAAAAATAATACCGGTTTTGTTATCAATGTGGCGTATTTAAGCGAGGAGTCTTTAGGGATGAGCACCCCCTCGTGGTGATTTAATAAGAAAAATTAACCAACGCATACATTTTTTTTTCGTTTTTTTTTTTTTTTTTCCAAACTTTCTCCATCTTACCGTTAGCTGCAACCTTTAACTTGGCTGTTGTTTACTATTCAACAGGTCAGAGAAAATTATAGAGCTAATAATAAGTAGATCCTTTATAAATAAAACTTTTATATTTGTTTTATTTAAATGCTTTTTTACAAACTTTTATTTAGGTTACAATCTCTGTTAGTGTGTGTGTGTGGCTTTCTCTGTACGCAAATCTTGCAAGTGATATTTAACCAGCTTTTTGACTAGCTAGGAAGCTGAAACTTTCAGCATAGCTTTATATTGGATGACAATACATTATTCAATTAAAAAAAACAACGTTATTTGAACATCTTTCGTGTACATACACACATACACAAAGACACACATCGAATGTACTTGAAATCAAAGTTTGTGTTAAAAAACTTGTTTTTTCCTTTACTTGTTATTTAACTCTACTTGTCTGTTGTCTGTTTCGGCGGAGTAATAATAAAACAAATTTTAAACCAACTTCCCGGGCTGGATAGATAAGATAGAGGTCAACGGAGGTCAAATGGATGACAACACATTATTTATTATTTTTTACTTATTTTTAGTACTTTGATTTTGATTTTTTTTGTTTGTTTTTCTTGTTCACACTTTTCATGGTTACTTCCCTGCTAAACTGAGTTGAGGGATTGGGTTCCTCAAATTTTGACCAAAAACTCCTTGCATTCGTTTATTATAAAAATTGACGTATAGAATTGATCGGTTGGTTGGTAAATTGATTGATTGATTGATTGATTGATTGATTGATTGAATACATCAAGGCGTTAAATTGGTAAAGCAGTACAGTTGGATTAAGGGCCGAGTTTGCCAACAGAATAGAACTTAAGAGATTGATCATGGACTTCTATATATAGTATAGAAGTCCATGGATTGATCAACTGTCTGCAGAGCTTAATTGAGGGGCTTGATGATTCATTGAGCAATTAGTTAGGTGTATATCTGTATTCTGGCTCGCTCGAAATTTGGAATGTCTGGAATCCGGAATGTGTTTACCGCAGAGTTTTCCGTTTTTTCATTCACCCGTACAAACAAGCACACTCACACATACACATACACAGATTAAATATAATGTGTTTAGTTTATCCATTGCAGGCAGGTTATGTTTACATTAGGCCGTTCCCCGAGTAAAGAAATTTACTTTTAGGATAGTTTCTACGTAGATCATTTCTCCATCACACACACACACACACACACACACAAACACACACAAACACACACACAACACACACACACACACACACACACACACACACACACACACACACACACACACACACACACACACACTCACACACACACCACACACACACACGTGCATAACACACCCAATTAAACAAAAATCGCTGTAAAACTTTTCTTTTACCACTATTTGTCATTCCAACTCACAACAAAGTATTTTTTAAAGAATTTACGGAGCACGACCCCGTCATATCTCCCCCGTTAAAAACATCGTTTGTCATGTTGCCATGCTAGACGAACGTGTCTTACAAATTGAGACATGATAATGATTATGAAGGCGGTGATGATAATGATGGCGATGATGATGATGATAATGGCAGTGATGATGCTGATGATGATGTTTAGCTTCGAGCAAAACAACCGCTTGAGATTTCCAACGTTCTTTATTGGCATGGCAATGTAAAAAAAAGTAACTCGATCAATTTTTCGTCTAATTAATCAATTGAATTGAATTGATAATTTTTCTATAAAATTTTTTTTTTATTAATATTTCAACTGATAATTAATTTTTTAAATCAGCGTTTCATTAATTCGAAATAAAAACCCGTCGAATTTTTTTTTAACGATTTGTTCAATTATTATTAATTTAATTCAAATAAACGACAGAGAGAGAGAGAGAGAGAGAGAGAGAGAGAGAGAGAGAGAGAGAGAGAGAGAGAGAGAGAGAGAGAGAGAGAGAGAGAGAGAGAGACGAAACCATGCGACACACACACACACACACACAAACACACATGAAGAAGACCTTCTTAACCAGTTTGGCAGCTCCATTTTCTCTTGGAACATCGAATGAACGTTCCGCGTCGCCATTTTCATAGCAGTTCATTTATTTTTTGAACATTTGTTTGCTAGTAATCTATATTATTATTTTTTTTTTATGTACACCGACACACGCACGAATCACGTGTGACAAACACACACACACACACACACAATCACCCACGCACACACACACGCACACAATCACACTCGTACGATATTTCCGATTCAGAATGCCGATAGAAGAAATTTACCCTTTACTTGTTCGGAGCTGCCAAGAGGAGTTAAAGAAGATCATCATCATGACTGTGTGTGTGTGTGGTCGCATTTGGTCGAATATAGAAAAGTGAGGGAAAAATAAATAGTGAGAGCAAAATGTAGAGAGAGAGAGAGAGAGAGAGAGAGAGAGAGAGAGAGAGAGAGAGAATGGAAAGAAAATGTGCGTGAGAGAGAAAGAATTCATTTAACAGATGTCGTTGTAGTAGTCGTACCAGTACCCCAGGCGCGTCAGCTGACCAGGGTGGAACCCGCGGTCATTCTTTTCCTCCGAGAATTCGACAGCGTACAAATCTTCGCCAGCGAAGATGACGAACTGTTGAAATTTGTACGCGTAAGTCATCGAATCCACGCGGAATTTCTGTCTCGTTGTGCTGCTGTTGAAAACTTCGGCAAGGCTCTCCACAGCCACAGGGCACGAGCCGTTCTTGCCGAAGTCGAGCAGAGAGTAGATCCACACCTGACGTAAACAAACAGCCGATGGTTTAATATATTCTGATTTGATGTGGTTGGTATGAAAGTGATTTTTTTAAATTTAAAAGCGAGGCGGTAGGAAAATATTCGAGAATGTGAAAGCAAATTTCAAGCAGCTCGTAAAAACAAAAAAAAAGCTCCGTCAGACCACCCACAACCACCCACGACCTCAATACACCACCAACTTTGTCATCCTTGAAGAGGTACACAAGATCGCTGATTATACAAGAAGCATCTACTGCTTCTGGACCGGTGAGGTTGTCGCAGCTTAAGTCTTCTTGGATCGTTTTCGGGTAGCCGGTTATCAAGGACCCGTCTTGATATGAGTAATACTTCTGACCTGGCCAAAAGAGTTTACATACAAATTAGAGACTTGCGTTATCGATAGTGAGGTATCAGTAGCTGTTCGGAAGCTAGAAGCAAGTAGTACTAAGGCTTGCTTGGCGCATATTCCAATAACGGGTACTACGCGGTGGTAGCAGATGGCATTGCGCTATTCCATACGCACTAAACGTTTCTGGTACTTATTACGAGTGAATTCAACTACAGCCCTGACCTAACGACACGACCTCGACCATGCTGCTGTAGGCACGTCTAAATAAAAGCCAAAATAATTTCATTTTACTTTCATTTTGCAAGCAGTACATGTTATAAATATTACGAGTGAATTTAACTGCAGCCCTGGCCTAATGACACAACCTCTTGTGCAGGCACTTCTAAATGAAAGCCAAAATAATTTCATTTTAATTTCATTTTGCAAGAAGCAGTTAGTACATGTTTATAAATTTAAAACCGACCTCTGAACACATAGTGATTTCTCGAAGACACTTGAAGGACATCATCGGCGTCGACGAAGAACGGACTGCTGCCCGATGTTACGCCGAGCATCGGCATGCCGCTTCCATGAGAGTATGTCCACATTTTTCCATCTCTGTAGAAAAGAGTACTGTAACTCTCAGTCCAGTCCCAGTCTACGACGATGTCGAACGAGCCCTTGCACTTTCCGTGGATCTGCTGGGCCTTGGTGCGCTCCTCACGGCTGATTTCATACGAGACGCCCTTCTTGTAGACGGGGTACATGACGTTGAACGTGGAAAACTCGTGCCACAGGCCGAGACAGTGGCCGATGTTGTGGACCAGTATGTGGATGAGATCCAGGTCGACGTGGGTGTAGGCGTTCAGATCGTTCCCGTAGATTCGTATGAATTTGGCGTGAAATGATGGATAGATTGCAGTGAAAGAGTCAAACAAACCTGCAATAGGTATATATTCAAAATAAATTTAGATTTTTTTTATTGTTATAAAACATTGCCACCAGTTTTTACGCGTTTAAAAAAATATATATTTAACTTGGTGTGTGTGTCGATAACTGCAATTTATTTATGATTTTTTTTGTTAAATTTGTTTCCACTAATTTCCCGCTCTCAAAATGAACATAAATCTCGCTCGATTTGTTAATTCATTGCCAGGGAGAAATAACCAATTATTGCAAAATTTGGCATCTGTTATCTGCCTAGCTTACGTGGTACCATGCATGTTACACAATTTTCCAAATTAATCCAAATACTGAAAACACTAAAATTAAATAGAATCTCTAAAAGAAAGTTTTTGTTTAATTAATACAAAAATCAGTGTGAGGTTAATAAAATACTCTTCTTAAAAAAAAAAAACTGGTTCTTTACAAAAGCAACAAACGCTTTTGCTTACGGTTTAAATCATTTTATGTTTTAATTGCTTTTCTAAACATTCTTCTTCAGCTCTATTATCATCTTTCTTTTTCTCTCTTTCTCTTCCTCCTTCTCCCCCTCCCTCTCCCTCCTGTATGTCTGTCATCGCCCCTACGTTTCGGCGGCGAGTAAATATAAGTTTTGACAGATTCATCAGTCAACTGGTGCTCGTCGCATCACAGGCGTTCAAATTCTAAGAGAAAAAGAAAGATTTGAGATTTTCGTTCGCCTCGGCATCTTTGGAATGCAAGTGAGAAGCGTGGGCGGCATTCTCAGCCTTTGTAATGATGTTCGTAATTTGTTACACGGTCTCTCTCTCTCTCTCTCTCTCTCTCTCTCTCTCTTTCTCTGTCTCTCTCTATTTTTCAATTTTCTCTTTTTTTCTCTCTCTCTTTTTCTTTCTTTCTTTCTCATTATCTTTCTCTCTCCATTTCTTTCTATTTTTCTTTATCTGTTCATTATTATATGTGTTTCAGCCTCAACTTAAACCGTGTTCAAGTTCTGATCCTGGTCCTGGGCCCAGGGTCTGCTATGACAAAAAAAATAGCCCTGATAGCAAAGGCTGGCTATTACAGAGGTCCACTTCATGACCTTGGCACCGATGTGAGAAAAAAAATTGGCCACACACTAAAATACCAGTAAGACGAAGTTCTACGATTATAAATATTTTAAACGCTTTAGAAATTATGATAGAATTTTTTTTCAATACTCATTTAATGAAAATAAATTTACATTGAATAAGAACTCTTCATGAATACTGACCGGTAGTGTCAAACATTATACTATACAGGCGTTTTATTCCGCAATAATGATAATGATAATGATACTGAGATGATGATGATGATAATAATAATAACAATAATCACAGTGTAAGCGGATGTTCAGTATTAATGTAATGTTTGTTGTAATTTTTGTCCTAACAGACTTTTGTCATATAAAAACTTTTGATAGCGTGTTTTTAAGTAAAAAAAAAACGTGCCACCAAGACGCTATAGTACAGATGCTCTTATTATTACCAATTGTGGGACAGTGGGGTGGGGTAGTGGGGTCTGTCCGGAGATTAATGCCAGGTGATGTCCGTTGATAATTGCGTTCACATCTAGCGGGTGGTTGTTGAAAGCCATTCTATTTGTGTAAGCTCTTGAAGAATTAACCGCAGTTTATTGACCTTAAATTATACTAGCAAAGTTACCCGGCGTTACCCGGGTTTTGGTTTTTGTTTTTCTCTCTTTTTTTACCGATAAAACATGAGATGAAGAATTTAAACAATTGCAAAAAATAAGTATATGTATGTATAGTTATATGTAAAGGTGTGTGTGTGTGTGTGTGTGTATGTGTGTGTTACAAATTATGATCCGACACGAAGAGAAACAAAGCGAGACAAACCTGGCTGCTCGATGATGGCAAAGATGATATCGACATCGAGGACGTCTCTGTATTCAAACCTGACAGGTATAACTTCGCTCCACATATCCAGTGCCATCTTTACAACTACGAATTTCCAGTCTATTCTACCGCCTAGTGTTACGACAGTCCAGGTCATCGTTTTCCTGTCTCCATCTTTTTGACCTGCCGGACGCACTGAGCGTTTCAAGCGAGAGATCAAGGGAATGCCCCGAATAGTCCGTATTTCCCTTAGCAGTAAATTTCTATTTTCGCTATCGAATGCCCTCTCCGTCGGCACCGGAGACTTATTGCTTTCTGTTGTTGAATTCTCCTCCTCGTCTCGCTGCTGTTCCTCTGCTGTTCCATTCGTTTCGTTTTGAGCTTGGCTTTCGACTCGATGCTCGCCCAGAGTCGGCGGGTAGTCGGCGTTGCCGCAGCGATTCATCCGCATCAGTACCAGCGTTTCGGCGTCGGGCGTGCCGGTCGCAGGCAGTCCGAAGTTGCTCTGGAGTTGTCGGTAAGATGCTTCTAAATCTTCGTGCGTGCAACTGTGTCCGCATGCCAAGTAACCGTACTTGTTGAGATAGCTCTGCAAATAAACGACAAACAAACTTTACGAAAAGAAAAAACGGAAAAGAGTTTAAAATACATAAGATCAACCAACTCGAAACTCAAATCAACTCGATAAATTAATTATAAAACTAGAAGAAATCAATTGGCCGCTTTGAATTTAATTAGAGCAGTATCAATTCAATTTCATCTTGATTTGCAAATTGGAGGAGGAATCGATTTTTATTTCTAATTATCATATTGGACTATCGGGTTCGAAACCAAAACTATTTTAATTATTCTAAAGAATCTAATAAAGCCAAATCAAAAGAGGCGAAGATGTCTTGTCAGATCAACTGGAGTACTGGAGGAAAACGAGGGGTTGACCACTTTCCAGATGGGTGTACGAAGCAAAAATTCCAAGAAATTCTTCAGGAATTTTTGCGTATTTGGGAATTTTTTGAAATTTTTGCGTTTTTTTAGATTTTTTGGAATTTTTGCGTTATTTGGATTTTTTGGATTTTTTGCGTTATTTGTTTTTTTTATAATAGTTTATAGTCCTTTACACCAGGTGTTTTAAGACTCTAATGGCTGTATGTAGGAAGCACCTAAGTACTTCCTGTCGTGGATCAGAATTTGATCCTTTTTACTTTTCCCTCCTCCTTTTTCCAGGCTTGGGACTGGCTAGGCCGTTCATCAAAGAACTGATTAAAAAGTTCAAAACCTTTGTTTTTCTATAGATATTGCACACTAAAAAGGGACTCTATTTCGGATGAAATAGCTGAAAACTACTCCATAGCAATTTTTTTGATAAAAGCAGCACAAATTCTACATTTTATAGAAAAAAGCTAAGTAGATGTCAGCTACGCAATAAGCTTTAATATACGCGTATGTTCCTTCGTATTTGCCCACTTAATATTTTAGCATTTTCATATACATAAAAAAGTATTAAAAATCGCTAATCAATTGGAAACAGCGTTCAAACGTTAAATTTATAAAAGAAAAAAACGCATAATCAGTTACAGCAATCCCGGGGTCAAAGTTCAAAAGTTCAAAACTTTATGCTTCTTTCAGTCCTGTTTTCACCTCTCCAATAATGCACTTCACTCCTACATCAAACAAGCTAATACTACTAACGTTGCAGACACGAACAAACTACTGAAAAATTCTGGCAAACACATTCAATGATAAACAGTTATACCAAAAAAAAAGTGAGTGAAAGTTGGTGAAAGCGATGATTCGTGTCTTACAAGTCTAACGATCACAGCAGCCACGTTAAACATTGTAAAACTTTTTTTTTTAAACTTTCTCATTTAAACTTTCTGTGATGTGTTGGTCTAGTGGTATAGATACCGGCTTTGAGAGTCGTAGGACCCGGGTTCGATGTGCTCACGTCAACTCAGCGTTATCTGGGGTTAACTTCTCATGTCTATGTAAATACTAAATAGCGTGTTCTTCGAAGTTTCCGATTCCAAAGGAACCTTCGTAAGCGCCTCTGACTTTATCTGGCGCTATATAAATAAATTCATTTCATTTTCATACAATTTAACTCACCCGAGCAAATATTTCTTCCTTGCTGGATTCCTTTTGAGGGTCCTGGAATAAGCACCCGGGAAGAAGACAAGTCATCAACCAGATGCACATAATAAGAGAGGTTCCACTCATTTTCTTTTATTATTCAGCTTTTTTGGCTTTTAGTTTTACTGTCTCCGCTTCACTAATAAGTTGAGAATCAAGATTCGATTCTACGTCTAACTGGTTTCAGGTTGTTCCGTTCTATCACTTCCGTTCTACCACTTTAGAGAGAGTGGGCGTCGATATATTTAGAAACAATTCGCGCGCGCATAAAAAATAAGTTTTTTTTTGGGTACAAGCACCTTCGCGCTTCCCAACGTCGTTTTTGTTTATGATTAGGCGGTTCCTATCTTCCTTATATGTGGTTGTGAGCTTCTCTTTCCCCGCTATTGCGCTCTCTCTTTATTTCTCTCTCTCTCGCTCTCTCTCACTCTTTCTCAATCTTTCTCTCTCTCTTTCTCTAATTTTTTTAAATTCTTTATATTAACTTCACCGTGTTTGCTTTATACTTAAGCCACACGTTTGTGGAACCTTTTGACACTTGAAAAATAAACATTCCGTTATCCAATCGAGCTACATTTTGGTGTATTTGAATTGCTGTTGAATGAGATATAAATTAAATATAACTAAAAAAATTTAAAACTTAAAACGTTCAGAAATTTTCTTTGGAAAAATAAAACTATCAGTTTTAAATTCATCTAAAACGATAATTAATTTTTTAGATTAAAAATTTATAGTAAAAAATGTGTTTGTTTTTTTTTTCAAATTGATGCATATACAAATATACATTACTTCACATATAAAGTAAAGTATCTAGAAAACTGTGGTCAATGTTTTTTTTATAATTTATTAGTTTATCATTTCTCGTTATAAGAAATAGAAGCTGCCGAATTAAAAAAATATATAAAGACTTTGTGAAAAACGAATTTTTCACGGTTCATTTGTTTTAAATCCTCTAAAACGTGTTTGTTTGTTTGCTTGCTTTCTTGAGTCATGCGTTAGTCCTCTTTTGACGCTTAAGAACATACTTTTCGTTATCAAATTTGGTGAGTCGAATTGTTGACAATTTGACAATCTTTTTCTCGAACCGAAGCTTTGTCGTCAAAATTTCAAGAATTTGCTATTAAAACCGCCAATATTATTCTTTTTGTGTCTCATTGTTTTAAAATAAAAATGAGTTGCTAATCACTTTTATTTTTATCAAATATTTATATTCACAATCATATATTTGTATGCAGTAGACATTTGTCAATTTGCTCCACGATTGATTTGAAGTATTTGAACGCTCATATGTGTTTCGCCGTTCCTAGACGCTTTTGAGAACCTAAACCGGTAATAAATGAAAATGCTTTTGTAGAACTAAACTTAATCTAACAGCTATATTTGGTAATCAAAAATTTATTCTATAATGCTACACGACGATATATTGTACGCATAACGTTTCTAACAGCAAATAAACAAAAACGACGTCGTCTTTAATTAATCAACGAATGCGATGTAGGCACATATAACGTTGAAATGACGTTGATCCGATATTTCGTCATTATTTTAAGCAGAACAATCGTCCCATGACCTATGGCAATCTTCATCTTTAGCGTTTATGCTGGATATGTTCCACCGGTGAGATGAATAGGTAAGTTTTTCCCCCCTAAAACCATCCTAGGGTTTTGGACATAGACTTTGAGGGAATTGTCTGAAAAAATTACATGAAGATAGCCAAAATGAGTAATATCTTTCCCTACCACATTCATTTTAGCCGTTTTTATCACATTTGATGTTAGTTTAATGCAGGTCCGTGGCCAGGATTTCAAAACAAAGGGTGCAAGCCAAGTTAGAAAGGGTGCACATTTTTTACAAACTTGTATTTAGGTTACAATCTGTGTGTGTGTGTGGCTTTCTCTGTACGCAAATCTTGCAAGTAAAATTTAACCAGCTTTTTGACTAGTTAGGAAGATGACACTTTCGGCATAGCTTTATATTAGATAACAATTAACAATATATAATTCAATTAATAAAAAACTTAATTTGAACATCTTTCGTATTTCTAAATCGAGTGTATTTGTTGTGTTGAGAAACTCGTCGGGAGAGCAAGCGAAAAGGAAGTAGGAGAGCGATAAGGAGCAGGAAAGCGAGCAGGAGCGGGTAAGGAAACGGGAGCGAGAAACGATAGAAAAACCTCTAAAAACCCCGGGCGACGTCGGGTAACCCCGCTATATAGTTGTCGATAAACCTACAGTTCCCCTGAATAAAATGCTAAAACATATTTTATGTTAATTATCATAAGAAATTTCTAATATAAAAATATAAATCAGTAAATATAAAAAAATATAAGTCAGTAAATATTTTAATGAAAATACGATCATGTCAATAAATATGGTAATGATAAGTTTACTTTTCATTTTCTCTAATCTTTTAAATTGTATTACTGCGCTGACGAATAATAACTTGTAATAACAGCCTGTAAAAGTAAAGTAAATAATCGCCTACTAAGACTCAATAACTAAGTTATAAATGTGAATTAAATTTAAATCTTATAAGTCTCAAATTAATTAAGCTTAGGCAGTGAGGCTGTATGACAAAAAACTATGACGACACAATCAATTTGATTGACAGGAGATGATTATGCCATGCCGGTCTTTGTTATTTCAAAATAAATAGTTTTATTTCGTCAGCCTTAAACTTAGTTACTCGTAGTTAATAGAACCAGTTTACTCACTTTACTCAATACAGTTTTTTTTAATTAATTGGGTCTTTGTTATTTCAAAATAAATAGTTTTATTTCGTCAGCCTTAAACTTAGTTACTTGTAGTTTCTGATTGTGGTTGTTAATAGAACCAGTTTACTCAATAAAGTTTTTTTTTAATTTAGTAAGCCATCATGGGTCAAAAACTTTGTAAAAAGGAGGGACTCGAAGCTTATTTTCGTCGGTAAGTTGGTTTCAATTACTTTCTATGAATATAAGCAATTATGGGGTCATATAGATAGATATATACCTATATAGTATAAATATATCCATAAATTTGATGAAAAATTTGAGATCTATTTTTCTTTTTCAAATAAGATTTCTATTTTTTTTTAATGTGAGCAAAACCTTCTGAAGAAAAAGTGCATCCTCAACGATGTTGAGCCTTGGCAGTATCGCCTCAGAAACATTCCCCCGTCGAACAGCAGTCAGTCCTTGCCAGGACCGTCATTGAAGCGCTCCCTGGCGTCTATCTTCTACTCACGAGAAAAGAAATCTACAGCGGACGGGTGCTGCAGCGACGTCAGCCTGCCGTACGTCATCGGGACGGACATTTCGTTCGTTAAAGAAAACGGAGTAGACGCGTGTATTGCACTGGTTGTGATGAAGCTACCTGAGTTAGAGGTTGCTAATTTTTAATAAAAAAAATGTGTGTTTTAATGACATGAAGAAACTAATATTTATTTAATCATTCAATCAGGCCTGAACTAATCGGGACACGTTTTCATATGGACGACCGAATTGTTTTAACAACTTAGTTTATTATTCAACTTATATTAACTGAATATTTCTTGATATAAATAAAAATTCTTTTATTAATTATCGCATTTGTCTAGTTGTATTCCTGCCCGAAACCTTTGTAAGACTTTATTGTTGAACAAATTTCAGTCTGTCACATTAAATAAGTAATAAAGATGATCTTTAATTTTAGTATATTACTGGTATTCTAAAGTGCATCGTTGTATAAGCGATGTATTATATTCCAATTAGCTCGACACATGATTAAGTACTTGGCTGGTTTAATTGTGGAGCATTTTCTATTTCAAGCATATATGCTTATTGAATATCAATGTGCAGGTTGTGTATGCTTATCGAATATCAATGTGCAGGTTGTGTATGCTTATCGAATATCAATGTGCAGGTTGTGTATGCGTATCGAATATCAATGTGCAGGTTGTGTATGAAGACATTTCCATGGTGAAGCTGACAGTTCCTTACATACCAGGCTTTCTTGCATCCAGAGAGGCAGAGTTCTCAATTAAGAAAGTGAAAAAACTTCGAAAGATCCATCCAGAGTTCTTCCCCTTAGTCATCATGGTCGATGGGAACGGTACCCTTCACGATAATGGTGAGTCCAGAGGTACTGGTGTCGGCGGTGAGTACGACAGTGGTAGCCGTGGTGTTAAGGATTTTGACTATGGGAGTCTAGGACAAAATCTTTTTTGACAATATATCTGCATCAGTAGTGGGTATTTATGTGCCTAATCGTGGAGGTATTGGTTCTGAAATTCTTATCAAAGACACGCCTGAGTTTAATGGCTGCTAGCTGAACAATAAGAATGTTCACATTTTTCAACCTCGCTGTAATAACCTATATACTTGACATTGTGATTGTTTTTCTCAGAGTTTGGACTCGCGTGTCATGTCGGAGTCAAATTGGACATGGCTTCTCTTGGAGTAGCCAAGAATTTGTACCTGGCCAAACAATTGAAAGAAACGCACGACATACGCGACCATGTAAGGATTTGCGCGTTGTTACTTTCATATCTGTAAGATAATTCGGCATTTCTTGCAACGCAGTAGTACTACTCATTACGTGTTATTTTTTTTTATTCGAGCAGCTGAAAAACGTAGGAGACGTTTATCCGCTGCCTACCGTGAGTGGAAAAGTCGTGGGCGCAGTAAGTTGGACTTATTTACGAGTCTTTTACGATACAGTGGTATTCCCCACGGACGACCCCCCCCCATTTACGACTCACTTCCGACCGTTTTTTCGCCGACGGATAGACTTTCAAGCTCGAATAACGTCCCCCCCTTTTATGACTGGATTTTTGGGTCATTTTCAAGGTCGTAAGAGGGGAGTACCACTGTACAATACAATACAACTTTCATTTAGCTACAGCTACACCTAGGCAAAACTAGAGTCTCACCAAGCATGATTTTTTGCCAAAAATAATGTTCTTCATATAACAGAATTATGTGGTTAATATTAATATTGTTATTATACTAAAAAAAAGTGAATAATGAAAATGGTTTCAGGCCATCAAAAGCACTCCGGACTCCATCAAGCCGATTTACGTTTCCCCAGGTCACAAGATCTCGCTAGAAACTGCAATCGAACTAGTTAAGCTCTGTTGTAAATACAGAGTTCCAGAGCCTATACGACAAGTTGGTTCTAAACCTGATGAAATCTTTGTTGTAAAGAGTCTCCTTAAATTAAATTAAAATTTATTATAGTGGTTTAGAAGATTTTTTTGTCTGTGCACGGTCGCTTCAACAACTACAGGCGGTCATTTTTGGTGCTTGCTGCCTCGAACCATCTACTGACACTAGTGAAATTCTAACCCCCTTGCTTTTAACAAAACTTCCATCCCTCCATTGCTTTAACAATAACTGCACGTGGTTAATAATGTGGATGGAATCATAAAAGAATAACTAAAAATATTGGTGGAATGACGTAGTACCCCTCTCCCCCACCGGTTCAAAGGGTCTGCCCTCCTAGAATGTGTAATTTCATGTTTATTCTTTTTAAATAATATTTAAATCTTTCTTTTATGTATTATAAATATACAGGCTGACATCAGATCAAGACAGTACATCAGGGATCACCATGTTTCTTGAACTTGATGTGCTTTTAGTTTTTCTTTATTTTTTATTGAACCGATATATTGAGAAATATAAATTTTGTACTGATTTTATTACATGAATTGTTTCTCTTTTTTTTTTAAATCTCACATATCATAGTAGAAATATATAGAAATTAATTAAAAGCAATAAGAATGTATATTGACTGTTAAGCACATCAGCAATATGTCACCATTATACTAGCAAAGAACCAATCTACTAGCAATAGACCACCAATAATGCTGCTTTTTATCAGAAAAAAAGTTGTTTTACATTTAGAAACCTGCCCCAATTAGATGTATAACATTTCTTTAACAAACATTGATAATCCGTGTAAATATATACATATGCATAAAAACTTGCTTCATTTAGAAAACAATTTCATAAAAAAAACTTTTTGTAGGTGAAAACAAAATACATTTATCAGTCCTGTAGCATCTGCTGATACTCATATAAGTTCTGCTGAGTCACTGGGATGAACAGAAATAAACAATAAGATATGTAGCTGCAACGGATAAACAGAAATATACAATGAGATACATAGCTGGATAAACAGAAATATACAATAAGATACATAGCTGCAACAAATGAGCCGAAATATGACAAGATACACAGCTGCAACAATAAATTAAACATGACAAACTGAAACCACTACTACTACTGACATCGCATAACACCACATGAATTTGCCATCTGATGCTAAACACACAAGAGCAAATTAAGAGCAGCGATGAGTTTACATTGGACACCCGCAAGTAAAACAAATCATCGCAGCGATTCAACGCAAACTAACAGCAATGTGAAAATGTAGTGAGTGAGTGAGATTGAGTGCCTCCTGACCATTTATGGAATAATAGAGTGAGAATGAGTGCGTCCAGACCATCTACGAAAAAGTACAGTAATTAAAATGACAACCATTGAAAAGCATAGATTATTATAATTATTCTCCGAGTCTAAAAAACACACGCGGTTGATCATGGCACATTACAAAATTGTATTATTATTATTAACAAATATTTATATGAATAACGAAACATTTACTTAAAATGACTATTTATTAACCTGTACAAAATATCCAGATTATTGGCTTCTTTTTTTTAACATCTTCAGTCCCATGGAAAAAAGGACTGGAGACTCGTTCTCTATGGAAACAACCGACGCGTCCGAAAAACCGTTGCTGGTGCTAACCAAACCTCCAAATTCCATCTTCACATTGTCTGGTAGAAAATTAAATAACAATACAAAATTATTGTTCATATTGTAATTGTCTAGAATTTATCATCGCTTAAACCAGAAAGTTTTACCTACTCATATCGTAAAGAAAACCCTCTGTCGATATAATGCAAGGCGAACCAACAGGAGCCAGAGAGCACCACTCACCCCTGAGACTCGAATCAACGTTAATCTTGTGACAACCCTGGTGTCGTAAAACAAATGCAAAATCGAAAACAACTAAAATAAAAATCGCATAAAATACGTAATTAAAATAAGTTCACGAACAAAATTGTCAACTTTCTCCCCTCTCTCCCCCCCACCCTACGCTTCTCACCTGACTGAGCAGGAAGGTCAAGGAATCCCCGGCTATAAGGAAAACAAAGACGTTGGGAGATGTTCTGTTGAACTTGAAGAGAGTATTTATGTTGGCCATCTTGTGGTCGAACCTTTCGACTGACGATCCCTCGTGAACCGCCACGAAGTCTAACTGTGTTTCGAAATGACCGATTTATTTATTTCTTTACAGCAAGTTAAGGTCGTCTTTACGTTAAATTCAAAGCCTCCAGGATACAAAATAAATATATAAAAATTACACGAAATATGTATAACAACTCATATGCATTACAACAAATAATAATAATAATACAAATACAAATAATAATAATAATAATAATAATAATAATAATAATAATAATAATACAAATACAAATAATAATAATAATAATACAAATAATAATAACAAATGTTACTAAAAACAAATCTGCTCAGGCTAACATGGCAAATAAATGTTTTTTTTTTTTTAGAAATGAATGGTGTACCTTCAAATTTGAGGCTTCTGCCTTCTTTAATAAGATTCTCAAGTTTTTGGTAAAGTCTGTCTCATCTTGGTCGGGAGTGTGGATCAGTTCGACATTCTGTTGCAAATATATGAAATTATATTTTTAACCCTACCCGTGCGAAGCGTTCTCGATTCAGAAAATTGTTGTAAGCAATTCATTTCTACTTTTTTACGATTAAATTTATGTCAGTTTATATAATGGTATTAAAAAAAATTATTTTTTATCTTTACTTGTTGTGAATATTTTTCTAAACAAACCCATTAAAAAATAAAATGTTAGATTAAATATATAACATTCAAAACATAATTTACTGATTTCCTATATAACATTATATAACGATATGTCATGCCCCAGGCATGCATGAGTTATATGTACTGATCTGTTTATGAAGTTTAATGATTATGTTTATATCTTATTCATATCAACCTTAAGAAATCTCAACAAACTTTCTCTTCAAAGAACTTCTTTACAGACGGAGCGATGGAGTCAAAATCTCCGCTGACAAACGTCGGCAGACGCGTCGATTTTGACGACTCGACTTGCTCGAACAGATGGTTCGTGCCCCCGTCTGTTGAAGTTCGTATCTTTGCTAGAAATTAAAAAAAAAAGAGAGATGGACTTATGAATAATAAAGTGTTTCAACTTGTTCTCAAAAATTTAATAGAGCCATAATTTTCTAAAATGCAATCAATAACAATTTAAAAATAACTAATCAAAAAAGAAAATTAATGCTTATAATTAAAGCACCTGGAACCCAGCCAAATTGAAAAATTGATTTTTAATTCGAACCACGCCTCTAACATTTTGTAAAAAGATTTAGAAATTGAAAGCCATTAGAGAATGGACACTAAAATGAATTTAACTTTTTACACATAAAAGTAAAGTTTAAATAAAACACTTCTGTCATAATGACAAGAATTAAGAAATCAATAATTCTAATAATAGTTAGAATGTTAGAACTACTTTACACTTATAAATTAAAATTTTTTTTGCAAACTAAAGTAGTTACCATGTTCCCATAGGTTTGTGAAGAGTTTCAAGTCGATTTCATTGTAGAATTTGGAATTAAGTTTGATCGTCCCATATGAATAGTCTAAAAAAGTTGTTGTTGAAATTAAATAATTTTTAAGTCTTGTATTATGATAATAAATTCCAAAGTTAAGACACGATAAACATCTGACAAAACATAAGCATCCAACAAATATCATAGCATAAGCTTTAACATGCAATTTAAAAATAAATAAAATTGAAGTAGGAAATTTAAAAAGTTGTATGGTCTATGAGTCTATAAGGTTTTGGAAAATTTTCCCGCCTTTAAATTATTTAACAAATCAATTTTTAGCATTTTTGAATAAAGTGACTGCAATTTTTTTAACAAAGCTTAAAAATCTACTAAAGTACTAAAGAAAATTTAAAAAAATTAAACCTACTATGACAGTTTTCAAGAAAGTCTAGTGGCTTTTTTAAATCCATGTTTAAAAAGCTATTGCAACTTCAAAATCTTTAAAAATTAGGCTGGTAATATGACTGCTTATATTTAATTTAATTATTGAAATTAGAATTCTTTTTATTTGTAAAAAAAACAGGGTATGGCAATAGAATAGAGAAGCCAACAAGATAATAAAACAACTCTCCCAGAGCAAAGCACAGTTATACTCATAGATTTGTCATTTATAATGATGTATATAATATTACCTATCACAATATATGGTTACTAAACTAAGCACACTACTCTCACGCCGTTGAAAATTTCCGCCAGTGTCAAGGACGAAAAACGATTCGGAGCACTCCTCCACAGTTGTAAAATTACTCATGCTCATATAACTTATTTTTTTATTTGTAAAAAATTTTTAAACTCACAAAGTTTAAACAGTTTTTTAAAGTTGCAAAAAGCTAAATTATGAAGAAAGGAACAAACTGGAACGGAAAGAGACCGGGTGCCGAGGAGCGAGCGGGAGAGGAAGCGAGAAAGAACAGGAGAACAACCAGGAGCGGAAAAGCAACCAAAACGGAAAAGCAAGTGGGAGCTAAAAAGCGACAGGGAACGCGAAAGCAGCCGTGAAGGGGAAAACGACCTGGAGCGGGATAGCAAGTGGGAAAGGAAACGGGAGCGAAAGAAAAAACAATAAAAAACTTTTAAAACTTTCTACTACTTTTTTATTTAATCAAACTAGGCCACAGCAACGCGTGGCCGGGTACAACTAGTAAAATATAAAAATTTATTTTGGTTGGATTACATATTAAAATACAATTTTAAAACAGTTTATGTTTATTTAAATATGCAAATATAATAAAAAAAGTATACAATACATTTTAAAATATGGCAAACATCTGTTGAGTTCTTTGTTTCAGCCATATCTAAACAATGTCAGTCTAGACGTAGTTATCGCTTGCCGTTTTTTGCGCATGCAGTCACACGACGGCATCAGTGAAAATTTTTTTAAATGAGTTCAAGAGCGCTTACAGTCAACGATATGAATGGCGAAATAACAAGCATCCTAAACTCATGATATGTGATGGGTCAATTGTTATCTTGAGAGCCCTATGTGACTCCTTTTGCGACGCATGCCCAGAGATTGTTCTGGAGGCATATTATAGAATTGTGACTGGGGCAGCAACGGAAGAGGATCTCACAACACCCGTTGTCCATCGATGTTTCAGCCATATAATGAAAAACGCAAAAATATTGTGCAAGAAAACGCTGTCAACAAATTGGAAAATCGGAATGAGGTACATTATTGGATGCCTCGCCACCACGTCAACGCTAGAGGAGTTGTCCAGTTTATTGATAACGGGACAAGTAGTCAAGAGTAAATGGGTTGGACCGTCATTAAAAGAACACGTTGAGTTACTGGAAAAATTCATTAATTTCACTAATGATGAACAATGCAAACAGATGACTGAAACTGAAGACCATGAAGAGCCTGACGAAGTTCTCCCAGTTTCCTCTTTTGCCAAAGACATCGAAAAAGCAATTTCTTCAGCACCGGTGGTTGAATCAGGGGAGGTTGAAAATTGTTTCTACAGTGAAACTTTCATGAAACTCCTGAAAAAAGATTTCTTACCCAATTCACCTTTTTGGACGGGTATACTACTAGGCGATTTGGGAAGACATGCCACTAATAACAGCACTCCGGCCTATATCAATTATTCGAAATGGTACAAAAGGATATCCACTCTTCCCTATCAAAACATTTCAAAAAATAATAGGACCCAAGGAATAGTTGAAAAGAATCAGTGGGATCTTAAACATCTTAGGATAAAAAAGCAGCTAGGACGGCTGGATGATTTTTTTATTCTATACAAAGAAAAATACCGGGGTTTATTACGCAATTTCAATTCCGTAAGGCACGACCCCAAATTTCTAAATAAGAGAAAAAGATCAAAGGCCAGTGGACAATTGAAAGCCGCACCGCTGAGAATGCGCAAAATCGAACTTGAAGTATGGGCCAACAAGAAACCATCTAAAAAACGGGGAGTTTACGTTCAGCCACCAGTCACAAAAATTGATTTAATCAATAAAATTGACGAAAAAAGCCTCAACTTTAATGAAAAGTTGGCCATTTCAAATAGTATTTCCAACGTTCTCCGAGGAAGCGGTTGGTTCAGTTCTGAACCGATAAACAGGGCCCTTAATATTCTAAGTCAGCAAAATCCAAACCTGGGTGGATTCATGGACGTTGACTTTCTAACCAATATAAAAGTCACGGCATCTGGAGAAACCCCCTCCAAAACATCTATTCAAATAATAAACCAAGGTTGTGATCACTGGATCACAATCAGCAACAGATTTTGCAAATCCGGTCAAGTGGACGTTTATGACAGTCTAGGAAGAACGCTCAATTCTTCAGATATCAGAACGATTGCGTTTTTAACCAAACAATTCAACGAAAAGACGCTGGTAATAAAACATCAGACCGTTCAGCGTCAAGAAGGTGGAAGTGATTGCGCCCCTTCTCAATAGCATTCGCTGTCACTCTGGCGCTGGGAAAAGACCCGGCAACGTGCAAGTACCACCAAACGTATTTGAGGCAGAAAATTGAATTTGCCTTTAATGAAGGCAAGTTCTCTATGATGGATTGCTTTGATAAATTGTCAAAACCGGCGCCGATGGAGGAAACTATTGAATTGTACTGCCACTGCAAGTTAAATTTTATTAAGGACAACGGCACGGAGGAGGACATGATCACATGCGATAAATGCAACCAATGGTTCCACAGAAGTTGCGAAAATGTGTCCCAGAAGTCTTTTGATTCGAAATGTTATATTTGTGAATCTTGTAGAAAGAATATGGTGGCATTGGCTTCACAGACCATGACGGCAAAGTAGTTGATGTACATTTACGAGTGTTTGCAGTTTAATAAAAACAATTTTAAAATATTGTGTCACACATTAAATATTATTTTACTAGTGCATAGTTACATATTTGTATATAATATTTATATATTTTATAGTCTAAGAAAAATTTATTGAAATACTAATATGGGAAATAGATGAATATATATATATATATATATATATATATATATATATATATATATATATATATATACACATTTATATGTATATATATATGTATGTATATATATTTATATATATATATATTTATATATATATATATGCATATATATATATATTTGTATATATATATATATACATTTATATATTTGTAGAGATATATATATATATACACATATATATGTATATATATACATTCATTTGTATTTATATATATATATTTATATATATATATATATATTTTCTTCTTTCGCGTTGTTATGTTGATGTTGCCCACAAGATGTGGGAACATCTCTCGGACAGACTTGAGACTTGGACATTCTCTGGATCTCTCACCGGCACTGACATCTCGGGAACAGACTCCAAAACTTCTTCCGGTACACCGCTCGGAACACTGTGTTATTTCGACTGAGATTTCTTTTGGAACTTTTTCCAGAACCTTATTTAAACCACATCTCTCGCTCACTCTTCTTGTTTCATCTCCCATCACTTTAGAACCGCTTTCTCGACAATCCATGTGCACCCTTGTAGACTTTGGGTCATATAGTTTTAGGACCTGTAGGAAACTATCAAACTGTCTGTTAATTTCCGGACCATGTCGGAACAGAGTATATACTTGTTTACGCGTATATATTTCTAATTACGCAACATAGCTAAAATGTCACACGTTAAATTTAGTATTTAAATTCTTCGTGACAATAAAACATCGCTAATTTTTAACGACACCGTGCTAAAGAAGCGTCAAAAATAACAAAATAAAAACTTAATTCTTATCTTCAGAAAAAGAACTTAATCACATTAGCGAACCGTCGTGTGCCATTTCATTCCTAAAAGCAAGGGGTCCATAAAACGGCCATCCATCATCGGGTTGGCAGTAACTCCGCCTTGCTTTTGCAAGCCAGTCCCAAGCCTGGAGAAAGGAGGAGGGAAAAGTTAAAAGGATCAAATTATGATCCACGACTGGAAGTACTTAGGTGCTTCTGACACAGCCGTTTCAGTCTTAAAACACTTGGTGTAAAGGACTATAAACTATTATAAAAAAAAAAAAAAACGGGTTGGCAGCAGAGGGCAACCGTGGGTTAGGGACGTCGTATTTGAAGAAATAATGAAAGAAGAGATTCAGCCCCATACTCAAAAAACTTTCTAACCATTCTTCTAACATAAAATATTACAAGATAGCGTCTTGGCGTTATCATATCCTTGAACATTTTTGCGAGCATAAGAAAAAGCAGTACTAAGAGTAGTAATTTTTGTAACTTTAAATCGAAAAATTTGTGAGTCGTTGAGAAGTATTCTGGTGTGTTTTATAAAAGAATGACTGTGACCTTCCATGTCATGGCTTGCCCCTTTCAGGGTTGCGCGATTGTGTGTCAGGGCTGACCCCTTTTAAATTTGTGACTGAAATTTTGTAAATTTTAAACTCCGCTCTGTTTTTGTTTATAACGGTTTTATTTTTTGATTATCTTGTATTGAAAGTCACAAACGCAAAAATAAATTGCAAGACGCGGGAAATATTTTCCCAATATCACGAGCGTTAGGCAAAGAACAATATCAATCAATCAATCAATTATTTATATGGATTCCGTTTATAGTGGCTGTGACAACAAAGAACGGCGAGCCAGTCCCAAGTCTTGATAAAGGAGGAGGGCTGTTCCTCCTATTATGACCCGCGACATCAAGTACTTCGGTAGTTTCTACATAATGTTGTTTGAGTCTTAAAACACCTGATGTAAAGGACTAAAAACTATTATAAAAATAAGTGAACGATATAAAAATAAAGTTTTTAAACTAAATGCTTTTATGATATTAACACTCAAATTCTATAATCAATTTTTACACTTTTACTTATTTTTTTTGGAATTTTTTTGCAAAACTAATTATTGAATAATAATGCATTGTCATCAAAATCATGTATAAAAAATTTGAAGAAAATCTTTCATCTAGAAGTGAATCAAAAAATGATTGGAAAAAATAGGAACAGAGATTAGATGTTAAAAAAGCCTTTTTAACAAAAAAGGATTCTTATACCATCCATGCTTTTAAGAGCATTATAAAAAAAGTATGAAAAATATTTTTTGATAATAATAATAACAGCATAAAGTCGTTTAATGATTTGCCTGATGAAAACGTCAAAACGAATATTTCTTATGAGAAAGCAATTCAAAATAGTTTAAATTTTAGTTTGTTATTAATAAAGTATCTTCGTTTCCTGTCTAATTTCAATTTTTCTCGAAAGTTTGCAAACGCTGAGAAAATAAAATCCAAGTTCGACGAGGATGGGATTCGAACCCACGCGGGGAGACCCCAATGGATTAGCAGTCCATCGCCTTAACCACTCGGCCACCTCGTCTACGCTATTCGAATCTATTTTATATATTAGATTACATACGAATAACATCTACATTGATTTTCTATTTATTTTTTTTCTTTAATTTGGCACGGAAGTTGATACATCCACTAACGTAAAATCTAATTTTTTTATTTATTCGGCGCAGTTTTTGCAACTGCAGACACTTTTAATTCAATATAAGACACGATCGATCAACAGTTGATTGTCCTGACCCTGGCCCCAAACTACTCTTCCTGTAGAAGACGGCAAAAAAGTTTCGTATTGGAGGATTAAGAGGGCAGCCACCCCGAGCGAGCTAGGGTACCCAAAAGAAATAAAATTCTTAGAGAACGTACCTCAGGAAATTTTTTTATTACCATACCTAGTCATCAAATACCAATAATTAAAAAAATATTATGATTGATATAATGATTAACATAATCATTAATAATTATAATATTGATGATAATTTAATAGTAACTAACTATAAACATTGTAACTATTGCTATTCCCGTGATTTTTCCCAGAGTAAAAGCTCTCTTTTTTTTCTGTTCGCTGTAATTAAATTACGCTTGCTATACTTACTTGATGATTTAACTCCAACATTTACAAGTTTCAGTATTTCTCCAGGGCGCGTTACATCTAGCAGAGATCAGATGTTTTCAATTTGCAGCGGGGGATGGAGGCACCTTTTCCTGCACATGGCTTCAACGGTGCTCCAATCATTTTAACAGGAGCATATATGTATAGATATATTTTTTTTATAAATTGATCTGTTCTAACATGAATATTATGAAAAAGATTTGCAGATGATCCCTGCATTGCTGGTAATTAAACATATCCAAGGGCTCACTTCAGCCACGTTAAAGTCTCCTTGCCCTTCCTACCACTGTTTCTGACACATCGGCGGAAC
Source organism: Erpobdella octoculata (assembly GCA_963978895.1). NCBI lineage: Eukaryota > Metazoa > Annelida > Clitellata > Hirudinida > Erpobdellidae > Erpobdella > Erpobdella octoculata. Next base: position 959,488 of record OZ022246.1, read on the forward strand.
ATACCGGCATCATTACCATGATGGTCCATTAATTTTTTTTTTAATCAAAATTAAAGTAATAAATTACATTTGTCAATAACTCTTCTACGATGATTTGGAAAGGGCGCGTGTCTACAAGTTATGATGATTTGTACGAAAAACAAATTTTATAAACAATACAATCAAAACCTTTGTTATAAATACATTGTGTTGTGTTGTTCAAATTCGTGGTTTTTATGCATGAGTTATTTCTGCATTTATTAAACAAAAACGGGCAATATTCTTTCTTGCATTTCTTTTCTCAAAATTATCATTTGCAGCTATTCTTGTGTGGTATAGTAGAGAATAATAAGAAAGTTATGTAGTATTTAATTCTATGATTCAATGACATTTATAGTAGAGAGTAATAAAAAAGTTATGTAGTATTTAATTATATGATTCAATGACATTTATAGTAGAGAATAATAAGAAAGTTATGTAGTATTTAATTCTATGATTCAATGACATTTGCCGGAAGTCAACGTGACAGTGTATTGTGCTAATTTTTACGGCATCAATCTCAATTCTGGCTTTATGTAGAAGTTTCCAATTCGTCAACGTAACCCACTTCTCGTTCTCTCTCTTTTTGGTTATCTCTCTCTTCTCTCTCTCTCTCTCTCTCTCTCTCTCTCTCTCTCTCTCTCTCTCTCTCTCTCTCTCTCTCTCTCTCTCTCTCTCTCTCTCTCTCTCTCTCTCTCTCTCTCTCTCTCTCTCTCTCTCTCTCTCTCTCTCTCTCTCTCTCTCTCTCTCTCTCTCTCTCTCTCTCTCTCTCTCTCTCTCTCTCTCTCTCTCTCTGTCTCTCTGTCTCTCTCTCTCTTTCTCTCTTTTTCTCCTTCTCTCTCTTTCTCTTTCATCTCTTCGCCAACTATATTTCCTCATCTTTTCTTGATTCACTTCTTTTTCCTCTCATATCTTTCTCTCTTCACGTACTCATTCCAACTGGAAGACTCCAAGTCTCTCCGTCCACACGAACATCATCTATAAAAACCTTCAACCGAACATGGAACTGGCGCATTTGAAATCAAGTTTTCTTATTTTTCTTAAAACATATAAACAACTCTTATTTCATAGTTGTGTCACAGAGATCTGGTAACTTTTACGAAAACTACTTACGAATCTTGCGTTGACCTATGAGAAAAAAAAACCATTTAAATGCGGGTTTTATTACTTTCCTGATACCATTGAGAACCAGCCGGTAAGTCTTTTTGATTAGTAAGTTGTAGTTTTATTTTATTTTTTTATAAAAAAATGTTTTTAATAAATTATTAGGTTAATAAAAAAGGGACTTCGTCTATAAATATAATAATTCGAGTTAACAAGATTAAACCGCAAATCTGATGACTTTTTTAACTTTGAAAATGACTTTTTAGGAGTCGTTTTAATTATTTGTCGTTTAAGTCAACTGTTGATTGAATTTAGATTTGTTTTAGTTTTCAGTTTTATCTGCATTGAATTAAAATTTAATATTTTTTAAAAAGTTAAAGTTCATCTTAATATTCTCAAAACTCATATAATTCTTAATCCTGAGCTTTTCATCTTCGTCATTTATTGTATCAAATTGTCAGTAACATTTCTATACTCAACAGAATATTGTTAGTATTTTTACTTTTATCTACACGAATCTATCATAATATTTTAAACACACATTGTCTGAAGCCTTTAATTCCATCGCATGTTTTTTGAATCTATCATACCTCCATTTTGCAAATTGGTTTCTTCTCTAAATAAATTCTATGGGTTTTTTTTTAAATATGCATATCATAACACACTGCCAATAGCAAGCATCGTATGACGTTTTAAATGTAATTCTCATTTGATCTGATTTTACTTCTTGAAGTCCGTATTCACTGAGCCAATTTGGCGGTTCCCGATACTTGCCAACTATCCTTGCTCTGAGACGGAATAGTTTTGTGAACGATAAACATATCATCACTATCGACTCAACAAATACGACTATACTAATAACACTAATATTCTCTTCAATTAAACTTTACATTGAATTTAATTTCATTAAGATTTGTTATTTGAAAGAAAAAAAATTGATCATTTCCACGATTAATTAAAATTAAGCATTGACGGCATAATAAATGCCAGATTCAGGATTTTCTCTAAGAGTTCCAGAACCCGATGACAACCATGAACTTCATGATTACTCATCGCATAAGTTTATATGTTTTTAAATAACAAAAATAAAATAACGGAAACAATAATCAAGCTAAATAAAAAAAAATACAATACAATAAGATGCGACTGAAGAACGAAGGAAAGAATGAATGAATGAGAATAAATGGAAAACATACATTCCTCTTCACCTCATCTAATGCAATTAATTTTGCCCAGGCGCTCCTATACGTCCGTCCGTCCGTCCGTCCTCCATTGCCGGTCAACAACGCGGACGTGTCCTGACGTGATGACACATCTTTTACGTAACGTCCGGGACGGAGATTAATTTGAAGCCTTCTCTCTTTCCTTAACACTACTACAAGATCTAGTGAAAAACAATTTTTTTTTCTATATTTTATTTCATTTTATTTTTTATGTTTTTTATCGTCGTACGTTTCAGCATTTCGGTTTATGCGACCTCGCTGGGATTAAACTATCTTTTGTAAATTAAAAAAAAAAGGAATTTTATGGCGCTTTATTTTCGTAGAGCTTTTGTAAGAAAAAAAAATTGACTATCAAATTTCGCATGAAAATTATGGCAAAATTTTTTAATAAAAGTATAAATCATTTTCATAGTAGGGAAGAAATGTATCACATAAAAATTAAATTAAAAAAACTAATGCAAATCCACAGCAATAATATTAAAGCACGATCAATAAATTACCTTGCCATACGAAAACCTATCTGAGCTTTTAAAAAAACCTTTTTTTAAGTAAAAAAAGGTTATGCATGGCCTGATGGCTTTTCCGGGACCTCTTTGACCAACCCGGATTCTCTCATTCCACCTGTAGGTGCCATTCCTGAGTGCTCGCACCTCCGGTCTGCCCTGTCGGGTACTCCACAGTCCCCGGTCTCCCCCGACGACGGCGTAGAACTCCCCCCCCGCCTCCCTGTCAACCTCCGCCATCCATAATCACAGCCTCTTAGACTTCCGCCAAAAACTGAAAACGTTCTTCATTGTCTGCGAAATGCGTTTTGTTGACTGCGCTCCTGGGTCTGAT
>OZ022246.1:965169-992669 GCA_963978895.1 Erpobdella octoculata
GTCATCGTCATCGTCATCGTCATCGTCATCGTCATCGTCATCGTCATCGTCATCGTCATCGTCATCGTCATCGTCATCGTCATCGTCATCGTCATCGTCATCGTCATCGTCATCGTCATCGTCATCGTCATCGTCATCGTCATCGTCATCGTCATCGTCATCGTCATCGTCATCGTCATCGTCATCGTCATCGTCATCGTCATCGTCATCGTCATCGTCATCGTCATCGTCATCGTCATCGTCATCGTCATCGTCATCGTCATCGTCATCGTCATCGTCATCGTCATCGTCATCGTCATCGTCATCGTCATCGTCATCGTCATCGTCATCGTCATCGTCATCGTCATCGTCATCGTCATCGTCATCGTCATCGTCATCGTCATCGTCATCGTCATCGTCATCGTCATCGTCATCGTCATCGTCATCGTCATCGTCATCGTCATCGTCATCGTCATCGTCATCGTCATCGTCATCGTCATCGTCATCGTCATCGTCATCGTCATCGTCATCATCATCATCATCATCATCATCATCATCATCATCATCATCATCATCATCATCATCATCATCATCATCATCATCATCATCATCATCATCATCATCATCATCATCATCATCATCATCATCATCATCATCATCATCATCATCATCATCATCATCATCATCATCATCATCATCATCATCATCATCATCATCATCATCATCATCATCATCATCATCATCATCATCATCATCATCATCATCATCATCATCATCATCATCATCATCATCATCATCATCATCATCATCATCATCATCATCATCATCATCATCATCATCATCATCATCATCATCATCATCATCATCATCATCATCATCATCATCATCATCATCATCATCATCATCATCATCATCATCATCATCATCATCATCATCATCATCATCATCATCATCATCATCATCATCATCATCATCATCATCATCATCATCATCATCATCATCATCATCATCATCATCATCATCATCATCATCATCATCATCATCATCATCATCATCATCATCATCATCATCATCATCATCATCATCATCATCATCATCATCATCATCATCATCATCATCATCATCATCATCATCATCATCATCATCATCATCATCATCATCATCATCATCATCATCATCATCATCATCATCATCATCATCATCATCATCATCATCATCATCATCATCATCATCATCATCATCATCATCATCATCATCATCATCATCATCATCATCATCATCATCATCATCATCATCATCATCATCATCATCATCATCATCATCATCATCATCATCATCATCATCATCATCATCATCATCATCATCATCATCATCATCATCATCATCATCATCATCATCATCATCATCATCATCATCATCATCATCATCATCATCATCATCATCATCATCATCATCATCATCATCATCATCATCATCATCATTATCATTATCATTATCATTATCATTATCATTATCATTATCATTATCATTATCATTATCATTATCATTATTATTATTATTATTATTATTATTATCACTTATTCGAAGCAGGGACGTAAATTGGGGGGGGCAGGGGGGGGCATTTGCCCCCCCCTGATTTTCAAAATTTGATTTTTTTTTACCTAGAGTTTACTATATATTTATTTAATTTTAACTTTACTTAAGCTAGTGATGATGCAATGCGTATTGGAATCCTTCCGGCGTGTATAGACAATTCGCCTCCCCTTGATTTCCAAAATTAGAATTTTTTTTACTTAGAGTTTACTATATAATATGTTGATTTTAACTTTACTTAACCTCGTGATGATTCAATGCGTATTGGAATTCTTTTTGCGTGTGTAGACAATTTTATATCTTAGCTCGATGCTAGATTCACCAATAACTGCAGAGTAATAATTTGTGTATCAGTGTTGGTCCAAAGATTAGCTGTTTTCTGTGCCAAAATACAATAAGAGAACTCGTGGAATTTTACCCTATTAGTGGTATTAATACAATGTTGATTCCCTCACGGCTGTCTACATCAAAGTTATTATTTATTACACAAAAATAAAACAAAATTATACCCACCCCATTTTGGACATCTTTTTTACAAATTTTTATTGAGGTTACAACCTCTGTTTGTTTGTGTGTGTGTGTGTGTCTTTCTCTGTACGCAAATCTTGCAAGTGAAATTTAACCAGCATTTTGAAGTTGAAACTTTCAGCACAGCTTTATATTTGATGAAAATACATGATTCAATTTTTTTAAAAAACTGTGAACATCTTTTGCATTTCTAAATCGAATGTATTTGAAATCAAAGTTTGTGTTGAAAAACTTGTTTTTCCTTCACTTGTTTTACTAATCCTGTACTTGCCCCTGCAATATGATTAAATCATTCATCCCCCTTATACCCAGTGGCGCATGGCAAATATAGAATTTTTTGGTGGGGATTTACTTCAGAAATTTTTTATATTCTCTTCCAAAAAGCTGATAACCGGTAAGGGGTAGTCGTAAGTATTTTTCAAAATTTTTTCAAAGACTTCTAATTTCTCCTCCCAAAAAAGCTACGGTCGTTTTCTAAAAACAAGGTATTATACCCAAAAAAATTTCAATTGATACTCTGATGGGGGATGCATTTCCCCATCCCTCTCTGCTTGTACCTACGTATTTATATAACTGTAAAAGGTAATGTGTGTGTGAGAGCATTCGTTTATCACATCCAAGCCGCAGGAGCAATTTTAACAACATTTGGCATGCAGGTAACTTCATTGATAAAAAAATTTTGAAAAATTAAAAAAAAATGTTATTTCTTTGACGTTTCGTTGGCAAAAACGAAAAAAAACTAAGCACAAAAAACCCGGACAACACCGGGTAACCCTGTCAGTAAGCTATATAATGGCGGGAAAATTTTGCCCCCCCCTGGAAAATGCTGAATTTACGTCCCTGATTCGAAGATAAGAACCTGTCTACGGATGCCAATCGGATCATCGCTCATCTCAAAAAATGTCCACTCAAATAATGATGACATTTTACATCGGGTGGACCAGCCAAGCATCGTGAAGCCATCGTACAAAGACCAGGCCAGCGTCAACGTCAAATGTGACATGCAATGACACACACACACACACACGCAGAGACGTAAGCACACGTACGTCGACACACACACACACACACACACATCCGCAGATACGTGGAGCTGTCCTCGTGAAAAGAACCAGCATGCGTGAGCCGCCGGGCGTCGCCCGAGATCGTTATGTAACGATGATTTCTGTCATTCCTGGATGAAAAAGTACACTGACATTAATGACCGCGGTCAGGCCTTGTAGAATTGAATGTTATTATCGTCGGAATATCGCGCTGGAGTTATGGAAAGCGGAGTTTTTTTTCCGGTCGTGAGTGGAGCTTTTCAGGCACTACTTCGTGGTGAAATTCAATGATGATGGTGGGTTCGATCAGAGTTGAACAGGGGCCCATTTTTGGCGATTCAATCCAGCCCAACCCGACCCACTTGAAATCTTGAACCGACTTGTATGATGATTTATTGTATGTTACAACAATAATTCTAACCCGACCCAGCTCTCTGAAAACTCTGACCCATTATAATATCTCACCCTTCCGCTAAAACATTGCGGGTGAAATACAGTTAAGTACAATTATGGTATAAGAACAAACTAGCATACGGACGAGGTGGCCGAGTGGTTAAGGCGATGGACTGCTAATCCATTGGGTTCTCCCCGCGTGGGTTCGAATCCCATCCTCGTCGCACTTTGATTTTATGGTTTGTTGGAGACCCCATAAAGTATCGAATTACTTATCAATAAACACCAATGTGCGTTGGTGTTTTGTTAAGTTAAATTCTAGTCGTGTTATTCCTTACTTTTATAATTCTGATAATCTAGATCGTGAAGAAAACACTATTAAACAACAACAACAACAAAAATACAGTTGAACAGTTATAATAGATTTATTAAAAACAAAACGAATCCACTTTTTGATCGTTTTACTCACAGATCGATATATTTATAGATCAACGGTTTTACTGTCTTCTTAAGGCACTTTTTTGCAAATCGTTGTTTTACCCTGGCCTTTTTAATCGAATCATTTATCAGCTACAGGGTAGGGTAGATACATTCTTCCAAAAGTGGATGAATGGGGAGAAAGGGAAGGTTAAATCCTAAATCGATTTTTTTAATTCTAAAAGTTTTGGCCTACCTAGGGATCGCCAGTAAGCCAGGCCTGAATTGATTGACTGATTAAAGATGTTAGCTGTAAGATATTGGTCCTAAATTCTTAAAAATAGTGACGAGGTGGCCGAGTGGTTAAGGCGATGGACTGCTAATCCATTGGGGTCTCCCCGCGTGGGTTCGAATCCCATCCTCGTCGGAATCCTTTTTTACTCCATTTCAATACATTGCTGACAACGGGTTCCTCAACAAATCATTGACAGGATGCGAATCGGTAACTTTTTCGAGAGACTTATTTTGCACCTTTAAATATCCTAACATACAACTTGAACATTTTGCTTATTGATATATTGTATATTGATATATTGTATATTATTAAAACTATTCTGACCCAACCCAATTGACTGTAAACTCTGACCCATATAGTTCCATTCTTGCTAAAATATTCTGGGTGAAATAGAGTTAAGTACAAATATTATACGAGAAGAGGCTAAAATGTGGACTATATGACGACGTGGCCGAGTGGTTAAGGCGATGGACTGCTAATCCATTGGGGTCTCCCCGCGTGGGTTCGAATCCCATCCTCGTCGTACTGCCCTTTTATGGCCTGTCATCTGATTAGAGTGAAAATTTATAACGATGACAGAGTTATTATCGAGTTAATAGAATGAAAATAATTAAAACAACGTCTTCATGGTTTCATCTTTTGAATGATAAAACACGGGAGATCAAAACAACGATGGGGGAGCCGTCTTCGTGATAAAAATTACACATTTCCATTTCTTTTCCCTTGCACATCTCTGTTCTAGAGATTTTAATAAACTTCAAGATGTGCAAGAGAAAAGGAAGAAGTTCAGAAAAATGGCTTCTTCTTCCCTCACTTTATTTTCGGATAGAGATATAGGTCTTTGGTGAGAGTTGAGGCGATGTACGGCACCTGCTTTTTCCCGTCTATCGCAAGCAATGAAGAGTATGACTGGTACTCGTAGGCCACCATCTTGTTGACTCTGGTGAGCACACGTAGGATGTCGAGTCCGGAATGCCTCAGCTCTTTCTCGAGGACCGTCACCAGGGACTGAATGAACCAGGAACCCTTCAAGCGGTTCCTCCACGAATAATATCCTGAGGGTTATGATAGTAATGGGTGAACAATGAATTTGGAACTGAAAATTTTATTGGGAGTTATTAAATGATATGCCAGATGGTACTTGACTTGCACCAAAATATCACGGGTTTGATTCCAGGTGCAGTACGAGTCCAGAGGCCGACTCAAGCTTCTGGATCAGTGAAAAAGGTAGCAGCTTAAAGCTGTGAGTAATAAAGCTTTGCACATTTTAGGGCTAGCAGATACAACTAAATCCATATGCAAGAGCCATTTTCAGAACCAATGAATCGATTCCGATCAATTCGAGATTATAGTGGCAGTATATTGTTGGAAAAGAATTAAGCGTCCCTTTTTAATCTAACTTGTGCTTTCTAACTCGAGAGCCTATTTTACGAAACAACCAGAATCAGTCGTTTAAGGAGGCCAACCGCAGCCTTAAAGAGCGCTGGTGATGCCAGCGAGATATGAACCACTGGACTTTAGTCTACAAATACCTTACTGCCACAACACTGGCACCATTACGAAACAGGTGCCCTGATGTAAGCTTTTCCATTTCAGACATGTGCTCACCTGGAACAGTTGAGTAGGCATACAGGCAGTCTGATTCTATCGGGATCTTTACTACAGTTTCGCCGTCTCCATCAGCTTGGACAAACACGCCATTGTCCAGTTCAGATCCTCTGCATGCCTTTTGAGATAAAAAGAGAAAATAAAAAGATTTTTCTAAATGAATGTTGTTACCGCAAATCATAGTAAATTCTTCTATGTGATAAATAATTACCATTAACTGCATGTAGTTATTATAAATAATATAATATTAATAATTAATATTACAATTTAATATATTATAATATAATATAATTTTTATTGTGAAAACAATAAAAATGCATTTATGACTGGCATAAGGCATCGTGAATATTCTCTCTTCCTAATATTGTCTCAATTGCAGTTTACTCTCATGATGAAAAGCGTCTCAATCTTAAACCTCTAACACTCTGCAAGGCAATTTCCAATGGAATGCATTCCGTGCGACGTGGAATCATAGTAAAGATGAAATTACCATAATTGCATATCACATGATGGAAAAAATAATAACCCAAATGTACATTTAATAATAAATTACTTTCAATTCGTACTTGGATGAAGAAAAGCTTAGGTTTTCCGTGAAGAGTCGTGCAGCGCTTGACGGGGTTAAGAAAATTATCGAGTGGCACAAAGTCGTCCGTGCCATAGATGATTCCATCGTCTCCGTGGCTCAAGATTGCCATTCCGAAACAATCGCAATCCGAGTGGTTCTCTGTCATCACTGAAAAAATTCAAAACTATCTTATTTGTAGATAGGAATTTCAATTCAATTTGACGATTTTTAACACGGTGCGGATCTAGGCCACAGAGACTTCTAAAGCACATTTTTAACCTTATTCTGAGCCCACTCGAGAGCCGATAGAAACGATAAAATATCTCAGAAAACACCAGAAAAAAAGTCCCACAAACCTCCCTCGAGAACATCCACCATATCGAAGACCTTTAAGTTGTCTTTCTTCATGACTTTAAACCCGAAAGATGTGAAGAGTTTTTCTAGATTAGTAGCGTCTATATCGGTACCCGATCTTTCGCTCATGCCCGTGGAAGGTTCGAAGGTGCGGTTGTTGAAAATGATGAAGTAACCTCTCTTTGTGTTGTTCATCTTGTAGGCAGAATCAGAAGTAGAGACATGCGAAAAGCTTTCTTGGTGTTTCATGCCGTCAGTTGCAGATGCTCTAAAATTTTCAAATGGTGATTTTCACCATTAACTCGAGCAATTAAAAATCTAAATATTTTTAATAAAAATGCCAGTTTCGATGATAGAGTAGAAAGATATTTAATCTCAGATGCGTTGTTTGTTTGTTGTACACGTGATTGCTTAAAAACCAAATTAATTATTAACCTAAGGCCTAAATGGTGGAGTTCCTTTCTAAATCAGTAATTTTTATAATATTGTTGATCCTATAAAAGAAGTAGAAATCAGAAGTTTATTCTTATTTCAGTAGTTAGTATGGCTGAAGTTTACCTTCAACTGAGATAATAACACAAGATATACAAAATTTTAAAAACAAATTGAGCCAATAAGAGTCGAGATTGATTTTGTTCTGAGTGTAACTGAATAATCTAAATTGAATTTCAAGAAAAATGAGAGACACAACAAATATAAAAACTTAACCGGATTAAAGACGAAAAAATAATGAAGTCTAAAAAAACTCACACATTCCTTATAGCATCTTTACCATCTACACTAGATTCTAGCAGATTTCCTGGATTCATGTCTCTTTTGAAATATTTATAATATAAAAAAAGTATTGGCAGATATGATAATTTCTAAATACTAAATTTCATATCTTTCGTGTATAAAACATCCGAATAAAAACATGAATTAACTTTTCCTAACGCAATTGCACTTGAAAAAAAATCTAGCCTCTACTCTCGCTGACCTTTTATAACGCTTTGACTTTGACACTATTGCACTTTTGTGACTACCTTTTAAAAGTGCACTACAACTTCCTCGCAATAATAATAATGATAAAAAAATAATAATAATAAAAGGTGTGCTTAAAGAAAAGATAAGTGGGTGACGAATCTGAATGTATTGAGTATCTGTACGTGCTGTGCTTGAAAGATTGCAATCCTTCGAAAAGGTGACCTTTGCTCTTTCTAGCTCTTTAGCTAAAAAAAGTTCTTTGGTTTGATAATGATTGTGTTCTCTCGAAGCCATCTGCACGTAAAACTGAGCGAGCTTATCGTTCTAAACTCTCTAAGCCTCTAAGGGTTCTTGGTATAATTGGTAATACCACCTTAAACTATACCATAAACTTATCTTTGACAAGCATTCTTCCTTTTTGAGAAAATCAATTGTTCTTGCCTCTAACTCTAAAAATAGGTGGTCTTCTTCCTCCTTCTCAATCTGGCTTTAGATCTGGCCACTCTACTAAAACTGCTCTACTTAAGCTTTATAATGATCTCATTGTTTCTTCTGCCTCTGGCCTCTCTACCCTCTTCTTTGTCTTGATTTTTCATCTGCATTTGACACAGTTGATCACTCACTGTTGTTGTATGTACTTGATAAATCTTTAAATATAAATAGGAAACCACTCCTGTTGGTTAAATCATATCTATCTGGTAGATCTTCTTATGTATCTATTGAATCCTCTACATCTTCTGCTGTATCATTAAATTATGGTGTTCCTCAGAGCTCTATTCTTGGTCTTTTACTGTTTATTCTCTATACTTCTGAATTCTTTCATATTATATCTTCTCACTCACTCACTCAATAGTCAAATTTATGCTGATGACTCTTATGTCTATTCTACTTTCTCTAACTCTTCTCTTGAGTCTGTTCTTAATCAAATAACTGCCTGCCTTCAATCTATTATCTCATGGAGTTTTTCTCAAGCTTAATCCTGATAAGTTTGAATTAATCTACTTTAATAAGTTTTCTAAATCTTTAACTCTGCTTCCTAGGTTTTCTCTTTGACTCCAACTTGTCTCTAACCCTTCAAATATCATATGTTACTAAATCTTGCTACTTCTATATTCGCCGCATTAAGCAGTTTCGTCCACTTCTGGATGATCCTTTACTACAACTTCTTGTCTCTTCTCTTATTCGGTCTCAAATTGACTACTCTATATTTTGATACTTGGAACTTGAATTTTTCTATTTCGCTACTATTTTGCGTATATAATGTAATGTAAAAACGACATTCTTTACAGTGCTTCAGACCAAAAAACGTAACATCGGTGGCTCTTTGCATAACTAAAACAATTCTATATTCAAACACTTCTTACTTTAACGTCAAGTGGTTGAGAAAAAAATGTTTTAGCAAAATACCGGAAAATAATTTTCAAACCGTATTGAACAAAAGCAAATGATTTTTTTTAAACCGTTGGTCTAAATTGTCAGCGTTAATATTAAACAAATAGGTCAATCGATCTGCTAGTATGACTGGCGGCGTCGCAAAAAACCACTCATTGTGCAAGTGGAGAGTAACTTTGGCTGATGACGTCAGACGTAGTCATGCGTAAAAACACTTTATTGATGGAAATGACTTGCTGCTCTGGACGGAGAAAAAAAGTAGAGTGGAGTGGAGTGGAGGATGCATTGAAAGAAACAGATGGATCGTGTGGAATGGAAAACAACGGTCGAACAGAGTGGAAAGAGAGAAAGGGTGCAAATATTCAAGGAGAGTTGTTATAGAAATAAATATTTAAACTTACAAAATATTTAAATTTATCTATAATTATTAACTGGAAAAAGATGAAACCGATACAACTAAGTATATTATATATAACTATATATATATAAAAATCTCATGTCATAGTGTTTGACTTCAAACTCCTCCAAAACGGCTGAACCGATTTTTATGAAATTATTTGTTGTCATCCAGAATAAAGCTTTCCTGAAAGTTTTAGAGCTCTAGGTGGTCAAAAAGTGGGAAAGCGACAGGGAGCGTGAGAGCAAGCGGGAAAGGAAACGGGAGCGTGAGAGAAAAACGATAGAAAAACCTCTAAAAAGCCCGGGCAACGCCGGGCACCCCGCTAGTATATGTATATTAATTAATAAATTAATAAATTATTTGATCAATTTATTTGTTCATTCATTCATTCATTCATTTATTTATTAATTTATTTATTTGATTAATTAATGTATATATATATATATATATATATATATATATATATATATATATATATATATATATATATATATATATATATATATATATATATATATATATATATATATATATATATATATATATATATATATATATATATATATATATATATATATATATATATCTCTTTGCACTCAAAACGCTTCCATTCAAATTCACCTTTCTCCAGCTTTTAACGAGTGAAATTTAGCATCACGCTTCAACGATCCCCATGCTTTCTATTCAAACAGAATTTTTTCCACGAGACAAATTATTTAAAAAAAATTTTTCTGTCGCAAACTGCATTTATCGAAACTTTTTAGAGAGTAGAAATAGAGGGGAAGTGAGGTAGAATGAGAGAGAGAGAGGTGGAGAGAGAGAGGAGAGAGAGAGGGGAGGGAGAGAGACAGACAGAGAGCGAGAGAGAAAGAGAAAAGAACTTTTGTAATCAGATACAAGAGAAATAAATAATACCCCACTAGATTTTTTTTTTCATTTTCTTCACGAGAGCGAAAAAAAATTAGCTCAAAAGAAGAAGAAGAATACCGCACATTACGAACGATGGCGAAATGCCGAAACAGTGTGTTTACAGAAATGACTGATTGCAGGCAGTTTGTTAGCATTCAAAGTCATCCATTCTGTTTTCCAGAGTAGCGTGCCTTCCTCTGGCTTCCACGACTTACGATAAATTTTTATTATACGAGAAAACAAATGAATACATTAATATATTTCTCAGCGGCTAATGTGGTTTAATTCATTATAATTCTTCTGGAAGTTATTTTGCATTCATTTTAGACTTAGAGCATACTTTAATCGTACAAGGTGGTGCAGTGTAGGAGTATACGCTAATGCTTACCAAGTGTGCTTGGTTCGAATCTGGTCAGGGAAAGGGCTTGTATTGCCTAAGTCCGTGTGGTCCGGATAAAAGTGGTTTGGTTTCTTTATCAATTAGCTCAACCTCTCATCCGCTTGAGAATGATTGACGGCTGTCGGCCATTGGTGGGATGGAGAAAGCAAGCTGGTTAATTATACGGCTGCCCTCCTATGTCGCAGGGGTCACTGGGTGACGAACTGATAACACGCCGCCCCTGTGATCATATAATAAAGTTATATTTTTAAATTTTTGAGCCTCCATACGGATTCCACACAGCCGCAACTAAATCAACATTAAAACCACTTAATTTCTTCTTATTCTTTTCCTTCACTTTTTTCTTTTATTAAACATAAATTTACATTCCTTCTCTCTATTTTCCCCTCACTCCTGCGTTCATCTTCAGTTTCAACGTCCACGGAATCCACGAAAGTGGAGAATCGACCAAGGAATTCTACAAGTCCATGAACTGACCATGCATAGACAATAAGACGGTCACTTAATTAAGCACGACGTTTCCATGGAAATGTTCATCATTGAGATGACTGCCTACTAACAGTGTTGTGTAAGTATTTCAAATAAAAAATACAAATATTGCAGTAAATACCTATATTTGAATGTTTTTGAAAATATAAAATACATTAAAGTATTTTGCTGAAAACATACTTAAATACTTTTTGTAACACTTGATACTGATACATCATCAACATACATCACGAGAACGTTTTAGCAAAAAAAATTAACAAATGAAAATACAAAAATACTTTTAAATATGTATTTCAAATAAAATGTATTTGAAATACTCACCCAAAACTGCCTGCCTACTAAGCATCTATTTCAAACAGTTGTGGTACGACTGCATTCGCAGTAGCTAAGTACTGTTGTAGCTGTTAGTTAATGCCTTGTTGTTGTTGCTGTTGTTGTTGTTGTTGTTTTTATGTTATGGAGAGAGTAAAAAGTGCCACGCGGAGGAAATAGACGGCCAACAAAACGTGAATGCATTCCTCAGAAGATGACAGGAATCTCGTTAGCAACAGGATGAGCTTATGTGTTATATCTTCTGCTCTCATCTCCGTTCGTCTCTTTCATCTGGTTTTCTTTCTTTCTCCTGATTTTCACCCTTCATTCCACGATCGCTATTCGCACTACCTTCACGACTTGAATTTAACAATTCAGAAATCCGTTTAAGGTATCCACAACCGGCCAGATACGGTTCCAAGGAGCAGGAGGGATGCACCCCCCACCAGAAAATCAACTAAAATTTTGTTGGAGCAACGAGTGGAGAAATATTTGGAAGTAACGTACCTGCACCCTTTCCAGAAATTTCTAGATCAGCCACTGATATGTTGAATGAATGATCTTCTAAAATAATTAAACATTTATTTATTAATATTTATTAATGATGTAATTTCTGTGTAAAAATATTATTAATCATATAATAGTGCGTTTAATGTCGATAGTCGTAAAAGTTCAAGTGGTAACATCAGAGATGGAGCTGTAAAACATCAGTTGTTCCAAACATGGCAAAAATTGAGATTTTTTCACCCCGTGTTTCACATAGAGACGGATTAATCAATCCGATTACCGATTCGTTCGGTTTGAAGCGTCGACCATTTTAATCGGATTCTCGGGTAATAATAACCGAACTGGTCGGTAATAATACCAATAAAATAGTCAATCAAAGATTGAATCGAGAGTGAGCGACAGAAAAGGCGGGAAGCCGAATCAAGAGACCGACTGCCATTAAAGAGTCATATGCGGATGATTAAAACATAGACTCCTCCACAATAAATCCTGTCAAGTAATTATTGCTATATAGGGTTTCATGATTAAACATGTTACCTCAGATGATGGCGTTGCATAATAACGGTTTTTATCAATATTGGGTTTCTTTTGATCTCAACTCTGGAACGAACCATGGGAAGTACTAGACCGTGTAGTATATAATGTCGTAGTATAGCCCATTCTAGGGAGGAGCCGTGGGTACGCCACGCGTGATATAGGAGCGTATGAGTAACGTTTCTCTTCGCTGACAAGCGAGTTTAAGTTAAAATTGATCACGTGACATTTGACCACGTGAGAGAAAAACACTCGATATATATACACACACAGACACTTGAAAATACGACAGATTAACAATGTAACACTTAAATTACTTTTAGGTTTTTGGATCGTGTGACTGCCTGTAAAGTGTTAAATAACTTGTGTTATTTTTACAACGACCCCAGGACCCCCCCCAGTATTCATCCCTGAGACACACAAATACGCACGCAAATATACACACACACAAATAAACAAACAAACACACACACACAGGCACACATATAGCGAGCGCATGAGCGACAGCTGCAGTGAAAAACACGCACGCAGAGCCCGCTAATAAGATATTATTAAGGACACAATATGATCGTATCGTGACCACAACCCTCCAGATGGGCTCGGTGGCCAAGTGGTAAGGCGTCTGTCTCGTAAACAGAAGATCCGGGGTTCAAACCCCCGTCGGGCCTGCTCTCATCTTTTTTGATGATTGAAAATCGATTTATAACGAAAAGGGATTCATCGGTTCAGATTTATTTCTAGTCCGTAGTGGCCTAGATTAGGAAAGACAGCGTCTGTTATTGCGATGTAAAGATGACGCTACTGATTATTTTTTGTTTTAAATGTTGTTTTCTCAATAACCGATTTAATTCTAAAAAAAAAATATTAAAAGTATCTTTTTCTTGCGAGTTTCATCTATATCAAAGAAAAAAGAAACAAATTTAAATGATGATGGCTGCAGAAAATAATTCATTTGAAATTTTTTTTCGAAAGGCAGGCAATTATTAGTGAGTTGTTTTTGATCAGCGGCTTCTAATTGCTTTGATTTGTGATTTCCTGGCTTGAAATACTTCTTGAACAAACAAGTAAACATACGAACACAAATGAACGAACAAACAAGCAAACATATGAACCAGTTAAACGTTTACAATATTACTGAGCTCCGTGGACACATCTGTTTATTATAGTCATTTATCAAATTTTAGAAATATTTTTTATTTAATTTCAATAACCCCTTATTTTCTTTCTTCATCTCTCACTTTGTCTTGATTTCTCATGTGTGGGCTTGTGTTTCTGGGTCAATTTATCTTCTTCTCTTTTGTTTATAATTTTTTTTTCTGAATTTCTTGTCTGTCCATCCAACAACCACGGCATTCACGACAAACGACATCACGTCACTCAAAGGTGCAATTCGTCGCTAGTAACGAATGCGCATTTGCAAAACGTGATCATAAGTCATACGGAATGCATCGAAACAGAGTTCAGAAGTTAACCAAATTTTTTGATATCACTATGCTATGAGATTTAGATTAGTAATCTTCGCCAAAACAGACTCTGGTACTTGGTGGAAAAAAGCTTGTTTCATCTAGGAGTGAACCACTATCGGGTTTTTTAACCAATTCAACGCCAATCCCGAGCCTGGATAAAGAAGGTAGGACAAAGAAAAAGAATCAAATTATGATCCTTGACAAGATCATACTGATATTTGAATCTTAACACAAATAACATAACTAGTGCAGAGGACTGTGAGTATATGTTTATATAAAGATAATGAAAAGTCTTTATTAAAATTTAGGAATTTTTTAACGCAGTGCCTTAAAAATATGTAATGAAATTCTTTTATAGCGCGAAAAATGTTAAAAAAATTAAAATTTGATTATGGAAAAACTGCGAATAAATTCTGCTACGATAATCAAATGAAATTTTGATTATAAATTGAGGATCTTACGAGTATGGGATGTTATCTTTAGTTATTATGCAAGGTATTATGTAAGGTATTATGTGAGGTATTGTGTAAGGTATTTTCGGGTATTAAGTATTATGTGAGGTGTTGTGTAAGGTATTTTCGAGCATTAAGTATTATGTGAGGTATTGTGTAAGGTATTTTCGGGTATCATGTGATGTTGTGTGCAACCTTTGACGAACTGAGATTTAGAAACGCAGCTGTGTTAATGTCCATAAAGTGATACAAAAAAGATCGAAAAAACGTTGTGCTTGACCAACCAGTGAAATTAAATGGCTCTCCACTAAAAAGACGGAGGAAAGTGCTATGAAAATACCGATGATGATTTTTAAGGCAAAGCTTATAAAAATTTGTATATCGTTTGTGCGTGTGTGTGTGTGTGTGGGCATGTGTATGTGTTTGTATGTGTGTATGTATGTATGTATGTATGTATGTATGTATGTATGTATGTATGTATGTATGTATGTATGTATGTATGTATGTATGTATGTATGTGTGTATGTATGTGCGTGTGTATGTATGTATGCGTGTATTTGTATGTATGTGTGTATGTATGTGCGTGTGTACGTGTGTGTGTGTTTCTGTCGGTGTGGTCATTACGCTGTCCGAGTGAGCATTCTGACACATAAGCTTCTGAATTAAATTCACCACGGGGGTTCGTTTCGTGGTGCAAAATGCTTTTGAGCCTTCGGAGTGTAAAAGATATTTTTTGAGAGAAAATTTTGAGTTTTTTTCTTTCCGCTTTTTCTTTTTTTTTTTTTTTTAGAAATTCTTTTCAAACTAAAGAGAAAACGAATTGCTTGACGACATTTCTGTACCGTCTGACCTCCTGGCGAAATCAAGAGTTGTTGATGATGATGATGATGACTTTTCCAGCAGTAGCCAGCATTCCGCACTGCTGAGGCTGTTCTCGAAAGACTCCTTTCACTGCATGACACAACGCACTCCTGATTTCTTCGTTGACCCGTTGCTGTGTTTTGCCCTTTGACTTGGGGGGGAGGGAGGGTGGAGGTCTACCCTGTTCCCCACGTTCTCCACATACTTTACAAGTTTATGTTTCATCACGACACTTAATCACACAGTAACAACTAAAACTCTGCTTCGTCCACGTCACCTGTGATCGAATGGTCGTCGGTTTTCGGCGTGGCCACATGTTACATCTTGTTAGAGTCCATGGTATATCGAATCGAGTGACTATAGCATGGGTCGGGTTAAGTTAAAATTTCAATTTTTTTATATTAATTTTTTAGTGGGCTGGGGTTGGTCGGGTTGCCATAAAGGGTATCCTCTTGACGAGACCTTATCCACGAGAAATTTTAAACAGAAACAGGAACAGTGATCCTGGTGACACCGAAGCACGACGAAACTGCCACGATAAAAATATAAATAACTGGGAATTCCCGGACATGAAGGTGTTTCCTTTCGCTTTCGCTTCTAAAAAAAGGAGAGGAAGAAAAAAAGATTAAAAACAAACTCGACTGGAGAGCAGAAATATTTTAAAATATAAATTAAAACTTTTTTTTCTCTCTCTCAAAAAATTCTCTCTCAAAAAGTTTCAAAACGTGAGAGCTTTTCATCTGCCACTTCATAAAGGGGTTTATTAATTTTTCAGCAGCGCTGGAGTTTTCAGCTTGGAATGGACGAATTTCTTCTTTTCGCGCTCACAGTTTTAAGTTTAATAATAAAAAACTAGTTTTATGAGTCCTGAGAGTACACAAGTAGATAATCATAATATAAAGTCCACCGATGATGACTCATTATTTTTTTTTACATCAAAAGCGTAACGACATGGTGACTTGAAAAAAAAAATTTAATAGTTTTTTTTTTAAATGTGAAACTTGTCGTCACTACAATTATTGGAAAGCTTATAATTTATGTAACCTTGAACTTATGACTTCTAAATCCCTTTTTAAAGCGGACTCTTAAAAGACTTATAAACCTTTCATGGGTATGGCATGCTTTATAGGTGACCACCAAACGAGGCTGCATAAGTTTGCCTAACAGATTCGAAAACGATAAGACTATGGAAAGCTAGTCCTCTTACCTCGCAACATTTTGCCGCTTGCAATTCGTTTTATGAATTCAGATTACAGTAAAAGTCTTCTAGAGCAGCTGCTAAGAGCAACTGAATTTTTCCTCAACGGAATTTCTTAAATCCGTATCTGGTTTTTATAGTAGCTTGCTCCCGAGGAACGGACAGACACGAGAAACGGACACTTTTGCTCTTCCCGATGGTGTCCGCTCTAGAGAATTTTTACTTTATTAAAGAGTTTTTTTTGTATGGGCCTCTTTTGTATGGCAGTTTCTCCGTATCGTGTCTGTGACTCAAATTCGATACGCTTATTTTTCGCGATTCTTCCGATGCATTTATAGCAAAAGAAATTCTGAAGGCGATTCGGAGAAACAGGAAGCGAAACTCGAAAGCGAAATTCGAAAACGAAACTCGAAAGCGAGACTCGAAAGCGAAACTCGAAAGCGAAACTCGAAAGCGAAACTCGAAAGCGAAACTCGAAAGCGAAACTCGAAAGTGAAAGTGCAGTATACCACAAGAATTACATATAATAAATATTTATTACAATAAACATACCGCTTACACGTACTAAATGTTGCGTTTTTAATTTACACATACAGGAAAACATACATACATACACACACCTACACACAGACAGAAAAAATTATTACTAGTATAAAAAAGCCTCACAACAAGAGAAAGCGATTACAACAAATCGTCGCAGATTACGTTTCAAAAGATTTAGCACTATTATTCACTTCACGCCCGTGTAGACAAAATAATTCAGAGTAGTTTTTTTTTGTTTTTTAATAAATATTTTCATAAATATCAAGTCTAGTTTTGACGATGTGCAACACAGTACTTTAAATTGGTAGTTTCAGTTGATGATGATGATGATGCTGCTGATGATGATGATATAAATAATGGTGGCAATTATGATGATGATGACGGTGGCGATGATGATTACGATGAAAATGATGGTGGTGATGATGATAATGAAAATGATAGTGGCGATGATAATGATGATGATGAAAACGATGATGATGATGAAAATGATGATGATGATGAAAACGATGATGATGATGGTGGTGATGATGATGTTAATGAAGCTATCACTGACGGCAGTTAGCCAGCCGATTCAAAGGTGCCAGGTTCGAATCCACGTGACTGAATGCCTCCGGAAGTCGTCTCGAGAGATTGATGGCACAGGAAGAAGTGTTTCCGGCGGCGAAAATATAAAAAAAAACCACGTTGATGATGAAACGGCCAGTAATTTTGATTAAATATACCGGGCGCTGGTTGAATTGGTTTTATAACTTTGGTTGATGCTTTCGTGCGAATGGACATTAATTGCGTTTTTTTGAATTAAAATTAATTGCGTGCGAGTTTTTAGAACATAAATTTGAACGACAAAATTAGATGAAACTGAACGATCGTGTTTCATGAGCGGGATAATAAAAAAAAGGTGGCAATAAATATTGCGACATGAATTCATTTTTTACCAATGCTTTTATTAACTCGTCGTCTCTGTTTCTCTGTCTGTCTGTTTGTTTCTCTGTCTGTTTCAAATCTTGCAATCATATTTTGAGTCACTTCCTGATGATATGCTCAAAATAGAAGAAAATGCAATATTCAATTATTAGTTTTACAATAAGTCAATTAATTTAGTTAATTTTAATTAATTTCGATATTTCGATATAATTAAGATATTTCGACTTTAATATAAAATAAAAGAGTAATATAAGAAAAAATTGATTGCAAACTTTGTGTTTTAATTACATATAAGAGCATTGGTTTAAAAAATTCGTTTTTAATTTACTTGTTTTTCTTCTTTTTACAAACTTTTATTTATGTTACAATCTCTGTTTGTTTGTGTGTCTTTCTCTGTACGCAAATTTTGCAAGTAAAATTTAACCAGTTTTTTTACTAGCTAGGAAGCTGAAATTTTCCGCACAGTTTATATTGGATGGCAATACATGATTTCAATTAAAAAAAAAGTTTGTATTGAAAAACTCGTTTTTTTACTTGTTCTTATTTCAAAACTTCTTTTTTCCTTCTTAGAAGAGAAACGTTGATAGAACAAGTAGAAATGAGAGAAAGAAAGGTACAGAAACAAGGTAAATGAAAGCGACAGAGAGAAAGAGAAAGAGAGAGAGAGAGAGAGAGAGAGAAAAAGAGAGAGAGAGAGAGTAAAAGAAAGAGTAAGAAAGAGGTAAGTGCATGAAATGTAAACGTCCAACAAGAGAATACAAAACGAATGAAAAAATTAATTATTAAAAAACATAATAAATTAATTAACATTATTATTCAAATAAACAAATAAAAAGAACTTAATAAAACAAGACGCAAAAACCGTAGGAGCGGAAGTACGTGGACTTGAGGCAGGCGAACAAATCAAAGCTTCCCGCCGTTAGTTGTGTCCGTGAGTTCATCTGTTTGTACTGGCCGATGTGTCCTGTAAGTTACCTGTAATGTTAGTGTGTAAGCTTGTGTGAGTGTGTGTGTATGTGGGGAGTAGAGTATGTAAAAAGGAAAGAGAGAGAGAGAAAGAGAGAGAGAAAGAGAGAGAGAGAAAGAGAGAGAGAAAGAGAGAGAGAGAGAGAGAGAGAGAGAGACAGAGAAAGAGAACGGAGATGTATCTGTCGTAAATTGGAAAGCCTTCTTATTTTTCCTTTTTCCAGAATTGAGAAATGAAAGACAGCAGCTATGAAAACACAATAAAAAAATTGAAGAGCGGCAGATTCATGAGAAGTTGCTCTGAAAAAGAAAAAAAAGAAGGATTTCCATCGTTTGATTTTGTGTGCATTGTGTATAATGTCTATAATGTGTATTATGTGTATAATGTCTATAATGTGTATTATGTGTATAATGTCTATAATGTGTATTATGTGTATAATGTCTATAATGTGTATTATGTGTATAATGTGTATAATGTGTATTATGTGTATAATGTCTATAATGTGTATTATGTGTATAATGTCTATAATGTGTATTATGTGTATAATGTGTATAATGTGTATTATGTGTATAATGTCTATAATGTGTATTATGTGTATAATGTCTATAATGTGTATTATGTGTATAATGTCTATAATGTGTATTATGTGAATAATGTGTATAATGTGTATTATGTGTATAATGTCTATAATGTGTATTATGTGTATAATGTCTATAATGTGTATTATGTGTATAATGTCTATAATGTGTATTATGTGTATAATGTCTATAATGTGTATTATGTGTATAATGTGTATAATGTGTATTATGTGTATAATGTCTATAATGTGTATTATGTGTATAATGTCTATAATGTGTATTATGTGTATAATGTGTATAATGTGTATTATGTGTATAATGTCTATAATGTGTATTATGTGTATAATGTCTATAATGTGTATTATGTGTATAATGTCTATAATGTGTATTATGTGTATAATGTGTATAATGTGTATTATGTGTATAATGTCTATAATGTGTATTATGTGTATAATGTCTATAATGTGTATTATGTGTATATTGTCTATAATGTGTATTATGTGTATAATGTCTATAATGTGTATTATTGTGTATATTGTCTATAATGTTTATCATTGTGTATAATATCTATAATGTGTATTATTGTGTATAATGTCTATAATGTGTATTATTGTGTATATTGTCTATAATGTGTATCATTGTGTATATTGTCTATAATGTGTATTATGTGTATATTGTCTATAATGTGTATCATTGTGTATATTGTCTATAATGTGTATTATTGTGTATATTGTCTATAATGTGTATTATGTGTATAATGTCTATAATGTGTATTATGTGTATAATGTCTATAATGTGTATTATGTGTATAATGTCTATAATGTGTATTATGTGTATAATGTCTATAATGTGTATCATTGTGTATATTGTCTATAATGTGTATTATGTGTATAATGTCTATAATGTGTATTATGTGTATAATGTCTATAATGTGTATTATGTGTATATTGTCTATAATGTGTATTATGTGTATAATGTGTATAATTTGTATTATATATATATATGGCCTATATACATGTTTATACATGTATATAGGCCATAGGCTCACACAAAATAAATATACACACACTAATAAGCATCTATACGCATACATACAGACATACAGACAGTTATAATAAGACAAATTTCTATTATGAACTACAAAAGTCTTGAAACATTTCATGAATTGAGTAATTTTAACTGCATCATGTCTATGTTTAGCCTGTCCCACAAAATATGGTCTCCCTGAGAAATATTTTGCAGTGGAGTTGCCCAATATAAATGCTTTTTTAATAATTATTATCTCATTATTTAGATTATATGTATAAACTCAGATGAATATAGTTACCAGGGGTGGTGTGTGAAATGTTTATAGGAGGCAATCTAATTTGTTCGCTGTTGTACTTTTTAGAATTTTCTAAACTTTAAAGATCTAAATCTAAAATTAATAATTAAAAACTGTTAATTTGTTTTTTTTCTTATATCGAAATAAAATACCAACTTAATTAATCCATCGATGAACCTCATAAGTAGACACTGTATGAAAAAGAGTCATTCCTGTGTTTCTCTGCTTGGGTTGTTTTTACTGTTTTTTTTATAGTCGGATGATTTCGCACAACATTTATTTATGTGAATATTAAAATCAACGCATGTTTAATTAAAATTAATTAAAAATAAATAAATAATAAAGTAATTTATTTGCCTGAAAAACATAATGGGATGAGAATTATGTACAGGGGCAACATGTTAAATTTTTAGAGCAGCCAAACTCATCAATAATAAACTGGCTGCCGGTTACTAATAGTTTTTTCTCTCTCTTTTTTTCTCGTTTTCCCCGCATGCATCTCATCAACTGGGTACTTGGGCAAGCCCACCTAATAAATGACATAATTACTCTACAAATCCCCCCTACCATCTGTCAACAGACTGGCGTTTAAACTCCCGACTGAACCAGCGAGATTTATACCTGCCTATCAGATCAGATACATCACTGAGCTGAGCTCCGAGTCAGTAATTCAAAGTCTGACCGAAATAAAAAAAAAGGGTGGTGGGGGGATGGGGGGTGACAAGCCCTTTTTCTCCCCTCGTCTTCCTCCCTCCCGCAAAAAAAGTTTAATGCCCGATCATTTGTATCGGTCCGACCAGAGCTGCATACCAACTAAGCGCGCATGTCACTTCAACCAAATCTCAAATAACACCCGACGACGCTGAAAGAAGGTTTACTGGTCGTAAAAACCCCGGGAATAAGATGGATGTATAAGGGTGGTGCAATAAATAATAATAACAACAACAACAACAATAATAATAATAATAATAATAATAATAATTTATTATTATTATTATTATTATTATTATTATTATTATTATTATTATTATTATTATTATTATTATTATTATTATTATTATTATTATTATTATTATTAT
The DNA here is from genome assembly GCA_963978895.1 of Erpobdella octoculata. NCBI lineage: Eukaryota > Metazoa > Annelida > Clitellata > Hirudinida > Erpobdellidae > Erpobdella > Erpobdella octoculata. The sequence continues at coordinate 987,246 of OZ022246.1, forward strand.
TATTATTATTATTATTATTATTATTATTATTATTATTATTATTATTATTATTATTATTATTATTATTATTATTATTATTATTATTATTATTATTATTATTATTATTATTATTATTATTATTATTATTATTATTATTATTATTATTATTATTATTATTATTATTATTATTATTATTATTATTATTATTATTATTATTATTATTATTATTATTATTATTATTATTATTATTATTATTATTATTATTATTATTATTATTATTATTATTAATTTTTCTGAATTAAGAATTTTGAGACAATGTGGATCTACATAACTTGTTTGAGGTTACAAGGGTGGCGCTTTCGCTTGCTATCTGAAAGGGGAACCAGTGGGTGAACCCCATCAGCTGACTCTAAAGGAAAATACAAACAAAATCAATACAATAGAGGTTTTGCTTTGCAATTTTCGTCGGTCTCTATGTATGTATGTATGTATGTATGTATGTATGTATGTATGTATGTATGTATGTATGTATGTATGTATGTATGTATGTATGTATGTATGTATGTATGTATGTATGTATGTATGTATGTATGTATGTATGTATGTATGTATGTATGTATGTATGTATGTATGTATGTATGTATGTATGTATGTATGTATGTATGTATGTATGTATGTATGTATGTATGTATGTATGTATGTATGTATGTATGTATGTATGTATGTATGTATGTATGTATGTATGTATGTATGTATGTATGTATGTATGTATGTATGTATGTATGTATGTATGTATGTATGTATGTATGTATGTATGTATGTATGTATGTATGTATGTATGTATGTATGTATGTATGTATGTATGTATGTATGTATGTATGTATGTATGTATGTATGTATGTATGTATGTATGTATGTATGTATGTATGTATGTATGTATGTATGTATGTGTGTGGGTTAAACGTTATTGTTTTTATTTGTTTAACTTTTTGAAATGGCGTGTGCTTCTTACTCGATTACGCAATGTACGTGATGTACCTGATGTATGTGATAACATGTCCATCCGAGGGGACGATTGTCTTGCAATTCTCGTTATGGAAAACCTTCGCCTAATCCAATGGAAACACAGTCACCAGATCCATCTTTCCTCCTCCTTCTCATAGTGGTGAATACAAGTGTGGCGTAGCGTGGGATCTCATTCGGCCGCCCCGGGCGAGAACTTCCAAAAAATGTAAATTTTCCAAGGGGGGGAGGGAATCTTTACTCCAAAAGACATCGATGACTGGAAGGAGGTGAAACATAATCCATTTTTTCTCTCAAAATTTACCGCCCCCTAAAATTTTTTTTTCCTGTCCCTTAAAAGCACCACCTCGGGCGACCGACACCCTACGTTACGTTACCCCCCCCCTGTTGAACACTCCAACTCCGAAGGGCTTATTATGAGATCGCGTACACGGCCCAGCCGAAAGCATCTGACTAATTCTGTTTCAATTTTTTTTCTCCTCCAATTCCAGACGACGTTTTCATCTCCAGCGAACGGTCTCCCGGCGCGATCCAGCAAGAGACACCGGTAGGTCATCCATCATGGTTCTCGTACGATGAGCCCCTTCAACGGGTCCCCGGCGCAATTTACCGAATGCTTTGTCCACGTGAGTACTTTCGCTTTCGCTTTGTCCGGAAAATTGTTTTGTCGGAGGTTTTTCTTCGAGTTTGAAAAAAAGAAGTTTTTTTTCCTTTTCTTTTCAAGAGGAGAGAAGTAAATTAGAATTTATTTGAAAGTTCAAAAAATGAACAAAAAAAAAAAAAGAACAGGCTGTAATAGAAAGTCACGTGCCGCATTTGAATATCGAAATTAAAGTTCAGTTCGTTGTTGTTGTCGTTGTTGTCCTGTCTGCTTACGTCATCAATCAGTTTGAAACTGTCACTATGACAACCATCACCACCAAAACAGCCACCACCACCATCATAATTTTTACCACCACCACTACCACCACCAAGATCATCACCATCATCACCATCATCACCATCACCATCACCATCACCATCACCATCACCATCACCATCACCATCACCATCACCATCACCATCACCATCACCATCACCATCACCATCACCATCACCATCACCATCATCATCATCATCATCATCATCATCACCATCATCATCATCATCATCATCACCATCATCATCATCATCACCACCATCATCATCACCACCACCACCATCATTACCACCATCACCACCACCATCATTACCATCACCACCACCACCACCATCATCATAATCATCATCATCATCATCATCATCATCATCATCATCATCATCATCATCACCACCACCATCATCATCGTCGTCGTCGTCCTGTTTCTCCTCCTACTCATCATCACATTTAACCGGAGAGAATAAATAAATTAAAATAAATAATATTGGTTAGTTTTAAATAAACACCACAATCTCGTTGTCAACTTTTAGTATATGTAGTTTCAGTCCTGGCTTGAAAGCTCAGCTCGCAGTGATTTCAAACGCGCGGGGAAATTGCGGTTCCCGGGTTGTTCGTTTGTAGGCTCTACTTTATATCAAAGTTCGAAGCAAGTGTGGCCCGCCGTGGCAATAACTGAAAAAATAAATAAAATTTTTTTAAATAATTTTACAACTGTAATTTGATTATTTATTTCTTATTATTTACTTAACGATGTAGCTGTTGTTTTATTTTAATGTCTATTTCCTTGCTGGGTTTTCATTGTTTTTCGGCAAATTAATTTTAATTTTTTCTAAGGGACAATAAATCATTAAGTGATAGACTCTTACAATTTTCAGAGTTAGCTAATTAGAATAATCGTCAGGTAATTCATTTAAAAAAATCCCAAAAAAACCGGGTTCCCCAGCTAGTCATTGAATAAACAATTATTATATCGTTAAATATTTTTTTTTTCACTAATCCACTGGCATGGTTTTCTCCCAAAAAAAGAATGGCCAGTTTAGCAACACTAGTCTCTCAGCCAACACTGTAGCAGAACACATCATCATCATCATCATCATCACCATCATCATCACCACCATCGTCGTCATCATCATAATCATCATCATCAACACCATGACCATGCCACCATTGATTTGATGAAACGTCGCCAATATTCCGTAACATCCGACTTTATCACAACGGAAATCACATCTAATATTATAGATAAATATATATATATATATATATATATATATATATATATATATATATATATATATATATATATATATGTGTGTGTGTGTGTGTGTGTCAATGTATGTGTGTGTTTGTGTGAATGGACGGTTTGTAGGCAATACACATGTTTACAAATATTGTTTACTTAATTTAAACGGCGCACATGCGACTAACGACAACCAACAATAGCCGTGCAAATTTAGGAGACCTCCCGATACTGCCCAAATAAGGTTATAATTTGTGATAATATATTTTCTAAGTATACATTTATTAATGACTTATATCAAATTGTAAATATAATAACCGACACTCATGCAATATAACTGTCATTGTCCGGAAACGAGTTTTCCAGGCGTGATAACAGAGCAGAAAGCAGTGTCGTATATATGTATATATTATTTATTTATTTATTTATTTATTTATTTATTTATTTATTTATTTATTTATTTATTTATTTATTTATTTATTTATTTATTTATTTATTTATTTATTTATTTATTTATTTATTTATTTATTTATTTATTTATTTATTTATTTATTTATTTATTTATTTATTTATTTATTTATTTATTTATTTATTTATTTATTTATTTATTTATTTATTTATTTATTTATTTATTTATTTATTTATTTATTTATTTATTTATTTATTTATTTATTTATTTATTTATTTATTTATTTATTTATTTATTTATTTATTTATTTATTTATTTATTTATTTATTTATTTATTTATTTATTTATTTATTTATTTATTTATTTGTTTATTTATTTATTTATTTATTTCAACAATAAATAAATTATATCAGGACATCAAATCTTTCTTAATAATTTATTTAATATCTTTGATCCATGACTGGGCATTCCTGGAATGCTTGGAAAGACATGAATCTTCCATTTACACCGTCTTTAATAGCTATTAAAGAAAAATTTTTAAATGTACACAAAGTTCTATGGATCACGTGCAAATGTGCATGCATACATGCTTGGTTATATACGCAAACATATAAACATACAAATGCATATTTATGCACAAACAGACCGAGCTTGCATGAAAAGTATCACACACACACACACACGCACACAAACACACACACACACACACAAACGGACACCCACTTCCACCCGTGCACACAAACACACAGACACATACAAACAATTCAACACACATGCACAGCACAGACTCTCGTACAAAACACGCACGTATGAGAACAAAACAAGGATTGAAACCAGCGTCATGGTAGATGGCCGTTTTATTACCGGGGCATAAAGAACCTGAACTGCTCCTATCTCTATATACTCGCTCAAACTTCAATGTTTATCACCCTGGCCGCGGCCAGCCAATTGTGATAACACTCTGGCGACGTTTCATAAAATCAATGGTGGCGCGGTGGTGATAGTGATGCTGGTTAAGGTGCTGATGATGGTAGTGAATTGCCATGGTGATGAGTGATGATGATGGTGGTGGTGGTGACGACGACGACGACACTGATGGTGACAGTGACGGTAACGGTGGCGATGATGATGTCAAGTAAGAGTGGGGAAAGGAGCGAGGGGGGATGGAAATGTGGAACTTGGAGGGAGATAACGTACTGACGTCGTCAATAACCGTTATGGTGATGAAGAAAAGTATTATTAGTAACAATAATAACAATCATAATAAAAATAATAAAAATAATAATATTAGACGTTGACTTCTGTCGTGATGTCACGGAATATTGGCGACGTTCCATCAACTCAATGCACCAAACGTGGAACAACCCATGAATTTCGAGCCAACGTCCGAGCTAGGACTGAACCTACATATACTAAATGTCGACAGCGAGAATGTGGTGTTTATTTAAAACTAAACAATTTTTTTTAAATTTTATTCTTTTCCCGGTAAATAAGCAATCGTTAAATGTGAGAGTATGTATGTGTCTAAAAAACATAGACAGTTACTTTTTATCACCATCATCACCATCGTCGTCAGCGTCATCGTTATCGTCGTCGTCGTCGCCATAGCCACCAGCACAACCAGCATCGTCATCATCATCATTTTAATTGTATTTTATTATGTTTATAACGGTTATGGTTAACAAACATTTCGCCACTGTCGTCATAGCGACCTGCTTATAATTCATTTGGTACTGGAGAACGGGTCTGTTTGTATCGGATCGGGTCACCACTCTGTGAAGAGAGCGAATGAGCCAGCATATAGTAGCGGGTCGGGTCAGCTACAGTTGACCCGCGGACAACTCGGGTTGCGAC
>OZ022246.1:995169-1000169 GCA_963978895.1 Erpobdella octoculata
TTTTTTTATCCCCCAGAGGCTTGCCAGACGCATGTAGGGGGTTCGATTCTTGGACCGGGCGGGGGACTGTACGACCTTGGATGCCACCCCACCCCACTCCACCCCACTCCACCCCACCCCACCCCCACCCCCACTCTTTTTTTTTTTCTTTTTCTTTTTCCTTTTCTTTTTCTTTCTCTTTCTTTTTTTTCTCTCTCTCTACTTTTTTTTCTTTCTTTATTTTTCTCTGCACTGATTGAGCAAGTTGTATTCACCCCTTCCAGCCACGGTAGGCTTCAAACACGGATGTGAAATGGCTGGATTTTTTGAGATAAGCAAAAAACTAAGTTAGTTTTTTAAAAGAAAAGTTCGTATTTAAAGTACTGAAAATTGGCCTCGCTTTATCTGAGTTGCCTGACCTTCGACCCGATTCAGAGCTTTCCATCTTTTATTCCTTCTCTTTTCTCCCCTCTTTTTCCCCTTCCCTCTCTCTCTCTTTTCTCCCTCCTTCAATTGCCCCTTCATTTCCATGTCTTAATCCCTTCCTCTTTCCTTTCCCTTTCTTTTCTTTTTCCTTCTTTTTTTCTGTTCCTCTTTTGCTCCATTTTTGTATTTTGTCCCCTTCCCTCTCTTGTTCCCTTTCCTTTATTCTTTCCCTTCCTCTCTTATCCCCTCCCTTTTCTTGTCCCCTTCCTCTCCTTCCCTTTTTTGCCCCCTTCCCTTCCTTCTTGACTCGAGTTGTCGAGCTGTCAGCAAATATTTTTAGATAAAAATTTCAAGCAAGTTGAAATAAACAAAAATTTTCCTCTCTTAAAATTAACTGAAATTTTTTCTGCTCGTCTGAAGACGACCTCGTCGAGGCGTGTCTTTTTATTGGAGCAAAAAAAATTTAAATTTTATGAAAAGCCTAAAAAGTAGAAGAAAAATATTTTAAAATTAGAAATATAAAATAAAAATGAAAAAGACAAGCAGACAGACAGAAAGAGAGATAGTGAAAGAGAGGGAGAGGGAGAGAGAGAAAGAAAATAAGAGAGAGAGAGAGAGAGAGAGAGAGAGAGAGAGAGAGAGAGAGAGAGAGAAAGAGAGAGAGAGAGAGAGAGGGATCAGGAAGGCAGAAGTGATAAATCACGTGAGCTTCGAATTTTTCTCATTTCACGCATGTTGCTTTTTTTCTCTCTTTCTCTAATTTCATCTCTCTCTCTCTCTCTCTCTCTCTCTCTCTCTCTCTCCCTCTCTCTCTCTCTCTCTCCATCAGAGACTTCCGAGTTTTTCCGGCCACGCATGACTCAGTCTGGGAATGTTGGGATTATTCCATGCATGGATGGAGAGAGGGTTGACGGAGTTCCATCAAACTTGTCACAAGACGACGTTCCTGTTGCGATCGATGCTGTCGTAATTGTGAATGTTGCGGCGATGTAAGACGTATTGGGGGGTAGTAGTAGTTGTGGCACTGGTGGTGGTTATATAAGCTGTGATTGTGGTTGTAGAAGCTGTGGTAGTTGTTATAAAAGCTGTGGTTGTGGTTATAGAAGCTGTGGTTGTGGTTATAGAAGCTGTGGTAGTAATGATGGTTATAGACTATGGAAGCTGTTGTAGTGGCCGAGGTTATGAAAGCTGCGGTACATGTGGTTGGGAAAGCCACGGAGACTGTGGTAGGGAACGTTACAGAAGCTGTGGTAGGAGACGCAATTGAACCTAAGGTGGATGACGAACTTCATAGCTGTGGTGGATGAAGAATGTCAGTCATCTCATTTCATTTCTTTTACTTGTTTGGCATCCAGGCGCAGACGGTACTTAAGAGCGGCTCGCCTCTTGGCTATTCAAGTAGCTGGAAAGACGTAAATAATTGGAAGGAAAAAAATTACAAATAACCGAATGAATGCATTAAGGGTCGTCGTTATTTTTAGATGTGCTGCTTTAGCATTATCATCACCACGACTACCATCATCATCGTTATCTTCATCATCATTATCATCATCGTCATAATCATCATCATATTCATCATCATCCTCATCATCATCGGTAATAGTAACGCAGATGTTTCCCGCCGAATTGTACGACGACTCGGCCATCTTAAATCAAAGATTGAGAACATCACTGGAATTTATAGAATGTTGTCGTTCGTTTTGTAGAGGTATTGAATCTAGTTGCGTCGGCCTGTTTCTCTTGTGTGGCTAAACATCGGCGCTTCGTGATAACAAACACGTCATAATTTTGTTATAAAGTCAACTTTCTGTGACCAATATGTTGTGTTATTTAACTACCATACCTGATGTTTGTGGATTAGCTTGGTGCTAGATATTGAGCAAGAGCCAGTGGACCGCCTATCATAGATACTAGTAGAACATGAACTTCTAGCTAGTCCATCAAGCCAAGAAGGAACCTACATATACTAAACGTCGACAACGAGAATGTGGTGTTTATATAAAACTAAACAATATTTTTTATTTTTTTATTTATTCTATTTCCAGTAATTTAGCGAATGTTAAATGTGGAAATAATTATGATATACATGATATAAAGATTAGTATAAGAATTGAATTCCAACAAAAAATTAAAAGTAGCTTTATTATTGTATTATATTGGTTAGTAAATCGCAGCTCGGATCTAACTGTAATTTTTTTTCATCGTTAGGTGGCCTTTACAATTTTTAGAGTTGTTATTCTATTATTACCATCAACATCACCACCATCATCATCACCATCATCACCATCATCACAATCATCACCATCATAACCATCATCGTCATCATCGTCATAATAATCATCATCTTCATCGTCATAATAATCATCATCTTCATCATCATCATCATCATCATCATCATCATCATCATCACCATCATCATCACCATCACCATCATCATCACCATCATCATCACCATCACCATCACCATCACCATCACCATCACCATCACCATCACCATCACCATCACCAACACCATCACCATCACCATCACCATCACCATCACCATCACCATCACCATCATCATCACCATCATCATCATCATCATCATCATCATCATCATCATCATCATCATCATCATCATCATCATCATCATCATCATCATCATCATCATCATCATCATCATCATCATCATCGGTAATAGTAACGCAGATGTTTCCCGCCGAATTGTATGACGACTCGGCCATCTTAAATCAAAGAGGAACAGCGTAAAGCAGTGTTGCTATCTGGCATCTTTGCTTTTCAGACCAGCTGTCAATTGCTAAGGATCGTCAACAGTGGGGCAGGCGTCAAGGTGCAGGGGGCAGCCAGCAGGTAGCAGGGGGCAAGAAGGAATTGTCGCTCCCGTCGTGTTTTATTCGTTTTCTTCTGCTTGCTAATTAATTCATATTTATATTTCCTTGTTTAATCTCACTGGCTAAAATTTTCCGCTATGCTAAATAGTAATTATTCATTAATTAAAATTAATTAAAATTTGAATTATTTATGTTTTATTATATCGGCTCTATAATGTTGTGATTTAATCTTGCTTTTTAAAGTTTATGGGTCTGCAAAAATCGCAAGAAAACCACTAAATCCAAATATTCTTTTCACCAAGGCCTCGGAAAGAAAAATAAACGTTAGGCATTCCTTTGATGTTTTATTGCCATTTTCTTTTCAACGTGCCTGTGCCGGAATTATCGCTCCACTTTTCGTTTTACACAGTGCACCGGGGATCGGGTGGAAAAGCCTGGATTTCTGACCTTATCGAATCGGTCTCTTGAGTCGGGGACTTTACTGAAAAGTAACACAGACTTTCGAAGTTGAAAAACACAACCGTGGAGCCCTGATCTGGTCCGGTCCAGTCTGGTCTGATCTGGTTTTAACCTCCACCCTCCCTTGATAAGTATTAGCAAGACACGCTATGTCCGGACGATAGATGATAATAATTAATGTTGTGTTTGTTATACAATACGAGCAAGATTTTATTGTCTAGTTACATGCGGAAAACCGTAGGCAAAAAGAAGAGAATAAATATATATATATATGCCTTGGATCTGTAAATGTCGTGCTTTAGGCTCGCTGTGACCTCGCCTGACCTCTGCGAAGGCCGCAACAGAAGCAATTATGAGATTTTTACGGATTCCAAAAAGTGCATATTTCATCGCAAGCGGAAAAAAATATTACTTTTCCAAGTTTATTTTGGTCCGAATGAATGATTTTTTGTCAACACGTAAGCTGGAAGTTGGAATGAACTGAGTTCGCTTTTGAAGGATTTTTACGCGTTTGCATTCATTAAAAAAGAAAAAAAAAGAATTTTGTTTCGTTAGCAACAATTATAAAAGCCTCCGTTTGTAAGCCATCTTTTATCAACAAACAACAAAAAATTAAATTTTCAACGAAACATTTTTTCTTCTTTTTTCTTTTTTTTTGAATAAATAGTATTTAATTGTAATAAAAAACGATTCCTAAGAGAGAGAAAACGAACGAAATAATAAGCTTTTCATCGAAGAAATTTTCTTCTTTTTTTAAAGTTTTTTTTTTCGCCAGGGGACAGCAAACAATTTCTTCCAATATGGATTAGATAAACATCATAGTCGTCGTCGTCATCATCATCATCACCACCATGTGACATTTCTTGCACTAATGCGGTTATCTATATAAAAATGGACTCGTATGGTGACGACACATGCATACACACGTACACACGCACACACATTACCATCACCTACACAACCATGTACCGTCATGGTACTACCATGTACCAACATCCACCAACACATATTCTCAACCACTACAACATATTCTTATTCACTACCACATTCATTCATTCAGCGCCATTTACTACCAATATTACCACTGTTATACGCACTACCATCGCCAGGTACCATCCATCCACCGCCACCACTTTCTGCAAAATCTGGATTACCAGCACCAATACCAAATATCATAATCTACCACCAATACCACTAATGAAATAACCATTATAATTATCATCAATACTTCGGTGCGAGGGTGTATATAAATCCTACATCTGCATTTTACCATCAACGTATACCATCATGACAGTTACCACTAAC
>OZ022246.1:1005169-1045169 GCA_963978895.1 Erpobdella octoculata
TCTCTTTCTCTTACTTTTCTCCCCCTCTTTCTCTCCTTCTCTTTTTCTCTCTCTTTCCCTCTCTCTTTCTCTCTCTTTCCCTCTCTCTTTCTCTCATACTTTTTTGCCATATGTTTCATTCTTTCACACATGCTTCTTAATGTCACAAACCTTTTATAATCACGCATTTTGTTACTGTCACACACCTTTTAATATCTTTTTTTTCTATTAATGTCACTCATTTGTACTGTCACACACCTTTTTAATGTAACTTTTTTTTATATTAATGTCACTCATCTGTACTGTCACGCATCTTTTTAATGTAACTTTTTTTCTATTAATGTCACTCATCTGTACTGTCACGCACCTTTTTAATGTAACTTTTTTTCTATTAATGTCACTCATCTGTACTGTCACGCACCTTTTTAATGTAACTTTTTTTCTATTAATGTCACTCATCTGTACTGTCACGCACCTTTTTAATGTAACTTTTTTATATATTAATGTCACTCATCTGTACTGTCGAGCAATTTTTAATACTGGCGACCTTGATGACCTCTTCTTAATGTCACACGACGCATTACTTGTTTAAAAAATACATTCAAAGCATCCGCCTCTCTAATCAAACCGATTGCATCTCGAGAGAAGAAAAAAAAAAGAAAAAAAGTGTAAAAAAAACAAAAATCGAAGAGCAAACCGAACGTGGCGGACTGTCACAACTTTCTTGAAAATCTTCTTTTTTTACTTCTCTTTTTACTTTTCTTGCCTTTGATATATTTTTATGTCGTCGCTAATCAACATGGCTGTTTTGTTTGAAATAAAAGCTTTTACTTCTATTTCAACTAATAGTTATTATGGATTGGTGGTGGTGGTGACGGTGATGGTGGTGGTGGTTCAAGTGGTTGTGGTGGTGGTTCAGGTGGTTGTGGTGGTGGTGGTGGATGTCGTAGGGGTACTGGTGATGGAAGTAGAGATGACGATGAAGATGACAATGACGATGATGATGACTATGACGGTGACGTGAGAAAAAGAATTAAGTTTTGTATCTCGTCTTGCAGCTCAAATCGAATCATTCTCAAAGAAGAGAAAACTTTTTTGTTCTGTTATTATAAATTATAAACACGGTGAATGAAAGTATGGGAATATTTAAAGAAAATTGCATTTCCGAATGAGAAACATCAATAATTAGTTTTTTTAATAAATCAGCGTGTCGAATAATTTCTTTTTAAATAATTTTCTCTTGCACAAAACTAATTATATACATATTAAATAAGTTATTATGTAAGCAAACGCATATGTATGTGTGAAAACAATATTGCAAAGTGCAATAATTTAAAACTGTATATATTACCTAAATAACTAATATAAAAATGATCGTATATTATAATACATAATGATTGTATATTATAATACATAAATACCTAATATAATACATAAATACCTAATATATTTATAAGCAAAAAGATGAGTTATTCATAAAGTCAGAGTTGCGTTCACGATTATTACCAAGCGGGAAAAAAACATATGAAACGAAATAGATGAAAAAGAGTAAAAATAAGAATAAAAGAAAATAAAAGAAATATCCCGGCTCTGTCACGCACATCCCTGGAATGTTTAAAAGTGGATGTAGATTCAAAGCAATCTCGCTTTCATCGTTCCCTCTAGAATATAATGGACCGGGAAATTATGCTCCCGACCTGCCATCCGTCTTTGGGGCTGTTAAAGCAATTTTTGTCGGCTTAGTTAGCCGGCCTGCCCCGCCTCGCATGCCCCCCCCCTCAGATCTATCTGGCTGGCATGGTCTGCTGTTAATTCTTGGCTCACGAAGTCTGTGCTCAGATCCTTGGCTTCCGTAGAAGTCTTCCAGCTGCGACAGTTTCCACTGGAGTCAGATCGACAGAAAATGAATTTGAATTGTTAAGTTATTTAACGCAAAACTATTTCAATTGAAACTGAACAACTCTAAAAATAACGAAGATGATAACGATGACGACGACGACGATGATGATGATGGTGACGACGATGACGACGACGACGATGATGGTGACGACGATGACGACGACGATGATGGTGATGATGATGACGACGACGACGACGATGATGATGATGACGACGATGACGACGATGATGATGATGACGACGATGACGACGATGATGATGATGATGATGATGACGACGACGACGACGATGATGATGATGACGACGATGATGATGATGATGACGACGACGACGATGATGATGATGATGATGATGATGATGATGATGGTATTAATAACGAGAAAAAGTCACGTAATGATGACGTCATCAAGACCACCGCCAATGAGCAATGCGCCACTTGAGAATGCCACTGCGCTGAAGGAAATTTTCTCTTTTGATTAAAAGTTTTTTTTTCTTAAAAATCGAATAAAAATTTTTTTTCTTTTTTTAATAAAAACCTTTGTTCAACTTACTCCCAGTCCGTACAGAACTCACATGCGAACATATTCCATCAAAACCACACACTTATACTCCATGTAATACACGCATAAACACATGTTTATTCCATGCAATACGCGCATAAACACACTTATACTCCATGCAATACGCGCATAAACACATGCTTACTCTATGCAATCCAAAAATACATAAATACATACTCCATGCAATACGCTCAACATACATACATACATACTCCATGCAATACACTCAAACATACTACATAAATACATACTCCATGCAATACGCTCAAACATACATAAATACATACTCATGCAATACGCACACACATGCACACACGCACGCTTACACACACATATTCTTTTAAATCGAGTTGCCGCGCGATCAAAACTTTTACGCCGAAGAGGTTTTTAATCCGATTAAATCAAACGCATTGGAAAAGTTCGAGACCATTCGCTTCTCGAAAGACGGTCACCAATAATTTATGCTGTTCACGCAAAAAAAAATACTACGATAATATCATCACACCTAACCTGCTTTCACCCTAGCTGTTGCTGTTTCAAGCCCAGCTGCTTTAAGGCTTTAACCCTAGCTGTTGCTGTTTCAAGCCCAGCTGCTTTAACCCTAGCTGTTGCTGCTTCAAGCCCACCTGCTTTAACCCTGGCTGTTGCTGCTTCTATCCCAGCTGCTTCAACCCTAGCTGTTGCTGCTTCAATCCCGGCTGCTTCGACTCCAGCTGCTACCGCAGAGGCTTCATCTACAGCGGCTGCTATTAACGCTGTCGCTACTTTGACTACAACTCTGAGCTTTGGACGGGAAGTAATGTTTTTGTTTTCGCTTTCTGGACATCTCTTAAGGAAAATTAAAACGTAACTGACAGTTCTTCTTTCCCCGCCCACCTCGGGCCTTTTTAAATATTAAATGAGGACAATGAATTAGTACGATGTTTGAAAATAATTTTTTTTGTAAATAAAATTTTGAAACTTTTTTTTTTTGTACACGAGTCAAGTTCTTTTTACTGCCGAGAGCAGACGCAGTAACACAAAAAAACGAATCGTGCACAAACAGCTGAGAGTTTGACCTGCCACCCTCTAGCCCTGTCTCTAAGTTCAAAACTTCTTTACCCTCCATCACCATCATCATCATCATCATCATCATCATCATCATCATCATCATCATCATAATCATCATCATAATCATCATCACCACCACCATCATCATCATCATCATCATCATCATCATCATCATCATCATCATCATCATCATCATCATCATCATCATCATCATCATCATCATCATCATCATCATCATCATCATCATCATCATCATCATAATCATCATCATCATCATCATTATCATCATCATCACTACTATTAAAACCATCATCAACATCACCGAGACCTTCATCAACATCACCCACCTTCTATCGTGAAAAACCCTTACACCACGCAAAAACCCTCATCGGATAAAAACCTTTAATTCCACATAAACCACACCATCGTCTCCGTCGCCGACGAAGAATAAAAAATGCACGTCGAGTTTAAGAGCAATTGTGCAATTTTTTCTTTTTTTTTCTTTCTTTTTTTTCTTTTTTTTTGCTTTTTTTTTCTCAACCTCTGCGATTCCCCGCTTAGATATTTGAGACAATCCCAGCTACTACGTGCTAACAAGAATTTATTACTCCATCTTCTCTCTCTCTCTCTCTCTCTCTCTCTTTTTCTCCTCATCCCTCTCTCCTCTTCTCAGTCTTCTCTCTCTCTCTTTTTCTTTCTCTTTCTCTTTCTCTCTCTTTCTTTTACTTCCATGCTTTTATTCTTTTTTCTCATTTTTTTTTCAATTTCGTCGCTCATTCAACTTCCGTCCTCTTGTGCAGAAGACCGTAGGTGATTTGACACCAAAGTTGACCAAAATTTAATAAATATATAGATAGAAACACTTTTTCATCTTTTTCCTCTCTCTCTCTCTCTCTCCCATTCTCCTCTTTTTTTCTCCCTCTTCCCCTTCCCTCCCTCTTCCTTTCTATCTCTTTTTTTCTTTTCTTTTTATCTTTGCCTCTTTTTTTAACTTTTTTTATTCCCCCGGCACTGGTCGCGAGATAACGAAATTTGTGCCGATGGTGCTGGTGGAACTTTAAACGTCGGTCGTGAATTTAAGAGCCTGCCTCTACGTCACTGCATTCAAGAGATTACTACCCTTTTTAACATCTTCTTTCTTTCTTTCTGTCCCTTTCTCTCTCTTTCTCTCTTTCTTTCCCTGTCCCCTTCTTTGTTTCATCCCGCCGCTCACTTTCTCCTCCGTTCTCTCTCTTCCAGCCAGGCTCTTTTTCCTCTCTTTCGCTTTCGCTTTCGCTTTCTCTTTCTATTTTTCTTTCTTTCTCTTTTTCTCTTCTTCTTTTTTTTTATTTTATTTGTATTTTTCTTTTTCTATTTCTCTATCTTTCCCCCTTTACTTTCTCTCCCTTTTCTTGTCCCCTTTTTTCTCTTTCTCTCTCTCTCTCCCTCTCTCTTTCTCTCTCCTTCACTCTCTCTCTTCCCACTCTCATTTTCTTTTTTATTCTCCTCTATTGTTCTCATTTCATTTCCAGAAGAGATCGTATTTGAATAAAGGCCACCGCTGCGTGAAATCTATCGGGGCTTTCTCGCTTCTGCTTTATTACATGACTTCTGGTGGCGATGACTTGGACGCCCTTGCTGTCGCTGCTGCCACTGCTGCCAGTGCTGCCGGAGCGACTGCAGCGTCATAGCCGCTGACGGCGCAGCTTCTGTAACTCGCACAACTTACGGAGAATTCGAATGCGTTACGGATCTCTCAGACTTGAGGATCAATTTCGGTCGGCACTTTTTTTATCATTTCTAGAATATCGCAATTAGATGGAACAAACCATAAGATAAAATTTAACAATCTACAGAGGCATCGTGCAAGGCGAGAAAAAAAAATTATATGATGTCAAAATATCATATATAAAAGCATGTTCTATATATATGTAGGTACAGAAGGAACGATTGATATACATCTATCCAGTCGTACAGCTAGTCGCGAACCTGCCGCTTCGGACAAGTCCTAAACAACAAACGTCGCAGTGCTCGCTCTGATGACTGCAATGAAAATGTCATGAATCTCAATCTGTCCTCGTGGACGCATTCGTGGAGAGAGAGAGAAATAGGGAGAAAGGGAGAAAGAAAGAGAAAGAGAAAAAGAAAGAAAGAGAGAAAAAGAGAAAAACAGAGACAGACAGACAGAGAGGGAGAAAGAGAAGAGACAAAAATAAATAGACGGACAGACATATAGACAAAGAGAGAGAGGAAGATAGATCTCATTTGTCGTATTTCAATTATGTTAATTTTTTTATCATAGTAATCAAACAAATTAATTTATTAGTATTAATATTTATATTTACGTGCGTGTAATTAATGGTTAGCGGTATTATTAAACCTTAATAATACCTGCCTATCGTATTCCTAACACATATATTTTTGTCTCTCTCTCTCGCTCTCTCTCTTTTTTTTTGCTCTTAAAATGCAAAAAACCACGGCAGAAGCGAGAAAACAAGGATAAAAAGAAATTTCTCTGGGAACAGGGAAGCAAATTACATCATAAAGCAAGCAGTAGAGAAGATTACATCGTAAAGAATTGGTAAAGTCCTGTCATGTTTTCTTCTTGTAGTATTTTTATGCTTGCTTGCCTGTCTGTTTGTTTAGTCATGTTTCTACCAGAGAAAAAAGAGAGAGAGAAAAGAAAAATATAGAGGGAGAAAGAGAGATGGAAGCAAGAAGGGCTAATGCCCTTTATGGGTCTCCTTTTAGGTCATGCTAGTTGTTTGGAGTTTTTATGAGTTCAAATTGTGAGCCTATGTATGTATGTGTATGTGTGTGTATGTGCGTGTGTGTTTGTTTGTTTGTTTGTGTGTGTGCGTGTTGGCATAATTACATTTTTAAACTCCTTATATTAACTTCACCTCCGGTCTTGATTGCTTGCTTGAATGTTTGCAAACCTTGAAAGTGAAAATTAACTAACTTTCCGTCATTCAATTGACAATGCATTCTAATAAAGTTTAAAAAAATTGAAATATTTTTAAAATGTCGTTTTAAAAACTTTTTTACAATAAATGGAAAACCGGCAAATCCAGAAATATAAGGGACATGTGGGAAAAAACTTGGTCTTTTAGCGGCTTATTTGTTTAGTTTTACAAAATTAGGCATGGATTATTTCTCTAGTCGATGCCCAATGGGTTATAGGCATAGGAGTTTATATTTGTATTATAATTTTTCTAAAAAAATTTTTTTTTTTAGTTATTATGGCGCGATTTTGATCAGTAAATATGAGCTGACACGCGCATACATCTGTGTTTCGGGGGGGACCATCGCAGGAAACCGTTAACCATCGTCCGGAGCCATCATATTCCAAGCACAATTTCGTAAAAAAAAATACTGGAAAAAAAGTTATCGCGCATAAATTTGTTTCCATTACAACCAAGAAACCATCCGGTCGAGAAATCCGTACCGCATAATGCGCCCGTAAAACACGCAGGAACGCGGAATTTCTCCGTATACTTTTTTCTCTCTCTGTGCGGTAAATTATTTAATCTGTTGCCAGAATAAAAGTGAGAAAGATAGAAAGCAAGAAAGAAAGAAAGAGAATTGGGAGAGAGAAGAGAGAGAGAAAGAATGCACCTGCATATCCCCGACACTTTGTTACGCCACTGACACGTTATTGTCGCAGACTAACCCCCCCCTCACTCCTCACCATCACCCCTCCACTAGGAAAATAATATAAAAAAAAGCTAAAGACCAAGTGTTTCGTTCAATATTTGTTTTCGATGGGGGTTGCGTGATTGTGAGACACCGATTTGAGAATGAAGAATCGAATAGGGGGGTAAAAAAGAACATGCTGGCTGGGAGGGCTCAGGGAAGGAAATCATTCGAGCGTGCAACCTTATTTATAGGGTGCAGAGGACAGCCCTACCTACCTAGCTAGCCAGCCTCGGATTTTTTAGTCTTCAAGTAATCAGATGATTTCTTATAGCGTTGTTTTATTACCATGCGTTTGAGAAATGTATGCTTCAGCTACTATATATGTATAAATAAAAGAGAGTTGGTTTGTGTGTGTGTGTGGGTTTGTTCATTTATCACATCCGAGCCTGTCGGAAAAATTTGAAATATTTTTTTTTATTATTATAGTTTATAATCCTTTACACCAGGGGTTTTAAGACTGTTAAAACAGTGCGTTGGAAATACCGAAGTATTTCCTGTCGTGAATCATAACTTGATCTTTTTAACTTTTCCTTCCTCCTTTCTCCAGGCTTTGAACTGGCTTTCCAAAGCAAGGCGGAGTTTAATTTAAAATAAATTTAGCATGCATGTAGTTTTTATTAAGGAAAAGATTTCAAGCCATTTAAAATATCGGATCATTATGTCACGTTTTATTGTCAAAAAACCGAGAAAGAAACCTCAAAACCAACGGGTAACCCTGCTAGTATAATTATATATATATTGATAATTTCATAAAGTCATAACCAAAGAAGGAAACTTCAGGAGTAATAACCGTCGGAGATAAACCGCCACAAAAACATCTTATTGCATAGTAATCGACATTATTGAAGGCATTAAACGCAGCAGGACAAACCGATGTGCAACTTTTTAGGCGCAACATTAAACCCATATTTTAGCTATATTATTTCGCAGATTAGATTTAATTCGGCGAAGCTGAGCCTCGAAATTTTCCTTTACAGACAGTTTGTTAGCTTTCCTGAATGGATTCGCCCAGTATACCCTAGTCTAGTCTAGTGCATATCACGCAAAGGTCTGAAAACTGAGAGTTAAAAATCCCAAAATGTACAAACGATTTCTTTGCACGGTCCCCGTTTAATACAGTTTCTGAGTCTTCGATATATCCGATGGGGGGGGGAGGAAGTCATTAAAATTAATTCAAATCATAGTAGACGATTAATGGCTTTTAATTTTGGGTGATTTCTGCATGAGAGAGAGCACGTTTTCTGCATAAAATTTAACACAGCTTGTTCAGTTCGCATGATGATTTAATTGCTTGCGTGGGTGAGCCCAAAAAAGGTCATCACAATAAAGTTTTAATAGTTTCTAGCTGGGCTGGTTCACACGGCGCTGCCCTAGTTTTTTTAGAAGTTTTTAAAAATAAATAATTTAAAAAATTATTGAATTTAAAAATTAAAATTTTTAAAAATTAAAAACTTTAAAAATAAAAAATTTTTAAAGTTAAAAAATTTTTAAAATTAAAGTTTTTGTTTAAAGCCTTTTTCTGAACAAACAATGTACAACAGGCCAAGTATATGTGTTTTGAAGTTGTTAAAGGACAAATACGGTTTTTTTTTATATATTAGATGATTTGTGCTTTTGTGACTCATTTCAGTTGGAAATGTTTTTTTTGGATAATATAATATAAAAACTAATTAAAATAAAAGGAATATTAAGGAACGATAATTTGGAGTTATTTCAAAATGACAGCATGTCCGACATATATGCACCAAAAAAATAAAAGCTAAATAAAGTAATCGTATATATCTCAATCTCTCTATCACTGAGAGCTGCATATTTTATTTTTAGCTGTTAAAAAAATGATTTCGACGAGGATGGGATTCGAACCCACGCGGGGAGACCCCAATGGATTAGCAGTCCATCGCCTTAACCACTCGGCCACCTCGTCAATAGAAAATATCGTATTTTCAAATCATGTGCATAGTTCGTTTGATTAAGCTTAATGCAATTTTAACAACAGTTATAACTATTTAATAATATTTATGTCACACTATAATAAAACGAGTCTTCATCTTGATAAGTTATAGAAAAAAGCATCTAAGAAGCAATCAATATGATAGATTCAAACCGAGGAACAAAGATTTCAGTAGACAATCTCTTTGACAGTGTCTGTTTTTGGCCGAGCTAACATTATCAGACGTTAATGGGCAAACATGTCAGTTTTAATTAAAAGTAATAAACAGCACAAAATTTAGAAGTACAAAATGCAGTAGATTTTAGATTTTAACAAAAACATCTTGAGAATAGGAATAGATGATTTTGTGAGGTAACTTTCTCAATCAATCAATCAATCAATCAATCAATCAATCAATCAATCAATCAATCAATCAATCAATCAAACAAATAAACTTAAAAAAGGCTTTT
Source organism: Erpobdella octoculata (assembly GCA_963978895.1). NCBI lineage: Eukaryota > Metazoa > Annelida > Clitellata > Hirudinida > Erpobdellidae > Erpobdella > Erpobdella octoculata. The sequence continues at coordinate 1,014,736 of OZ022246.1, forward strand.
CATAAATTCAAAGGCGCTTGCTCTCCAACAAATTCGCAAAATAAATATGTTCTAAATGTAACAAAATGCGATTTATTGCTATTGGAATGTTCAGTTCAAGTAAACAATAATTCACTTGAACTGAACCAATTACAGAAACGAGACGAGAGTGGGATTCGAACCCACGCGGGAACCCCCAATCTTAATCATAGTGCCCAACAAAGTCGGGTCATTGTCGATCGCCTTTACCACTCGGCCACCTCGTCAACCGTTTTTAACCACAACTTTCTTTATTTAATTTGGCATATGTTACCTGAGTATTAAATAATTACTTTTTTTTAAAAAAACATTAAAAGATATTATTTTATATATTCTAAAGTCTAAAATCCAATGATATAAGAGATTTGGGATAAAACCTAGTTTTTACGGCTTATTCTTTTTATTGAATAACGTGTGGATCTTTCTAAAATAATTTAGACGATGTGTGTTCCCTAAAAAGCAAAATTTCAATTCCATGTTTCGTGGAAATAATATTAATAAAATGCAGACGAGGATGGGTTTTGAGCCAATCACGATAAATCGTATTATAACCATTGCCCCGAGAGTGCGGTCTATCGACTTTACCACTCGGCCATCCCGTCCGCATTATAAGTTACAATTGTTTTCTTTTTAATTTGGCATTATTTTTAAGTCATTTTAAAATATATATATATACCTTTGTTTTGAAAAACAGATAATTTTTGAGTAGCATCTATTTCAAGGATACACCAAACATTTCAGCACACTAGTTATTTTCACTTTCAATTATTTGTTTATTTTCATGGTTGATCTCTAAAACGAAATAAGGACGAGAATGGGATCGAACCCACCCAAGGACACCCTAATGAATTACCAGTAAATAATATTAATAAAATGCAGACTAAGATGGGTTTTGAGCCAATCACGATAAATCGTATTATAACCATTGCCCCGAGAGTGCGGTCTATCGACTTTACCACTCGGCCATCCCGTCCGCATTATCAGTTACAATTGTTTTCTTTTTAATTTGGCATTATTTTTAAGTCATTTTTAAATATATATATATACCTTTGTTTTGAAAAACAGATAATTTTTTAGTAGCATTTATTTCAAGGATACAGCACACATTTCAGCACACTAGTTATTTTCAATTTCAATTATTTGTTTATTTTCACGGTTGATCTCTAAAACGAAATAAGGACGAGAATGGGATACGAACCCACCCAAGGACACCCTAATGAATTACCAGTAAATAATATTAATAAAATGCAGACTAAGATGGGTTTTGAGCCAATCACGATAAATCGTATTATAACCATTGCCCCGAGAGTGCGGTCTATCGACTTTACCACTCGGCCATCCCGTCCGCATTATAAGTTACAATTGTTTTCTTTTTAATTTGGCATTATTTTTAAGTCATTTTAAAATATATATATATACCTTTGTTTTGAAAAACAGATAATTTTTGAGTAGCATCTATTTCAAGGATACACCAAACATTTCAACACACTAGTTATTTTCACTTTCAATTATTTGTTTATTTTCATGGTTGATCTCTAAAACGAAATAAGGACGAGAATGGGATACGAACCCACCCAAGGACACCCTAATGAATTACCAGTAAATAATATTAATAAAATGCAGACTAAGATGGGTTTTGAGCCAATCACGATAAATCATCGTATTATAACCACTGCCCCGAGAGTGCGGTCTATCGACTTTACCACTCGGCCATCCCGTCAATAGAAAATATCGTATTTTCAAATCATGTGCATAGTTCGTTTGATTAAGCTAAATGCAATTTTAACAACAGTTATAACTATTTAATAATATTTATGTCACACTATAATAAAACGAGTCTTCATCTTGATAAGTTATAGAAAAAAGCATCTAAGAAGCAATCAATATGATAGATTCAAACCGAGGAACAAAGATTTCAGTAGACAATCTCTTTGACAGTGTCTGTTTTTGCCCGAGCTAACATTATCAGACGTTAATGGGCAAACATGTCAGTTTTAATTAAAAGTAATAAACAGCACAAAATTTAGAAGTACAAAATGCAGTAGATTTTAGATTTTAACAAAAACATCTTGAGAATAGGAATAGATGATTTTGTGAGGTAACTTTCTCAATCAATCAATCAATCAATCAATCAATCAATCAATCAATCAATCAATCAATCAATCAATCAATCAATCAATCAATCAATCAATCAATCAATCAATCAATCAATCAATCAATCAATCAATCAATCAATCAATCAATCAATCAATCAATCAATCAATCAATCAATCAATCAATCAATCAATCAATCAATCAATCAATCAATCAATCAATCAATCAATCAATCAATCAATCAATCAATCAATCAATCAATCAATCAATCAATCAATCAATCAATCAATCAATCAATCAATCAATCAATCAATCAATCAATCAATCAATCAATCAATCAATCAATCAATCAATCAATCAATCAATCAATCAATCAATCAATCAATCAATCAATCAATCAATCAATCAATCAATCAATCAATCAATCAATCAATCAATCAATCAATCAATCAATCAATCAATCAATCAATCAATCAATCAATCAATCAATCAATCAATCAATCAATCAATCAATCAATCAATCAATCAATCAATCAATCAATCAATCAATCAATCAATCAATCAATCAATCAATCAATCAATCAATCAATCAATCAATCAATCAATCAATCAATCAATCAATCAATCAATCAATCAAATAAACTTAAAAAAGGCTTTTCATAAATTCAAAGGCGCTTGCTCTCCAACAAATTCGCAAAATAAATATGTTCTAAATGTAACAAAATGCGATTTATTGCTATTGGAATGTTCAGTTCAAGTAAACAATAATTCACTTGAACTGAACCAATTACAGAAACGAGACGAGAGTGGGATTCGAACCCACGCGGGAACCCCCAATCTTAATCATTGTGCCCAACAAAGTCGGGTCATTGTCGAACGCCTTTACCACTCGGCCACCTCGTCAACCGTTTTTAACCACAACTTTCTTTATTTAATTTGGCATATGTTACCTGAGTATTAAATAATTACTTTTTTTTAAAAAAACATTAAAAGATATTATTTTATATATTCTAAAGTCTAAAATCCAATGATATAAGAGATTTGGGATAAAACCTAGTTTTTACGGCTTATTCTTTTTATTGAATAACGTGTGGATCTTTCTAAAATAATTTAGACGATGTGTGTTCCCTAAAAAGCAAAATTTCAATTCCATGTTTCGTGGAAATAATATTAATAAAATGCAGACGAGGATGGGTTTTGAGCCAATCACGATAAATCGTATTATAACCATTGCCCCGAGAGTGCGGTCTATCGACTTTACCACTCGGCCATCCCGTCCGCATTATAAGTTACAATTGTTTTCTCTTTAATTTGGCATTATTTTTAAGTCATTTTAAAATATATATATATACCTTTGTTTTGAAAAATAGATAATTTTTGAGTAGCATCTATTTCAAGGATACACCAAACATTCCAGCACATTAGTCATTTTCACTTTCAATTATTTGTTTATTTTCATGGTTGATCTCTAAAACGAAATAAGGACGAGAATGGGATACGAACCCACCCAAGGACACCCTAATGAATTACTAGTAAATAATATTAATAAAATGCAGACTAAGATGGGTTTTGAGCCAATCACGATAAATCGTATTATAACCATTGCCCCGAGAGTGCGGTCTATCGACTTTACCACTCGGCCATCCCGTCCGCATTATAAGTTACAATTGTTTTCTCTTTAATTTGGCATTATTTTTAAGTGATTTTAAAATATATATATATACCTTTGTTTTGAAAAATAGATAATTTTTGAGTAGCATCTATTTCAAGGATACACCAAACATTTCAGCACATTAGTTATTTTCACTTTCAATTATTTGTTTATTTTCATGGTTGATCTCTAAAACGAAATAAGGACGAGAATGGGATACGAACCCACCCAAGGACACCCTAATGAATTACTAGTGAATAATATTAATAAAATGCAGACTAAGATGGGTTTTGAGCCAATCACAATAAATCGTATTATAACCATTGCCCCGAGAGTGCGGTCTATCGACTTTACCACTCGGCCATCCCGTCCGCATTATAAGTTACAATTGTTTTCTTTTTAATTTGGCATTATTTTTAAGTCATTTTTAAATATATATATACCTTTGTTTTGAAAAACAGATAATTTTTGAGTAGCATTTATTTCAAGGATACAGCACACATTTCAGCACACTAGTTATTTTCAATTTCAATTATTTGTTTATTTTCACGGTTGATCTCTAAAACGAAATAAGGACGAGAATGGGATACGAACCCAACTCCGCCTTGCTTTTGCAAGCCAGTCCCAAGCCTGGAGAAAGGAGGAGGGAAAAGTTAAAAGGATCAAATTATGATCCACGACTGGAAGTACTTAGGTGCTTCTGACACAGCCGTTTCAGTCTTAAAACACTTGGTGTAAAGGACTATAAACTATTATACAAAAAAAAAAAGGGATACGAACCCACCCAAGGACACCCTAATGAATTAGCAGTGAATAATATTAACAAAATGGAGACGAGGACGGGTTTTGAGCCAATCACGATAAATCGTATTATAACCATTGCCGCGAGAGTGCGGTCTATCGACTTTACCACTCGGCCATCCCGTCCGCATTATAAGTTACAATTGTTTTCTTTTTAATTTGGCATTATTTTTAAGTCATTTTTAAATATATATATATACCTTTGTTTTGAAAAATAGATAATTTTTGGGTAGCATCTATTTCAAGGATACACCAAACATTTCAGCACACTAGTTATTTTCACTTTCAATTATTTGTTTATTTTCATGGTTGATCTCTAAAACGAAATAAGGACGAGAATGGGATCGAACCCACCCAAGGACACCCTAATGAATTACCAGTAAATAATATTAATAAAATGCAGACTAAGATGGGTTTTGAGCCAATCACGATAAATCGTATTATAACCATTGCCCCGAGAGTGCGGTCTATCGACTTTACCACTCGGCCATCCCGTCCGCATTATCAGTTACAATTGTTTTCTTTTTAATTTGGCATTATTTTTAAGTCATTTTTAAATATATATATATACCTTTGTTTTGAAAAACAGATAATTTTTTAGTAGCATTTATTTCAAGGATACAGCACACATTTCAGCACACTAGTTATTTTCAATTTCAATTATTTGTTTATTTTCACGGTTGATCTCTAAAACGAAATAAGGACGAGAATGGGATACGAACCCACCCAAGGACACCCTAATGAATTACCAGTAAATAATATTAATAAAATGCAGACTAAGATGGGTTTTGAGCCAATCACGATAAATCATCGTATTATAACCATTGCCCCGAGAGTGCGGTCTATCGACTTTACCACTCGGCCATCCCGTCCGCATTATAAGTTACAATTGTTTTCTTTTTAATTTGGCATTATTTTTAAGTCATTTTTAAATATATATATACCTTTGTTTTGAAAAATAGATAATTTTTGAGTAGCATCTATTTCAAGGATACACCAAACATTTCAGCACACTAGTTATTTTCACTTTCAATTATTTGTTTATTTTCATGGTTGATCTCTAAAACGAAATAAGGACGAGAATGGGATCGAACCCACCCAAGGACACCCTAATGAATTACCAGTAAATAATATTAATAAAATGCAGACTAAGATGGGTTTTGAGCCAATCACGATAAATCGTATTATAACCATTGCCCCGAGAGTGCGGTCTATCGACTTTACCACTCGGCCATCCCGTCCGCATTATCAGTTACAATTGTTTTCTCTTTAATTTGGCATTATTTTTAAGTCATTTTAAAATATATATATATACCTTTGTTTTGAAAAATAGATAATTTTTGAGTAGCATCTATTTCAAGGATACACCAAACATTTCAGCACACTAGTTATTTTCACTTTCAATTATTTGTTTATTTTCATGGTTGATCTCTAAAACGAAATAAGGACGAGAATGGGATACGAACCCACCCAAGGACACCCTAATGAATTACTAGTAAATAATATTAATAAAATGCAGACTAAGATGGGTTTTGAGCCAATCACAATAAATCGTATTATAACCATTGCCCCGAGAGTGCGGTCTATCGACTTTACCACTCGGCCATCCCGTCCGCATTATAAGTTACAATTGTTTTCTTTTTAATTTGGCATTATTTTTAAGTCATCTATATATATAAAAGAACATGTCCTGACTGATAATCAACGCCGAGCTCAAACGCCTCATCCTAGGAACGTGAAATTTGGAACTTATATTACTTTTATAGCGTAAACATCCGCTAAGAAAGGATTTTTGAAAATTTTGCTCCTGAGGGGAAAAAACTGGAAAACAAACTTTTTTCTAAAAAAATTTTCTAAAAATTTTTTCTGAAATTTAGTATATAGATTCTTTTTGAAAAATAAAAAGATACGTGTTTCACCATTTTTTAAAAATTCGGTTTCCCGGACCTCAAATGTGGGTTGTAAAATTGGGTTATTTGGTTTTTAAAGTAGCTTCTACTCAAAAACTGTTAATGCTACAGGAGTAAAAATTAGTATTTAGTTTCTACTCCAAAAATAATAAAATACGTGTTTTAGCATATTTTGAAAATTTGGTTTCCAGGACTTCAAATTTGGGGTGGAAAATAGGACTAATTGTCTTTTATAGTAACTGCTACTCAAAAACAGTAAATACCACAGATGTAAAAATTATTATTTAGTTTCTTTTCTAAAAATAAAAATATACGTGCTTCACCATTTTTTACAAATTTGGTTTCCCGGACCTCAAATGTGGGTTGGAAAATTGGGTTATTTGGTTTTTAAAGTAGCTTCTACTCAAAAACTGTTAATGTTACAAAAGTAAAAATTAGTATTTAGTTTCTACTCTAAAAATAATGATATACGGGTTTCACAATTTATTGAAAATTTGATTTCCAGAACTTCAAATGTGGGGTGGAAAATAAGGTTATTTGGTTTTTAAAGTAACTGCTACTCAACAACTGTAATTGCCACAGATGTAAAAATTAATACTTAGTATCTACTCAAAAAAAAAGATATACGTGTTTCATCATTTTTTGGGTTATTTGGTTTTTAAAGTAGCTGCTACTCAAAAACTGTTAATGCTACAGAAGTAAAAATTAGTATTTAGTTTCTACTCCAAAAATAATGAAATACGTGTTTTAGCATTTTTTGAAAATTTGGTTTCCAGGACCTCAAATGTGGGGTGGATATAAGGGTTATTTGATTTCAAAATAACTGCTACTCACAAACTGTAAGTGCTACAAATGTAAAAATTAGTATTTTGAAGTTTTGTGCCGGTTAAAAGTAGCTAAGTCCAGTTTATCATCGGCCGGGCCAAGCCGTTATTTTAGAGTCTTCACACGGGCCAGGCCAAACCTTAAATCAAAGTGGGACGGGCCAAAGTTTTTCACCAAGTATATAAATATTTTAGTGATTTTAGGGTCTTCAGTTTGGCCGGACCAAACCTGAGGTCAAGGTGGGACGGGCCGAAGTTTTTCATCAAGTATATAGAACTTCTAGGCATGTAAAAATGGGCCGGGCCCAATTCAGACGGGCTGTGCCGGGCCAGGAGTTTGGGTTTTTAAAACGGGCTGGGCTAATTTGTCGACGGGCCGAGCCGAGACCTAAAAAAATGATCTCTACTATGGATGCACGGTTCAAACTCTCTAATTTCATGCGAGCGAAGCCGCTACGGGCACTGCTAGTTTTTAAATATATATATACCTTTGTTTTGAAAAACAGATAATTTTTGAGTAGCATTTATTTCAAGGATACAGCACACATTTCAGCACACTAGTTATTTTCAATTTCAATTATTTGTTTATTTTCACGGTTGATCTCTAAAACGAAATAAGGACGAGAATGGGATACGAACCCAACTCCGCCTTGCTTTTGCAAGCCAGTCCCAAGCCTGGAGAAAGGAGGAGGGAAAAGTTAAAAGGATCAAATTATGATCCACGACTGGAAGTACTTAGGTGCTTCTGACACAGCCGTTTCAGTCTTAAAACACTTGGTGTAAAGGACTATAAACTATTAAAAAAAAAAAAAAGGGATACGAACCCACCCAAGGACACCCTAATGAATTAGCAGTAAATAATATTAACAAAATGGAGACGAGGACGGGTTTTGAGCCAATCACGATAAATCGTATTATAACCATTGCCGCGAGAGTGCGGTCTATCGACTTTACCACTCGGCCATCCCGTCCGCATTATAAGTTACAATTGTTTTCTTTTTAATTTGGCATTATTTTTAAGTCATTTTTAAATATTTATATATACCTTTGTTTTGAAAAACAGATAATTTTTGAGTAGCATTTATTTCAAGGATTCAGCACACTAGTTATTTTCAATTTCAATTATTTGTTTATTTTCACGGTTGATCTCTAAAACGAAATAAGGACGAGAATGGGATACGAACCCAACTCCGTCTTGCTTTTGCAAGCCAGTCCCAAGCCTGGAGAAAGGAGGAGGGAAAAGTTAAAAGGATCAAATTATGATCCACGACTGGAAGTACTTAGGTGCTTCTGACACAGCGGTTTCAGTCTTAAAACACTTGGTGTAAAGGACTATAAACTATTATAAAAAAAAAAAAAAAAAAAAAGGGATACGAACCCACCCAAGGACACCCTAATGAATTACCAGTAAATAATGTTAATAAAATGCAGACTAGGATGGGTTTTGAGCCAATCACGATAAATCGTATTATAACCATTGCCCCGAGAGTGCGGTCTATCGACTTTACCACTCGGCCATCCCGTCCGCATTATAAGTTACAATTGTTTTCTTTTTAATTTGGCATTATTTTTAAGTCATTTTAAAATATATATATATACCTTTGTTTTGAAAAACAGATCATTTTTGAGTAGCATCTATTTCAAGGATACACCAAACATTTCAGCACACTAGTTATTTTCACTTTCAATTATTTGTTTATTTTCATGGTTGATCTCTAAAACGAAATAAGGACGAGAATGGGATACGAACCCACCCAAGGACACCCTAATGAATTAGCAGTAAATAATATTAACAAAATGCAGACTAGGATGGGTTTTGAGCCAATCACGATAAATCGTATTATAACCATTGCCCCGAGAGTGCGGTCTATCGACTTTACCACTCGGCCATCCCGTCCGCATTATAAGTTACAATTGTTTTCTTTTTAATTTGGCATTATTTTTAAGTCATTTTAAATATATATATACCTTTGTTTTGAAAAACAGACAATTTTTGAGTGGCATCTATTTCAAGGATACAGCAAACATTTCACCACAATAGTTATTTTTCCTTTCAATTATTTGTTTTTTTTCACGGCTGATCTCTAAAACAAATGAACGACGAGGATGGGATTCGAACCCACGCGGGGAGACCCCAATGGATTAGCAGTCCATCGCCTTAACCACTCGGCCACCTCGTCAACCGTTTTTAACCACAACGTTTTTTATTTAATTTGGCATTTGTTACCTGAGTATTAAATAATTACTTTTTTTCTTAAAAAAAACTTAAAAAGATATTATTTTATATATTCTAAAGTCTAAAATCCAAAGGTATAAGAGATTTGTGATAAAACTTAGTTTTTTACGGCTTACCTGTTTAGGAAAATTTAGACGATTTGTGTGCTTGAATGTTCTTTGACGGGTTGATGTCGCGCAAGGAAGATGCGATTCTGCTGAAAAGGAGAATTTCAATTTCATGTTTATTCCCGTTTGAAGTTCGAATTAAACATTCAGTACAATTAAATAATAACAAAACGAGACGAGGGTGGGATTCGAACCCACGCGGGAACCCCCAATCTTAATCATAGTGCCCAACAAAGTCGGGTTTTAGTCGATCGCCTTTACCACTCGGCCACCTCGTCAACCGTTTTTATACACAAATTTCTTAATTTAATTTGGCATATGTTACCTGAGTATTAAATAATACATTTTTTCTTAAAAACAACTTTAAAAGATATTATTTTATATATTCTAAGGTCTAAAATCCAATGATATAAGAGATTTAGGATAAAACCTAGTTTTTACAGCTTACTCTTGTTTTCTTTTTAATTTGGCATTATTTTTTAAGTCATTTTTAAATAATTACTTTTTTTCTTAAAAAAAACTTAAAAAGATATTATTTTATATATTCTAAAGTCTAAAATCCAAAAGTATAAGAGATTTGTGATAAAACTTAGTCTTTTACGCTTACCTGTTTAGGAAAATTTAGACGATTTGTGTGCTTGAATGTTCTTTGACGGGTTGATGCCGCGCAAGGAAGATGCAATGCTGCTGAAAAGGAGAATTTCAATTTCATGTTTATTCCCGTTTGAAGTTCGAATTGAACATTCAGTACAAGTAAATAATAACAAAACGAGACGAGGGTGGGATTCGAACCCACGCGGGAACCCCCAATCTTAATCATAGTGCCCAACAAAGCCGGGTTTTAGTCGATCGCCTTTACCACTCGGCCACCTCGTCAACCGTTTCTACCCACAACTTTCTTAATTTAATTTGGCATTTGTTACGTGAGTAATAAATCATCATCATCGACCGACTAAGTTTCGTCCGGACCCGTTGGTCCCTCCACTCCGCAGACGACAATATCTGAGCTTCCATTTCTCTCCTTTGGCCTCCGTGGCTTCCCTTCTAACATCCTCAGTGGTGATACTCTTTCTGTCATAACCCATGTATGTTGACATCTGGTCGAGGTATGACATTCGTGGACGGCCGCGTCTGTTGCTAGCTCTCACGTTCGATGTATACAGCATGTATATATTTGCCGGTTCATCCTGGTTCATACGTAGGCAGTGACCAGTGAAAGACATCTGACGATGACGGATCAATGTGCTGATAGGAGCTGATTGTACTCTGTCGTACAGGTCTTCATTTGTCATACGATCCTCTGACTGAACCACACCGATCATCCTGCGATAACACTTTCTGGCAAACACGTCCAATTTAATCGACAAACTTTTTGTTACAAGCCAGGATTCACATCCATACAACAAAATCGATACACATGCAGCGTTGAAGAAGCGCACTCTCAGCATCACACCGACGTGTCTGGAGGTGAGGATCTTCTCCAGTTTGTGGAAGGCCCCCCATGCAAGTGCGATTCTGGCCTCAATATCTTTGACATCTGAGTTCATGTGAGAACCAAGATATTTGAAGTCCTGGACCACTTCTACTTTTTCGACATCGATTGTGAGGTGCGGTGCATTAAAATCTTCAGGGATGTTGAGACGCATCTGTACGGTCTTCATGGTGTTTACTTCCACCCCAACCTTTTTTGATTCTTCGTTGAGAGCATTCAGTTGTCGCTGAGCACCTTCTATTGAGTTCTCCAACAGGGCTATGTCATCCGCAAAGTCGAGGTCATTAATCCTTCTCTCCGCCTGTCTTGATCCATTGCGACGGTGTGTCAGATAGCCGAAACCATGTTCCGCTCGTCTCATGACATAATCGATTACAATGACAAACAAGAAAGGGGCTAAGACATCTCCCTGTAGGACTCCTGTGGTGATGCTGAATGGCTTGGATAGTTCCCCTTCAACAAAGACCTGGCTAGATGAATTTTCATATAGTACTTTTATGGCTGAGACTATCTTATTGGGAATGCCATAGTGTCTTAATATTGCAAACATCATATCCCGATCAATCGAATCAAATGCTTTTTTGAAGTCGATGAATGTGACGAACAGCGGGATAGTCGTCCAGTGCATCCACGGATCGTCGGAGGATATTGCTACCACGAGCTCACAAACAATAATGGCCAGAGATTGATCGATCTATGCGAATCAGCTGGAATGAGGCCGGCCCACGGCCGTTTTCAACACCAGCGCAGACATCTATACACCTACACTGACCCCAGAGCTGAGAAATACCAGCTTGACCACATACTTATAAGAGCTAAATGGTATTCCTCTTTGACTGACTGTCGTGCCTTCAACTCAATAGACGTTGGTTCGGATCATCGCTTTGTGTCTGCCAAGATCAGAATAAGGCTAAGAGTGACCAAAAGTAGAAAACTCAGGAGAGACGTCTTTAATACCTGCAGATTGGATGAGGCATTGGTGCAACGGTCTTTTGACCTGGAGTTGAGGAATCGCTTCGAGGCTCTTTTCGACGACCTGCGGATCTCTAACCATCTGGAGGAGATCGACAAAAGAGCGGAGTGCTTGGACAAAGCTCTGGTGGAGACCTGTGAAAAGGTTCTCGGCAAACGGAGGACAAAAAGACGGTCACACTGGGTTGGGGAGCAGACGATTCACCTCCAGCGGAAACAGGACAGAGCAAAAGAAAGGTACATGAGGACTTCAACAGTGGAGGATAAGAGGATTTGGAAAAGCCTCCGGGAGCAAGTTAATGAGTCTCTTATCATGGATGAAAGGACCTACCTTGAGACACAGCTCAGTGATCTGGAGGCGGCTGCCTCGAGGAATCAACATGATGAGGTTTGGAAAATAATAGACAGAATCGGCGGCGGTGATAAAAAACATCCTGTAAGGGTGCGCAAATTCGATGGGAAACCACCTACGTCCAGGGAGGATGGCTTGAATGAGTGGAGAACTTACTTCAACAATCTTCTCAACAACAAAAGCAAGTTTACAAGCTCGGCCTATCATCCTGTCCCATCGAATGACAACAACGAGATATCAACATCCAACTTCAGCTTAAGAGAAGGGAACGAGGCCATAAAGCACCTCAAGTCAAATAGAGCTCCGGGCTTGGACTATGCGCTCACTGCAGAGGTACTCAAGAAAGGCGGAAACTTCATCAGAGAGCAAATCTATTTTATCTATTTTATCTGCAACTTGGTTTTTGACAATCTCCACGCGCCCAGTACCTGGACATCCAATATCATCGTCACCGTGCCAAAGAAAGGAAATCTCCAACTGATGACTAACTACAGAGGTATCTCTCTCATGTCCATAGCAGCAAAGGTTTACAATCTAATGCTTCTCAACCGCATTAGAACTCCAATTGACAAGCTGTTAAGGAAAAACCAAGCTGGGTTCAGGATTGGACGTAGTTGTGTTCAACAGATTAACATCTTGAGACGTATTATGGACGGAGCATATAGTCAGAATAGTAATAAATAATTACTTTTTTTCTTAAAAAAAACTTAAAAAGATATTATTTTATATATTCTAAAGTCTAAAATCCAAAAGCATAAGAGATTTGTGATAAAACTTAGTCTTTTACGGCTTACCTGTTTAGGAAAATTTAGACGATTTGTGTGCTTGAATGTTCTTTGACGGGTTGATGTCGCGCAAGGAAGATGCGATGCTGCTGAAAAGGAGAATTTCAATTTCATGTTTATTACCGTTTTGAATTAAACATTCAGTACAATTAAATAATAACAAAACGAGACGAGGGTGGGATTCGAACCCACGCGGGAACCCCCAATCTTAATCATAGTGCCCAACAAAGTCGGGTCTTTGTCGATCGCCTTTACCACTCGGCCACCTCGTCAACCGTTTTTACACACAAATTTCTTAATTTAATTTGGCATATGTTACCTGAGTATTAAATAATACATTTTTTCTTAAAAAAAACTTTAAAAGATATTATTTTATATATTCTAAAGTCTAAAATCCAATGATATAAGAGATTTGGGATAAAACCTAGTTTTTACGGCTTACTCTTTTTATTGATTAACGTGTGGATCTTTCTAAAATAATTTAGACGATGTGTGTTCTGTGACAGATTTATTTTGCGCAAGAAAATTATAACCATTGCCCCGAGGGTGCGGTCTATCGACTTTACCACTCGGCCATCCCGTCCGCATTTTAAGTTACAATTGTTTTCTTTTTAATTTGGCATTATTTTTTAAGTCATTTTTAAATATATATATATATATATATATATATATATATATATATATATATATATATATATATTTATATATATATATATATATATATATATATATATATATATATATATATATATATAAATGAATGTTTGTATATATGTATATATGTATATATGTATATATGTATATACGTTTATATGTTAATGTCCTTTATGCATTGCTACACCATTCATCCGATCGTAATGAAATTTTCACACAACCTTGAGAGTCAAGGGGAGTCAAATATAAAAAAAAAATTTGAAATCCGTCACAAAATGAGCGGAGCGGAGCGGGTGAGGGAGCGGGAACTATATATATATGTGCGTATGTATGTGTGTATGTATGTGTATGTGCATGTATGTGTGTCTGTGTGTGTGTTTATGTATGTACTAGCGGAGATACCCGGCGTTGCCCGGGTTTACTAGAGGTTTTTCTAATGTTTGTCTCTTTCTCTCCCGTTTCCTTTCCCACCTGCTTTCCCACTCCCGTTCGCTTTCCCGTTTTCGGTCGTTTTCCCGCTGCCGGTCGCTTTCCCGCTCCCTGTCGCTTTACCACTCCCGGTCGCTTTCCCGCTCACGTTTGCTCTCCCATTCCCGCTCACGCTTGCTTTTCCGTTCCCGCTCGCTGTCCGTTCCGGGTCGCTTTCCCGTTTCTATAATAGACAAACTAACCCACAAACAATCATATATATATATATATATATATAGTCTTAGCAAATCTATTTTACGTTTTATAGGCTAACAGAAGTTATGAAAGAATGGAAAAGAAAAAATGAGCGTGAACGGGAGAGCAACCGTGACCGGGAATGGGAGAGCAAGCATGACCGGGAACGGAAGAGCAAACGTGAGCGGGAACGGGAAAGCGACCGGGAACGGGAAAGCGACCGGGAACGGGAAAGCGACCGGGAACGGGAAAGCGACCGGGAACGGGAAAGCGACCGGGTACGGGAAAGCGACCGGGAACGCGGAAAGCGACCGGGAACGCGGAAAGCGACCGGGAACGCGGAAAAGCGACCGGGAACGCGGAAAGCGACCGGGAACGCGGAAAGCGACCGGGAACGCGGAAAGCGACTGGAATCGGGAGAGCAAGCTTGGAAGGAAACGCGAGCAAGAGAGAAAATCGATAACAAAACCTCTGAGCTGGAAAGCGAACGGGAGCTGGAAAACGACCGAGAGCGGAAAAGCGACCGGGAACGCGACGAAAACGAGAAAGTGGAGAAGGAAACGGGAGCGAGAGAGACAAACATTAGAAAAACCTCTAAAAAACCCCGGGCAACGCCGGGTAACCCCGCTAGTATATATATATATACCTTTGTTTTGAAAAACAGATAAGTTTTTAGTAGCATCTATTTCAAGGATACACCAAACATTTCAGCACACTAGTTATTTTCACTTTCAATTATTTGTTTATTTTCATGGTTGATCTCTAAAACGAAATAAGTACGAAAATGGGATACGAACCCACCCATGGACACCCTAATGAATTACCAGTAAATAATATTAACAAAATGCAGACGAGGATGGGTTTTGAGCCAATCACGATAAATCGTATTATAACCATTGCCCCGAGAGTGCGGTCTATCGACTTTACCACTCGGCCATCCCGTCCGCATTATAAGTTACAATTGTTTTCTTTTTAATTTGGCATTATTTTTAAGTCATTTTTAAATATATATATACCTTTGTTTTGAAAAACAGATAATTTTTGAGTAGCATCTATTTCAAGGATACACCAAACATTTCAGCACACTAGTTATTTTCACTTTCAATTATTTGTTTATTTTCATGGTTGATCTCTAAAACGAAATAAGGACGAGAATGGGATACGAACCCACCCATGGACACCCTAATGAATTACCAGTAAATAATATTAACAAAATGCAGACGAGGATGGGTTTTGAGCCAATCACGATAAATCGTATTATAACCATTGCCCCGAGAGTGCGGTCTATCGACTTTACCACTCGGCCATCCCGTCCGCATTATAAGTTACAATTGTTTTCTTTTTAATTTGGCATTATTTTTAAGTCATTTTTAAATATATATATATATACCTTTGTTTTGAAAAATAGATAATTTTTGAGTAGCATCTATTTCAAGGATACAGCACACATTCCAGCACACTAGTTATTTTCACTTTCAATTATTTGTTTATTTTCACGGCTGATCTCTAAAACAAATGAACGACGAGGATGGGATTCGAACCCACGCGGGGAGACCCCAATGGATTAGCAGTCCATCGCCTTAACCACTCGGCCACCTCGTCTATGATTTAAAGGACTTCAACACCTTGCTCATATCTTTGTTTTAATTATTTTTGCTTCATTTTCAAATTATTCAAATTATTTGTAACTCTCTAATGAACATATGTGTCACATCTTATACTTTTTATTCGTTTTACCATAAAATCAAAAATTCTTGTATAGATAGTTGTGATGTATATAGAATTCTTTGGTACCTATATATGCTCATATAACAGCACCCGCAGTCAGTATAAGACACACAGTATAAGAAGTATTTAAAAATATATAGACCACGTGCCATTTCTTAAATATTTATGTTTTACGATGCCTAATGATGTTTAATTGATATTTTATTATGTGCTTAATGATGATTAGCCTCTTTAAGTCATTTGAACGTTCGTTCGTTCGTGATTGAGTTAGTGAGGTTGAGAGATTAATATAAGTAGATTCAAACCTATGCGCCAACACCAAATGTGGATTAGCAGTCCATTCACAACCAGTAGGGGAGACTCGTACTGAATGGACCACAATTTCCTGAAATGCGCTTAAAAATTCACAATAAATTTATTTACATAGATTTTCTAGATATTTTAATGACAAATGTAAGGCTGATACATGTAGAAACAAATAGTTAAATTTAAATAAATTTTAAAAATCAAGTCATTACTAAAAACGACATTTTAGTGAACCCACCTCTAAAACTTACTATTGTTATCAGCCCTGCCAGTCGACAACCTCGTTGACAGTTTCTAATCTCTGCTGAACTTACCCTTTTTCACCTTTTTGTGTTCACGTGTCAGTTGTGATTTTTTTATTAAGATTTTCTTGCTTTCGAATCCAGGTTTTTTTTCCAAACCTAATAACCACAAACAAATAAGCCAAAAAACAGGTTTTTTTAAATAAATCCCTTATATCTTCATTTGTTGCAAAAAAAAATTTTTAAATAACATTTTTCGGAATTTATATATGTGATCATTCATTTAATTTTATTTGATCGGTTTATGTTTAAAAAAAATAGTTAATAATTATTTCCAATTAAATTTAAAAAAATCTTCAAACTTTAATAGAATGCATTGTCATACGGAGCGAGCCTCAATTTCAGCTCGATTGGATGACGGGAAGTTGGTTAAATTTCCCTTTCAAGGTTTGCAAACATTTAAGCAAGCAAACAAGTAAGCAAGCAAGCAATACCTGCGGGGAAGTTAATATAATGAATTTATTTAAAAAAATTGGAGATTAAATAATAAATTATAACAAATTCAATTACTGGTCAATTATGGTCAACGGTAAGAAAATGACTTGTTCTTGTAAGGTCTTTCGATATCAACTACTTCAATATTAATTTCATGTTCATTTGCATTTCGAATGGTCTGTGATAATATAAAAGTGGAATCGACGAGGATGGGATTCGAACCCACGCGGGGAGACCCCAATGGATTAGCAGTCCATCGCCTTAACCACTCGGCCACCTCGTCATATAGTCTGCCTGTGATCTTTTAACTAATTGTTTATACTACCAGCATATTGCTTGATTGTAAAGAAATATGGAAAATATGATGAGGGAAATTGAAATTACCTGATTTTAATAAAATAACTCTCACGGATGGGAGTTATTGGGAAAAATTTCTTAAATACTTTCAATTTCATATTTAGTACCGTTTTAAAGTGTATTGTACGTGATTGTAAAATACGTACTGCGACGAGGATGGGATTCGAACCCACGCGGGGAGACCCCAATGGATTAGCAGTCCATCGCCTTAACCACTCGGCCACCTCGTCCATACAGAAAGTTGATATATCTATTTGCTAGTCGGATCTCTCTTAATTGCTTTTTTCTATGTTTGCATGTCTGTTGCCACCATTTTAATAACATTTTTCTTTAAAATTGATATAAATTGATTTCTTTTCCATTTAATTTAAAATAGATTAACAAACTCGACTAAAATGTTGGCCGCAATCTTACTAAGTACCTATTTTCATTCCTTGGGACAAAATAGCTAGGTTGGTTGAAAATTCAGATGTTTCTTGCCGTATTTTATTGTTTCCGTTAGGCTGTTTTTGCAGTCTTTCAAATAATTTCCAGTAATCTTCGCTTTTTGGGAACTTCATTCTGATTTATGCTTTGAGTTCACAGCATGCGCCACCATATTTTCTTATGCATATTCATTAGCTGGGCTGGCATACCCTGTGTTATCCGGTTTTAAAGGTTAGTGGACAGAATTACTCCGCGAGACACTCAACTTGAGCAATGCCAGTTACCTTTGCTTATCCGAACAGCCGACTTATATTTATGGAAAGGAATTTTGCACTACCTTCCCCTTGTGTTTTTTTTTACTTACTAGATCACTTAAATTAAAAAATTCTTGCCAGGACTTCCAGCTAAGAGATCTTCCCGCCTCCTGTTGACAACTGTGTCGCATTGTCGGGAAATCACCATACCTATTACTTACGTTAGTGCCTAAGCTTTCGAAGTCGCGGCTTGTCTGTGTGTACTTAATCGCACCTCCTCGTCTTAAGTTCGGCTTAATCGTTTTACGAGTTTATTTTCTTTATGAAATGAAATTCCTATCAATCGTTTACCGTGCGAGTGAATAATAAATCACCAACCTCTATAAAAGAAATTTTTCTAAACTAAAATCTATTTGAAAATTAAAGAAAGTAATTTATATGCATAAATTGAAGTTTTCCACAACACGATCCAGTCATTCGTTCGAATAATTCTTTTAAATTGCCGCTTTCATGCTACAACGACTGGATCTTCTGGAAATAAAATTGGAAATCCCCATCACACACAGCTGATCAATGCGATTGTTATGAATTATTAATCAATGGCATTAAAGTAAGTTTCCCTTTCGGTCTCGGATTCATGTTGGTTTTCCCACGAAGGTTTCGATCATTCGGCAGCTGAAATCAGACGGGCTTTTTTGCTCTCTTTACCCCCCCCCCGTAGCGAGCTAGCACATTTTAAAACTCGTGAAGACGTTCTAAAATTAAGATTACGCCAGATTTGTTTTTCATAAAACAATAAAATTTTAATTTTAAGCATCCGATTACGTTAAAAAAACAATATAAATTAGTGATGTGTATGGGAATCCGGTTACTAAAATAAGTTCGGATATCGGAATGAATAAATTGCCCATCACTCTTAACAACTGTACCAGCTAATCTACACAGCTGCTAAGCTTCATCAACTCTTGTTTTAATTTAATAAATGTAATCGACTCTGCTTAAAAATTTTTTTTGGCTAATTCAATTAGAAATCATGTCATCGCCATTGCAACTGTTTTCGGTGGCGAAGTATATAAATGTCAAATGTCATAGATAAAGTTTATGACAGTCGGGCAGCTTGCCGAAGAAGAGAAAGTTTAACGACACCGTCGGCATAAAACCACGCAAGTATGCATGCATACAGAAGCAAGGATACGAAATTGAGTGTCGGAAAAGCAATATAGAATCAGGGCGTGGCCGGCAAGCCCCGAGGCCCGTGCCTGCCGAGCCAAAGAATCTATAAAATCCGGCCTCTCCGACGGGAAATATTATATCGATATGTTCCGAGCAGCCGCTCCATAAACATTTCCGCATGCGCTCCGCTCCGCTCTCTTTTTTTTTACATTCGGCCATTAAAACCCGCATTTAATTTACCGGTTATGCGCAGTTGTTTTTCTATTCATTCGGGTGCGATCGGATTGTTTTTCTTTGTTATCCGACTCTACGCTCAACTTTTTCATTTATTTATTCCTCCATCACTGTTTCGCACAACGCTGATGCGAAAACCTTCACGGTGCTACTAATCTTAATAAATTCACTTTTAAAACATCTTATTTGTTTGCTGTTCCAGAATATTCTTCAGTTTTTTCAATTTATTTATTTTTTTTTCGTCTTTTTTGAGACAGTTTTGAGACAGAAAGGAACGCTTTAATGCACAAGACCCAATGGATCAACCATTCGTCTGCAAGACGCTCACAGTTGCTAAGGACTTTGCAATTACACGACCTTGATGACCTTCCGTATTTCAATGGGTTTGAATTTATGATCACTTTTCCAACTTCCAACGAAATCCCATCCGGAAACGGAACACGAATTGAGAACCAACTAAAAAGATTCCAAATAAAAAAGTAAAATAATAACGAAATAAACGCATTTCTATGCACTCTTTTACACCAAAAAAACCGCTAAGCAGTGGTGGAGATAAACGCCCGCAAAGACGGTAATTTAATTGAAAATTTTTTAAGGACGTACACAGCCATTGATGTCATCTTGTCACGCTTTAGGCGTACCGAGACCGTAGTAATGTGAGTGGCGAACAAGCTAAATAGACAACTGGCTAACACGATTGCTTTCATCTGAATATGAAGAAATACGAGAATGCCTTTGTACTTATACGTCTTGATGTCTCATGTCTCCTTCTCTTTCTCTCTCTTTCCTTCTCTCTCTCTTTCTCTGTCTCTTTCTCTATCTCTGTACTCTTTCCTCTCTCTTTTCTTTCTCTTTCATTTGTTCTTTCCCATACTTGTTTCTCTTCTTTTTCAACATTTCAAAAATGAAAGACGTGTTTAACGTTTTAAGTGGGATGAGTGGAAAAAGTGTTTTCATCTCTTTCCCAAAACCACACAGAGACACACACACACGCACACACACACATAACACGCACACAGAGACACACACAACACACGCACACAGAGTTAATGTTCAGCCTTCGGGCATAAACAGCGGTGGAGTCGCCGGTGGAGAGTTGTTTTTGTTGAGAAGCTTTTAAAGCCTTTATTGCAGGGTTCTATCCTCGAAAGGAAGAGAGAAAGAAGATGATAGGTCAAGGAAACTGGAAAACCAGGAAAGAAAGAGAGAAAAAGAGAAAGAAAGAGAGAGAGAGAGGGAGAGAAAGAGAGAGAGAGAGAGAGAGAGAGAGAGAGAGAGAGAGAGAGAGGGAGGGAAAGAGAAAGAGAGGGAGGGAAAAAGAGAGAGAGAGAGGGGGAGGGAGAAAGGGAGAGAGAGAGCTTGCTTCCAACATAGCATATGATGTTTTAGCGTTTTTTCCCTTGAGCTACGAAACGAAGCAAATCTCCTCATTGACACCAATTTGGAAACATTTTAAGCCTCCATCTATTTTTGCATAACTTTTTTCTTTCACGTTTAGATAAAAAAAATCCCATCTCCGCATCCCCATCATCAGTTGTGATGCAATCTTACGATGAAATTAATTAAATCCAAATCTATCCTTACATAATTTCCTACCCTCGTATGTATATGTCTGTAACTCGATATAATTCTCATAGAACTGCGCCGAATTCAATGAAAATTGGCACACTTATTCAGATTTTATGCTGATTTTTAAAATAAAATTATTTTTTCCAGATTTGAAAATATTTGTGCTTTGTTGATAGTAATATATACCGGTGAAAATTAATTTTCAAACTATTTCCGATCTTTTTTAAACTATCATATTTCGTGAACTTGCCGTGCTAACAAGCATGTCCTTCATCGTACCCCGAATCTGGTGGTGTCACAGTGGTTGGATGTCAACTAGCTACTAGTTGGATGTCTACGAAACTTGGAGACTCGCTTTCATCGATGTTTCATGGTAAAACGCTTTTGAACTTTTTCAATTTCACAGATTGATTGATTGATTTTAATTAAAGTATATTAAGAAAGTTCAATGCCGCTAATGGACCATGCTGTGCTTGTAGACAAGTTATTCATGCTGATATAATGTGTGTTAATATCAGCATATATATTATTATTATATATGTATATACATGGAAACAGTGTGATAGAAAAAGAGAGACAGAGACAGAGAAAAACAGACAGAGACAGAGAGGTGAAGTGGGAGAGAGAGAGATATATATCACATATTAGTTTATTTATTTTTAAAGCCAATATAAGAAATTAATTTTACTTCGCCGTCAACCTGTCAATGTCAAGGCCGTTTCAATTTTTTTTTCATAACAAAATCCCAACTCGGAAACTGTAATCTGCTTATTTCTGCCTGAGTTGATTTTGCCGCTTTTTTAATCTCTCTCTTTTTTCTCCTCTCTCTTTCTTTTTTCTTTTGTTTTGATTTTTCTGTTCTCTTCTTTCCATCTTCCGTCTGTCTTCCGCATTCTCTTACTCTATCTTTATTTCTCTCATTCAACTTCTCCATCTCAACCTCTTTCTTTCTTTTTTCTCAGTTTTTTTCTCTTTTCCTCTCTCTCTATCCTCTTCCGTACGCGTCTTCCGCATTCCCTTCCTCTGCTCGGTCACCGCGCGGGCGCACGGACAGATAAAAGATTTTAATAGCGACTGGAAATTCTATAGATGAGCAATCTTCCGTCCCTGTAAATGCCCACGAGAGAGGGGAATAAAGTACGGACAGTGTGATACGTGCAGAGAGGGCCCCCCTCGTACTGCAATCATCTTCACATGGACGGCCGATCGGAGGATGCCTTATGCCGCCCCGGTGCATCGGCATGAAATTTCAACTCAGTGCCCACCCGTGCTCGCGTAGATGTTCGCTGACCCGTCGACGCCGGGCCGCGCGGCTCGACCTTATTACCCTCTCCGGAGTCCCGCGTGGGCCACATAACCCGTTTTAAAATGCCAACCGTGGTTAGTTCGAATTGACTTTATACTCCTGGAAAGGTTTAAAAAGGTCAAGGTTTTTAGTACTGGAGACTGAGCGTAGTGATATACTGGGCATTACTGGGGTTGTCTTCCAACTCCAACAGCTCGGTTTTGACTCCAGTGTATAAAACGTGTTCAAGTCATCTGACCCGGGTCACTTGAACGTTTGACCTATATTGAGTTGATTGGTTAGTCGGTAAGTCGGTTCATTGATTGATTACTAGATTGATTAGTTGACTGAATGATTGATTTATTCATTGAACCATTGATCCATCTGATGCCTTATGATGGTTCCAATAACTTTTTCCAGATTTATTTTCAGTATTCAATAAATAAAAAAAAAGAATCAACTGCAAACGGATAAAACAAACCATTTTTCATGTTAAAAATCCGATTTTTCATCTAAGCATTTCGTTCGTCACCACGTGATCAAACACGTGATTTATACAACATGGTGGATCATTGTTTGAAAATCGTTGCTTTGAAAAGTAGACGAATGTCTTGGCTGATGAATGGATGGTTTACAGATGGATGGATGGGTTGATGGGTGGATGGATTAATGGGTGGTGGATGTTATTGCTAGGTGGATAAATTGCTGAATGGATAGATGGGTGGATGAATGGATTGACTGTCTGGAGAAAAGATCAATTTATTTCTGATAATGGATTGCTTTTGGATACATGTTGGTTATCTACAAATAAATAAATAAATAAATAAATAAATAAATAAATAAATAAATAAATAAATAAATAAATAAATAAATAAATAAATAAATAAATAAATAAATAAATAAATAAATAAATAAATAAATAAATAAATAAATAAATAAATAAATAAATAAATAAATAAATAAATAAATAAATAAATAAATAAATAAATAAATAAATAAATAAATAAATAAATAAATAAATAAATAAATAAATAAATAAATAAATAAATAAATAAATAAATAAATAAATAAATAAATAAATAAATAAATAAATAAATAAATAAATAAATAAATAAATAAATAAATAAATAAATAAATAAATAAATAAATAAATAAATAAATAAATAAATAAATAAATAAATAAATAAATAAATAAATAAATAAATAAATAAATAAATAAATAAATAAATAAATAAATAAATAAATAAATAAATAAATAAATAAATAAATAAATAAATAAATAAATAAATAAATAAATAAATAAATAAATAAATAAATAAATAAATAAATAAATAAATAAATAAATAAATAAATAAATAAATAAATAAATAAATAAATAAATAAATAAATAAATAAATAAATAAATAAATAAATAAATAAATAAATAAATAAATAAATAAATAAACAAACAAACAAACAAACAAACAAACAAACAAACAAACAAACAAACAAATAAATAAATAAATAAATAAGTAAATAAATCAATGAAAAAATAAATTACTGTTATTCTACAAATGAATTTATTAAAGAAGGTTGAATTCACTTCAACAAAACGTTTTGAATTGAATTTTGACTTTCATATCCATCAACATCATTTTTTATTCCATTTAATTTTTCTTATATTTTTTCTTTTCTTTTGTCTCAATTGTTTCTTTTCAATCAAGCAGACAAACAAGCAAGCAAACAAGCAAACATACAAAAACACATGTGCTCACAAGCAATCAGACATGCAAATATATTTAGCGTCATAAATTTTTCAATAATAATAATAATAATAATAATACACACATACATCCAAACACACTATTTCTTCACATCCATAAGATCGCCACGTTTTCTGCAAAACATTCTCCCCATTTCTACCACGCCCCCCAACTTACAGCGGATGGGGGGGGGGCGTTCCAGGCAAGTTTTTTCTCCCCCGGGAAATTCTAATGAGCTTTTCTCTCGCGCGTTTTTTTTCCTTTCGTGACCGGCGGTGCTGATGACAGTTGTCGTTATTATTTATTCATGGATGGAGAAGCTGCTATGTTCGTATTCTTCGCACGCTAATATTTCTAAATAGATTTTTTTTATTAAATAAAAAGAAAAACAGTCAGGCAAACAAACAAACAAAAATAAGCAAGCAAACATGCAAATAGACAGACAAACAAACAAACAAATATACAGACAAACAAACAAACTAACAAACTAACTAGCAAACAAATAAACAAACAAAAAAACAAACAAAAACATGTAAACAAACCAACAAACAAACGGATTTTCATTTTTTTAAAATCATAATTAATCTTTGGAAAATTACTTCCACACTGGAAATAGAAAATGAGCAGCTATTATTCAACCTGCGTGGAAAAATAAAAACGGATGTCAAACGTGGAAGAAGAAATTCGATGGAAAAAAAATTTTTTTTCTTGACTTCCACATCGTTAACGCGACTTGATACCTGGAAATTTAATCCCAATAAACGCTTTCCATCTATGCACGCCGGAAGTAAAGCAGGAACATCCGGAAGAGATGGAGTCAAATTAAATTCGTATTATATTAAATAAATAAATAAATAAATAATTTATTATTTTCATTAGCATTTTCTTGAAGTAAAATCAGGTAATGTCTACAGACGTAATATTATAATTATTTCCAATTCATACGATCAAACAAACGATCGAATTTTACATCAAATATTCAAATAAATACGGGTTTGAAAATAAACATTTTGCTCTTAAGAAGAGCAAGGAAAATAGGTTCATATCTCCATAACCCTCTCGCTCCCCACCCTCACCCCATCCACCCATCCCCCCGAACGTTGGTGGTTGCCACCCGATAGAAGTTTTTTTTTATAGCCCGCGTCTGCTTTACACACACATATACAATTTTACAAACACCTACCTTGTACGTTTCGCCTAAGAGAATAAAAAAAGTATATATATAAACATATATATATATATATATATATATATATATATATATATATATATATATATATATATATATATATATATATATATATATATATATATATATATATATATATATATATATATATATATATATATATATATATATATATATATATATATATATATATATATATATTTATATATATATATATATATATATATATATATATATATATATATATATATATACATATATATATATATATATACATATATATATATATATATATATAATTAAAAATTAGAGCAATAAGAAATGCTGTGAATGTATTATTGCTGCAAATATAAAAATGTTTTAAGTATAAAATGTTTTAAATTATGAAAATTTTTCAAGTATAAACATTTTTTAAGTATAAACATTTTTTAAGTATAAAATTTTTTAAATTATGAAAATTTTTCAAGTATAAACATTTTTTAAGTATAAACATTTTTTAAGTATAAAATTTTTTAAAGTGTAAAAATGTTTTTAGTATAAAAAGGAAACGTTCTGAGAAGGAATGTGACGCAAATCGAGGGGGATTAAAAACTTAAAAATTCTCGGACGAGAAAAGTGCCAAAAAGAAATATTAAAGGAAGCAGAAATTCTTCAATCTTCAATGAATGAACGAACGGACGGACGGACGAATGAATGAATGAACGAATGAACGGACGAATGAATGAATGAATGAATGAATGAATGAATGAACGAACGAACGAACGAACGAACGAACGAACGAACGAACGAATGAATGACGCAAAATTACATGGTCGCGTTTCTACGTAAACCTAGAGATACAGGTATGCATTTTGTACATGTAAACATAAATACACATATTTACGCATGCATACAAGTGTTAAAACATATAAACACATAATTACACATCTTTGCACATACATGTCCATACGTACACATACTTACACATATATTGACATACTTTCGCATGCACTGACATACTTACAGTTACGTACACACACAGCATACATACATGTACTGACAGATTTTCTCAAATGGATCATCCATTTTTTCCTTTTTCCTTTTTCCATTTTTTCGTGGTGGCCTTAAGGCCAAACGGTAAAGGTACGGATTTGAGCCAGGTAATGGAGTAGGGGTTTTCTATTTATGAAATCGAATCAAACACACACACACAGACACACACACAGACACACACACACGCACACGCACACACACACAGATACACACACGCAAGACACTCAAGTCACACTTAGCGTGCGTGCGTTTTCAATGCAAGAGGTTTTGCAAAAAAAACCCTCCGAATAGAAATAGAGAGGCCTTCACTCGATGACATCCGTCATGCAACGTCACAACACGTCCAGCAAACGCTTTCAAACCAAACACACGCACACACGCACGCACACACGCACGCACGCACGCGAGCACACATACACACATACATACACACATACACCCATACATACACACATACACACATACAGACTTATTATTGACAGGCGTATTGGAAGAAAAGTCTCCGAGGATCAAGCGGGATTAAACATTCAAAACGTTCTAACATACCGCCATATTCACAAACATCACAAAGCAAACCACACACACACACGCACACGCACATACACACAAACACACACACACATGCACGTACGTGACAAAAACACGCACACACACTTAACGACACGCGCACCTGTCACAAGCGCTGTTGTTGATGAGTCACTTAAAAAAAAAGATGTTTTGAATCTTAAACGGGTTTTCAAGAACACATGCCCTCTCTTCCTCAACTCTCCCACTCCATAATTCATCCCCTATTTAAAAAATTTTTCCTCTCCCCTCCTCTGCAGTCGGGTAAGTCCAGACCGCTTGGGCTTCTGTGCCGCCCGCGATTTACGCTGTAGCGCAGTTTACGCTGTAGCGTCTTCAGCAGCCGATGTAGCCGTAGTCTGTGCGGTACAGCTGTGCACGCCAAGGGATCGATAGCGGATAGCGACGCTGAGCTGAAATGATAGTCGCGTATATTTAATAACTTTCCACACAGTAAAGCAATAACTACCCTTTGATAAGCCGACCCCGGCTCCGATAATGACCCCATTCAACCCCTTCCCCCTCCCCCCCCGCGTCCTCTCCATCATCCCGCTTGCCACCCCGTCAGGAGCGATCGAAAACCACCAGCAAATAAAATCAAACGACAGTTATTTCCCCGGTGTTCTACGGAGAAGCAGCAGAAAAAAAAATTGAAATCTTAAAAATGAATTGACCCTCTCGCTCCGCGCTCTTCCGCTCTTCCCCGACGAACCCCGCTCACGAACCCCGCTCACGAACCCCGCTCATGAACCCCGCTCACGAACCCCACTCACGAACCCCACTCACGAACCCCGCTCAAGGATCCCGCTCACGGGTCACGCTCACGGGTCACGCTATATGTTAGGAGCAGCGATGGAGTCTATGTCTCACTTTTGCTCCTCTTGATTCTTATCGTGCGTGAAATTGCTTGGTTGGTGTGGTCACTGCACGTGAACGCGTACACACGCACACAGCACTGTGACTATGTTTTCTGTAAGGAGACATTGTACACACGTACATACATAGAAACATAAAAACTAGCATTACAATATTATACAACCTCACTCACTCACAAGTACACAAAGTAAAAACTATTTGACCCCCTTAAAGGCCTAGGGATGGGTGGGGGAAGGTGCTTAAACACGGTTCGTATGTAATCGGTCTCCGAAGAGCCATTGTTTGCTCAACAGAAAGAAAAATAAATAAATTCCACAAATGCGAACACACACACATGCATAAACAAACAAACAAATAAATAAACATGCCCAGATAAATGAATAAATAAATAAATATATCGCTTAAAAATCGTAATCTAAAAAAGCTGATAAGAAGATCAACACAAACAAACAAACTAACATGCATGCATGCATACATACATACATGCATGCATGCGACAGAGCAATTAAGTTTGTTGAACTCGAAATGTAAACAACAACATCGAGAAGTGACGTGGGTGTGATCATGTGACACGGGTGTGTGGCCATGTGACATGGGTGTGACCATGTGACATGGATGTGAACATTTGACATGGGTGTGAGCATGTGACATGGATGTGATCGTGTGACCTGGGTGTGATCATGTGACATGGGTGTGAACACGTGATATGGATGTGAGCACGTGACATGGGTGTGTCCGTGTGACATGGGTGAGACCATGTGACATGATTTTGAACATTTGACATGGGTGTGAGCATGTGACATGGATGTGATTGTGTGACATGGGTGTAATCGTGTGACATGGGTGTGAACATGTTACATGGGTGTGAACATGTTACATGGATGTGATCATGTGACAAAAGTGTGATCACGTGACACGGGGGTGTGATCATGTGACACGGGTGTGACCACATGACATGGTTGTGACCATGTGACACGGTTGTGGCCTTTTGGCATGGATGTGACAATATGACATGGGTGTGACCATGTGACGATTATTTTGTGGTAGAAAAACTACTTATAATCGAATGAATAGATTGAATAACCAAATTTTCTTTTAAATTTCACAAAAGTTAACTTTAAAAGTATATTTTAAAAATTTAATTTGCAAAAACTCTTAAGAAGTCCTTTGGTTTGGGAAACTATTTTTTTGTTTGTTCCCTCCCTCTCTCTCTCTCTCTCTCTATCTATCTATGTGTGTGTGTGTATGAACGTAAGTATGAGTGTATGGATGCATGCACATATGTGCATAAATTTATGCATGTGCGGATGCATGCACATATGTGCATAAATTTATGCATGTACGGATGCATGCACATATGTGCATAAATTTATGCATGTACGTATGCACATTTATGTGCATGAATGCAGATGGAACGAAAGTTTAGTCTACGCGTGCTTTTTCCAGTCTCTCCACCTAATTGGACTAATTTGCAATTTTTATCTGCTTTTCTGAGTTATTCAAGCTGCTATGAATAATTATTATTTCTTCATCTAAATACATTTCTCATATTATATAAGCATATTATTACTTTTACTTTATAATATTTAATTTGAAATCTATTTATATAATATTATATATATATATAATATAATATTATATATATATATAATATAATATTATATATATATATATAATATATATATATATATATTATCTTCATATTTGTTTATATATTTTTCATCACCATCCGGTTTCCGGAGCAGGAAATCCTGGATCCGGATTTTTTCTTTACGTCAACGGAGATATTTTCGTACGCATAAAAAGAGTTCTCTGTACAAATGAAAATACCCAAAATACCATAATACACAAGATATATACGGAGGAGGCTATAATAATGAATCTCTAACATCAGAAACATTAATTTGTGCAATATTTTCACATTTCGATTCTTGACCGTCCCCATCGTTATTTATTGAAGCAAACCAAACACACTAATGTGTAGCATAAACCATAATAATAATAATAATAAAATGTCTACCGCAAACATCATCTGTATTTTTAAATTCCAAGATAAATTTTTAAATTCCAAAATAAATTTTTTAATTCCAAAATAAATTTTTAAATTCCAAAATAAATTTTTAAATTCCATTTAAATGATGTTTAGGTTGAAATGAAAAGAATTTCTTTTATATAATAATTTAAGTTTGCAACAACATACTTTTGTCCAATATCTAAATCCGGTTACTCAAAGCCCGGCAGATTCGGATCTGACGGAATGTAATAAAATTTCGGCACATCCCATATTTAATAATCATATTACTAACATATTCAATTATTCACTCCGCTCAACACAAAGGGAATGACTAGATCTAATGAATATTCATGGCTTCCAAATGGGTTTTTAATTGTTTATTTTGAAAT
>OZ022246.1:1050169-1057669 GCA_963978895.1 Erpobdella octoculata
TAAATGACGAATGATACAATTTCTCGATCGATAGAGGACGCCCGCCTAAATTTCACGTGATTTATAAATATATTCCAACGTTCAAACATATTATAGCATAACTGTTACATGTTATATATATATATATATATATATATATATATATATATATATATATATATATATCTATATATATAAAAATGAATGTTTGTATTTATGTATGTTAATGTCATTTATGCATTGCTACACCATTCATCCGATCGTAATGAAATTTTCACACAACCTTGAGAGTCAAGGGGAAAGTCAAATAAAAAAAAAATTTGAAATCCGTCACAAAATGAGCGGAGCGGAGCGGGTGAGCGAGCGGGAACTATATATATATGTATGTGCGTATGTATGTGTGTATGTATGTATGTGC
This sequence comes from Erpobdella octoculata, assembly GCA_963978895.1. Classification (NCBI taxonomy): domain Eukaryota; kingdom Metazoa; phylum Annelida; class Clitellata; order Hirudinida; family Erpobdellidae; genus Erpobdella; species Erpobdella octoculata. The sequence continues at coordinate 1,050,567 of OZ022246.1, forward strand.
ATGTGCATGTATGTGTGTCTGTGTGTGTGTTTATGTATGTACTAGCGGAGATACCCGGCGTTGCCCGGGTTTTTTAGAGGTTTTTCTAATGTTTGTCTCTTTCTCTCCCGTTTCCTTTCCCACCTGCTTTCCCACTCCCGTTCGCTTTTCCGTTTTCGGTCGTTTTCCCGCTCCCGGTCGCTTTCCCGCTCCCGGTCGCTTTCCCGCTCCCGGTCGCTTTCCCGCTCCCGGTCGCTTTACCACTCCCGGTCGCTTTCCCGCTCACGTTTGCTCTCCCATTCCCGCTCACGCTTGCTTTTCCGTTCCCGCTCGCTGTCCGTTCCGGGTCGCTTTCCCGTTTCTATAATAGACAAACTAACCCACAAACATTCATATATATATATATATATAGTCTTAGCAAATCTATTTTACGTTTTATAGGCTAACAGAAGTTATGAAAGAATGGAAAAGAAAAAATGAGCGTGAACGGGAGAGCAACCGTGACCGGGAATGGGAGAGCAAGCATGACCGGGAACGGGAGAGCAAGCGTGAGCGGGAACGGGAAAGCGACCGGGAACGGGAAAGCGACCGGGAACGGGAAAGCGACCGGGAACGGAAAAGCCACCAGGAACGGGAAAGCGACCGGGAACGGGAAAGCGACCGGGAACGGGAAAGCGACCGGGAACGCGGAAAGCGACCGGGAACGCGGAAAGCGACTGGAATCGGGAGAGCAAGCTTGGAAGGAAACGCGAGCAAGAGAGAAAATCGATAACAAAACTTCTGAGCGGGAAAGCGACCGGGAGCTGGAAAACGACCGAGAGCGGAAAAGCGACCGGGAACGCGACGAAAACGGGAAAGTGGAGAAGGAAACGGGAGCGAGAGGGACAAACATTAGAAAAACCTCTAAAAACCCCGGGCAACGCCGGGTAACCCCGCTAGTATATATATATAAATGACTGTCTGTAAGTATGTTCTTTATGCATTGCTACACCATTTATCCGATCGTAATGAAATTTTTACACAACCTTGAGAGTCAATGGGAGAGAAAAAAATTGAAATCGGTCACAAAATGAACAGAGCGGGAGAGACAGCGGGATCTATACACAAATATTATAATAACTTACTTAACGTAATAATTATTGTAATCGCATACCTAACGTAATAATTATTATAGTCCCATACTTAATTATTGTAATCGCATCTATAATAATGTAATAAAAGTTATCTTATAATTTATAATCTTGTTGTTATTATCATCCTGGAATTGGTTAGTAGTTGCTGGAACTGCTGGATAGAAATGATCGTAAAATCTTTGATTGCTTTTCATCTTTGTTCGAAATTTTCCGTCTGCAACTCTTCTCCGTTTTTCCCGCGGTCGATCCGCCGGACGGATATCTGAGGGGGGAGGGTGTGGGGAGTGCTGCCGGGGCCTGCCGGAGTGCTTTTCCATGCGGCGCTTGATGGCCGAGGAACGTCTGTGCGATGGAATGCCTAATTGGTTGCGGAAGGAGTGTTTTTTTTGTTGTTGTTGTTGCCGCTGTTGCGACGATCGATAAAATTGTAATTGTTGGTCATGACCATAAAAGGGCAAATGTAGCGAAAATGGTGTTGGTGGTGATGGAGGTGATGATGATGATGATGATGATTAGTAATATTATTATTACTTTTACATCAGTGATGATAATAGTGGTAAAGATTCTAATAAATGACACAATATATATATATATATATATATATATATATATATATATGTATTAAGAAAGACTTCGTATTCATTTTGGAAACATTCAAACATTTAAAACACCATCAAATTTGAAACAGCTAGCTGTATAAATATCTGCGAGAAAATCATGTACGATAAGCGGTATCTTTAAGTAAATTGGCCACATATGGTGTTGTTAATGAATCGATGTTCTGCTGTTATCCAGTTGTGTTTGGCAATTAATGATGACGACGACGACGACGACGACGATGATGATGGTGATGACGATGATGACCGTAACAATAATAGTGTTGATGGTGCTGGCGATGATGATTGTAATAATTTTATCATTGTTTGTTGTTGGTTGTACGGAACCGGAAGCCGGTGTAAGTAAGTTGTGGCTACGATAACAAAAACATCCGAATCTTCTCGGAGGCGAAACAAAAACAAAGAGCAATAAATAAGTAAGCATAAATAAATAAAAATAAATAAATAAAAATCGTTATTGGAAAAATATAAACAAAGGGCCATGCAAGACCCGAGTCGACATCGTGGATAATTCTTCAACAGGGAAACAAGGAGGCCTCCCATTCCGTAGCATCCATGACAGTTTCACGTTGTTACGTCTCTCTCTATCGCCGTCTCCGTCTCTCTCTCTTTCTCTCTCTCTTTCTATCTATCGTTATTTTTTCTTTCTCTCTCTTTCTTTCTTTCCCTGTCTTTCTTTCCATCCTCTCTCTCTCTCTCTCTCTCTCTCTCTCTCTTTCTCTCTCTCTCTCTGGCTGACCTTGGACGCAGGGCTACTAAATCAGCCAATCGTTCGATTCTCCGCGCTATTGATTACAAGAAACCGAGACGTTGCCCGTGTTCAATAACTCGAAACAGTGAAAGAGAGAGAGGAATATATGGAGAGAGAGAGAGAGAGAGAGAGAGAGAGAGAGAGAGAGAGAGAGAGAGAGAGAGAGAGAGAGAGAGGAAGGGAGGTTATAGGACAAAAAACACGCACGCACGCAAACAAACAAATAAAAAAACACGGACACACGCAAATGAATTACTTTAAAACTAATTCCTTAATAGGAAATGGAAACGACAAAGTCAAAACATTACAAAATTAATTAATTAGGCCAGATAAGCAAAACAAATGACGTCCATTTGAATTGACGCTGATGACATCTAACAGACGACATTTACATATGTGGTGATGATGACGATGATGGTGATGATGATGATAGTGATGATGATGATGATGATGGTGGTGGTGGTGATGGTGGTTGTGACGATGACGATGACGATGGTGATGCTGATGGTGATTATGATGACGATGACGATGGTAACGATGATGATGATGATGATGATGATGATGATGATGATGATGATGATGATGATGATGATGATGATGATGATGATGATGATGATGATGATGATGATGATCGTGATGACGAAGATAACGGAGATGATGGTGACGACGGTGATGGTAATGATTACGATAATGATGATTTTCTGCAAATTGCACGATTAATAGTAACTCTCGCCATTGGTCAATGTTTTCGTCACGTGATTACCTCCGTAAAATTGATTGCTCTCTCAATCTGTTATTCGTACAGGTAATTATTTATTCCGTCCTGATTGGGTCTTGGTCAATTTATTCATTCCAGGTGACCTCATGAATATTCATATGCTTTAATCTTTTAAGTCGTTCTTTTCGATGTTCAGACTGTTTAATGAAAGGATTTATTTATAATTTAATGAAAGGATTTATTTATAATTTAATGAAAAGATTTATTTATAATTTAATGAAAGGATTTATTTATAATTTAATGAAAGATATTTATTTATAATTTAATGAAGGGATTTATCTATAATTTAATGAAATGATTCATTTATAATTTAATGAAAAGATTCATTTATAATTCAATGAAAGGAATCATTTATAATTTAAGGGTTTTAGAGCTGAACCACTACGAAACCTTGAAGCGCTCCGAACGATTTCTAAGAGAGGCTGACCCGACTGGGCTTGACCCAACCCCTACCAGATACAAAATACTAGCTGAACAGATCATTAATCAACGATGAAATCTTAATTCTCTACATTTTATAACATTTCTAGTAAATAATTAATCTATTTTAATTCCATAAGTAAATAACAGAGTAAGTAAGTAATAAGTTTTATTCTCCTTACTCAACCTGATTCGCCAAAGATTTCAAGATCGACGTACCTGACCTTGCGTATACTGCGAACAATTCTGCTGCGGATTCACTGAACAAAAGAAAAATCTTCGTAGTATGGGATCAAAGAAACAAAGATCAAAGAACGACAACATATCTAGGCAGTCAAAAAGCAGTGGTCTAACATAGGGTTAGGGTTAGGGTTAGGGGGCCCGCAACTGCCAGGGATCCAGAACTTGAAGTTCAAAAAAATTGCATACCTCTTGTCCTTTCTTTTTTCAGCTTCTCGGTTCGTACTTTTACAGAGGTGTACGAAAACGATGCTGTCCATTCAGGAGTTGATTAATTTTTCAGAAAACTCTCAAAGGGGACACCGAGGCCTTTTCTGGTATTCGTAGGAGCGATGGACCTACCATATGAAGTTATTCCACTGAGCCAAAATAGAAGAGTGGAAGCGGCAAACGGAAGAAAGAAAGAAAGCGGCGTAACGAAATATGGAGTACCAATCAGCACCAGATTGCTCTGGCAGCTTGGACGTGAAAACAAACTCTTGCGGTGAGACAAACAAACGAACGACTTTCCACGAGGCGTCGTATACGTGTTGCAAGCGGAACGGAACGCGAACGTGAACGGAAAGTAGAACAGAACTACGAAAGAAAAGAAGAAGAAGATTAACACGACCAGGAACTATACGCAGAAAAGGTGACGTAAGAAACGCTAAAGAAGATTTAAAACAGCAATCAGGTCTGAGAGCCGACCACATAAAACAAGCTAGCTAGTTCAAACGCAAAGACGACATGAAGGGGTTGAGCGATAATACGGTCTCGTGGAAGAATAACAATCAGCAAGAAGAAACAGCAAAGATATGATATATATATATATATATATATATATATATATATATATATATATATATATATATATATATATATATATATATATATATATATATATATATATATATATATATATATATATATATATATATATATTTATATATATATATATATATATTTATATATATATATATTTTTTTATTTTCAAATATTGTTCTGCCAACACGATTCATTAAATTTTTTTCTTATTCCATTTCATTCCTTTTTTCACTTTATCTCTCTTTAATCACTTCTTTCTTTTTCTCAATGTCTTTAGTAATATTTCAATTTGCTTTTTAAAAAAATTTCTCATTTACAGTCTCACCTCTTAGTTACATTTATCAGATCACCAGACCCGAACAAACAATGAAAAAAGCAATACCCTAAGTTTAACTAAGCCCGTCCAAAACCCAAAGCCATTGCCATTGCCATCATTATCATCGCCTTAATATCCAAACCTCATCCAATGGTCATCATTTCAAACCCTCGTGGGATCCGCGGCCATTATCTTTCACGCGCCAAGCCCAATGAAGCGTGGAGCGTGGGCTCTTATTTATAAACACTATATATATATATATATATATATATATATATATATATATATATATATATATATATATATATATATATATATATATATATATATATATATATATATATATATATATGTATGTGTGTGTGTGTGTGTGTGTGTGTGTGTGTGTGTGTGTGATATGTATGTGTGTATATAAGTATGTGCGTGTGTGCTTCATGTTTGGCTAAACGGAGGAGTTCCAAGAGAACGATGAGGTTTTGAGAAATAAGAAAGACAAGGAGAAAAATAAAAAGAGAGAAAGAGAGAGTGAGAAAAAGAGAGTATAAACAAAAAAAAGGAATCTATTACAGAAAGTTTTCAACCTTATACAGAGAGAGATAAAAGAAAAAGAAAAAAGAAAGAAAGAGATAAAACGAGAAAGAGAAAGCGAGAAAAAAGTAACTGGTGAAAGAGAGAAAGAGAAAAATACTAATTATACTGATTTTCTGCTGACCTAAAAACTCCCTTAACCCTCGTTTTCAATTGTATCTATTAGAGTCCCCTACCTAAGAGTCCCCCTACTCTAAGCCCAGATTTTCCTGACAGACAAAGACTTTGTTCCTCCTGTTGCCGAGTTTTTGCTATTTCTCGATCTCGCCGTCCCTTCTCAAATAGAGCTTTTTTTATCGCTGGACCAGCCGTTTGGAACACAATCTCACCACCAATCCGAGAATCTAAGACTATGGCTGAGTTAAAATGCAGTTGAAAAATTACTATCTTTTACAGTAGTATTAATTTCCTATGCTCTGTTATTGCTTTTTCTCTACGTGGCTTGTTTATTTTTAAGCGACTAATAAATATCCGAAAGTAAAAATTAAAAGAAAAATCATTTCTAAAATACACTTTTACTTCAGATGCACTTAAAAGGAAGAAATAATTTCTTTTGTGTTATCAGATTATATCTCTGAATAGTTTGAAAAAATATTACATTATACGACGTTCATTTTTTACACACTCCGTCATACCACCCTATTACGCCTTTATTTCAGGGCAGGGGGTTGAAAGATGGGCTGATGGGCGGGCCCGTTGAACGGGGGGCGAGGGGTAAGTCGGAAAACAGTGTTCGGCGTCCATTCTGGTAATTACATATATTCGTGAACGGTGAGCATCAAGATGATGCATGGATGTGCTTAAGCAGCGCAATGCGCTCGCGTCGGGGTAATGCGGTTCGGTTTGTTTTAATGGTCTGTTTTTTGGGGGGGTTTTTTTCTTCAAACAAACTTCTTAGAAGACGATGACCGAAATGACGGTGGTGTTGATGACGATGAAGATGTCTCTAGTTATGATGACGATGATGGTAGTGATGATGATGATGGTAGTGGTGTAGGTTTAATGATATAATAAGCAGTCATATGAAATACTATGCAGTCATATGAAATACTATGCAGTCATATAAAATACTACGCAGTCATATGAAATACTATGCAGTCATATGAAATACTATGCAGTCATATGAAATACTACGCAGTCATATGAAATACTATGCAGTCATATGAAATGCTATGCAGTCATATGAAATACTATGCAGTCATATAAAATACTATGCAGTCATATGAAATACTATGCAGTCATATGAAATACTATGCAGTCATATGAAATACTATGCAGTCATATGAAATACTATGCAGTAATATGAAATACTATGCAGTCATATGAAATACTATGCAGTCATATGAAAAACTATGCAATAAAATAAAATACTATGAGTCCATTTCATGAAATAATATATTATGAAATACTATACAGTCAAATGAAATACTATGCAGTCCCATAAAGGACAATGCAGTCATATGAAATACAATACTAT
>OZ022246.1:1060169-1065169 GCA_963978895.1 Erpobdella octoculata
CTGTCCGTCGTGGCCGGTTCGGCTAGCGTCGTTCTTCGCTACCAGCTGCTCGAAGAGCGGCCGCCGATGTTTCCAATTAGCAACCTCACAGCCGATCTACTGGCCAGTAACCTCGAGGAATTAGTCGAAACTTCGAGAACGAATCGACTCCAGTACAACATTCTCTCCGTTCATCTAGTCGACTACGAGTACTCAGCCGTTCGTCAGCTCCGTAGCGATCTGTTCGCCATCGATCAGCGCACGTCTATCCTGGTGGCGACGAAGACCGTAGACAGGGAGCATCTCTGCCCCCTGTCGAAGTCTATCTCGCCCGTATCGCTCGACCGTCACCACCATCCATCTTCATCCGCGTCGACGGGTATTCTCTCGTCGGCGTCATCGTCATTATCGTCGACGTCGTCGTCGTCGTCGTCGTCTTCATTACCGTCAACGACGACAGTGCTGTTATCTTCGGTAACCTTATCGACGGTCACATCGTCGCTGTCGTTATCACCGCATCAGCAGTCAGCTTCGTCAGCCTCGTCCTCGTCGCTATCGCTGTCATCATCGGAGCCGTCGCAGATGTGCCGTTTGAGAATCGACCTGCTCGTCTACTCGCTCTTTCCGATCCAGCTGCACTGGATCGTCACCATCATCGTCGACATCCTGGACGTCAACGACAACGCTCCACGCTTCAAGGAGCCGTCCGTCAAGATGAAGCTCTTGGAGTCGCTGTCGCCGGGCAGTCGCTTCTTCCTGCCCGGCGCCAGGGACGACGACTCGGGTTCGAATTCCGTGCACAGGTATGTACTCCTCCAGCTGCTCGAAACTCGACCAGGGAAGCAGCAGCAGCAGCAGCAGCAGCTTCATCGCCACCGATTGTCGTCAACGTCGCTTCAAAACGACGACGATCAACACGTTCGGGCATCGAAGGGTAGATCTGAATTCTTCTCCCACTGGACCGGAAAGAAAGGTATCGAAAGCAATCGAGTGAGAGCCGAAGACCGAGACGAGTCCGAGACTCGCGACGATTCCTCAAGATTCGGCCTCGAGGTGATATCTAACGAGCTGTTTCTCGTCCTCGGCGGAACCCTAGATCGCGAATTGGCCGACAGCTACTCCTTGCTCTTGGTGGCTTACGACGGAGGATCTCCGCCTCTCTCAAGCGTCCTTGCCATCGACGTCGAAGTCCTTGACGTCAACGACAACTCGCCGCAGTTCGTCAACGCTTCCTACCTCTTCAAGGTTTTTGAGAACGTCCCTCTGGACACGGTCATCGGGCGGATCGAAGCCCTGGACAACGACCACGGAAACAACGCCAGAGTCACGTACAAACTCCTGCCGGACACTGGCCACGAAACGTTTCCCTTCTCGGTCAGAGCCGAATCGGGCGAGATGGTTGTCGCGTCGTCACTAGACCACGAGATGGCTTCGAGGTACAGCCTCGTCGCCCAAGCAATCGACTCCGGTTCGATTCCGCTGACCGGATTCACGCAGATCTCCATAGAGATTCTGGATGTCAACGACAACCTGCCGATCATCGTGTTCAACTCCTTGTATCCATCCAACCCCGACGAAGGTAACTTCTTACTGCCGAAGGCTCTGCCGGTGGACTCAACGATCGGCTATTTCTCCGTCAGTGACCTCGACTCGGAGAGCAATAGCGAAATATCGTGCTTGCTCAAGAGCGACTCAGCGTCGCTCCAGCTGAAGCCGATAGATCCGGAAAGATACGAGCTGATATTCGACGGCGCGCCGAACATGACAGCCGTCGGCGCGCTGCTCGTTTGCCGCGACTCCGGCGCAGTCAGACTTGAGTCGCGGAAAGCGATGCGCTTCAGATTCGTCGATAGTTTTGAGAATTACGATCTCGAGTTGTTTGTGCCTGAGACTTTCCGAGACGTGTCTCGAGACGGAGGCGCTGAGTCAGCTAAGAACAGAAACCTCTTCTTACATTCAGCATCCGTTTCAGCTGGTGGCCTTCAAGACCGGTCTGAGAACGGCGATAGCGACAAGAAGCGCCGTCCCAACACGTCAGCCGAAGCGCTGACGAACTCAGCCGGCGGCTTGTTCTATTCGATCAACTACCAGGCCGAAGCGGCCGGCGGCGACGGCTTGATCGGCGGCGACGACGGTGCCGCCGCTGCTTCTTCGTCGGCCGTTGACGTCGTCGACGTCTCGCTACCCTGGCTGCTGGTGTTGATTCTGTCGCTGCTCGTCGTCGTCATGGCCTTATTTATTTTATTCACCACGAGTAGGAGGAGCAAGCGTCGTAAAATTCGAACCAGGAGCAAAAACGCTCGACCGAGCTCGTGCCACAACAGGAGGGGATCGGGTCTCGATTTTGTCTCTCTCGGGGGACTCGAAGGGAAGGACCGCGGGGAGGGCGTCGAGGGGGGCATGTCCACTAACCAGCAGAATTTCGTCAACTCGAACAAGCAGGAAAACAATTTCATGGCCACCTCGCCGGATCTCATATCCATGGAGGTTTGTCATTTAATTGCTTCAGCTGATGTTGACGACGACGACGACGACGATGATGATGATGATGATAGTTATGGTGGTGATAATGATGATGATGATGAAGATTATGATTATGATTATGGTGGGGATGATGATAATGATAATGATGGTGTTAAGAATGATGTTGACGACGACGAAGGCGATGAAGCGGTGATGATAGCGATGAAGCGATGTTGATAGTGATAGTGGGCGATAAAGCTGTCAGCGTTTTCATTGACGTCGGTGCCAATTTATTTTGTTGACACGCGGCGAATGTGCCATTTTATTTCGTACGTCTGCAACAACGAGGAACAACAAAAGGAAGAAGCAGGTCGTGTTTTAATCTAATTATTCCAGGGATGGGCGTGTGCATTTGTTTAGAGAATTATTATTATTATTATTACTATAATAAATAGTAATAAATTTTGTTTTGTAATTACAAAATATATATTATGAAATTATTGGATTAAAATTAGTGGTAATTAATTACGTCTAATTATTTAAAACTTTTTTTAGTTGAATTAACTTATTTGATTCATTGTTATTATTATTATTATTTGTGTTGTTGTTTTTTATTATTACTATCATCATCGTTGTTATTATTATTAACCATTTATCATTATCATCATTGTTGAATATATTATTTTCCTATTCAATCAATTTCTTTATTTAAATTTAATTATTAATTTTTTCTTGTCTATACGAATCTTGAAGTTCATGTTCTTTTCATTTTCATCGCATTCAACCCACTTGGCGACCTTGTCGTGTCTGTATCTTTGAGACTTGACGTTTAGATGCCTTGTCCTCTCTTTTACTGCCCTAATAAAAAATAAAAATAAATAAATAAATAAATAAATAAATAAATAAATAAATAAATAAATAAATAAATAAATAAATAAATAAATAAATAAATAAATAAATAAATAAATAAATAAATAAATAAATAAATAAATAAATAAATAAATAAATAAATAAATAAATAAATAAATAAATAAATAAATAAATAAATAAATAAATAAATAAATAAATAAATAAATAAATAAATAAATAAATAAATAAATAAATAAATAAATAAATAAATAAATAAATAAATAAATAAATAAATAAATAAATAAATAAATAAATAAATAAATAAATAAATAAATAAATAAATAAATAAATAAATAAATAAATAAATAAATAAATAAATAAATAAATAAATAAATAAATAAATAAATAAATAAATAAATAAATAAATAAATAAATAAATAAATAAATAAATAAATAAATAAATAAATAAATAAATAAATAAATAAATAAATAAATAAATAAATAAATAAATAAATAAATAAATAAATAAATAAATAAATAAATAAATAAATAAATAAATAAATAAATAAATAAATAAATAAATAAATAAATAAATAAATAAATAAATAAATAAATAAATAAATAAATAAATAAATAAATAAATAAATAAATAAATAAATAAATAAATAAATAAATAAATAAATAAATAAATAAATAAATAAATAAATAAATAAATAAATAAATAAATAAATAAATAAATAAATAAATAAATAAATAAATAAATAAATAAATAAATAAATAAATAAATAAATAAATAAATAAATAAATAAATAAATAAATAAATAAATAAATAAATAAATAAATAAATAAATAATAAAAGCTTTGAAAAAGAAAGAAAAAAAACAAAATAAGCGGAAATGAAAAAACGCAAGACCCCACATATTTGAAAAGATCACAAATCGATTTTCATTGACGCCGAGCTGTGAAAACAAACGCTTCGAGCGTCGTAGTTGTCCTTGCGACACCAATGACAACCATCTCCATGGCAACGATAAAAAAAGATTGTAAATCGATAATGAAAGTATAATTCTACGTGGCTTTTTTAAATTGTGAACGGATGTTTTTTTTATATTTTAAATTCAGAACTTTTAAATAAGAAAATAAGTTTTAACAGATTTAATAAAAAGAATGTTCATAGAATTAATTTGATTTCACATCAAAGGCGCTTTTGATGAGTTCGTTCTCACATGTCCATCACTGAGGTCATGTGACTTAAGGACTTCCAATTCTTCTTTATTAATCTAGATTTCTTCTTTTATATATATATATATATATATATATATATATATATATATATATATATATATATATATATATATATATATATATATATATATATATATATATATATATATATATATATATATATATATATCTTTATAATCATCATCACCATCATCGTGATTTACATATAAACGTATAATTCCTATAATTCGACAGAACGACCACCCACGACTTCACTCCTTCAACGTCCTACTCCATCCATCCTCTCAATCTCTCCCCTATGACGTCACCGTCCTCTCCAGGAAAGATCTTCAGTTGGAAAGTGAATATCAAATAATATGTTTACGTTTGAAGCTCGAGGCCTAACGGTGGGGCAGGCTGTATAACAGCTGACTCCTTATTTGGCTCATTAACATTTTTTAGCTGTCGAGGGTTGGGAGGGGAGT
>OZ022246.1:1067669-1072403 GCA_963978895.1 Erpobdella octoculata
TAATCTAATCATAAAAACCGATAATTCATTGAGACATAATTAAATGAGTAATATCTTTGTGCTATTATTAACAACTAATTGATTAGGTAATAACTTATTCATTTGTTAACTACTAATTAGTTCTGTATTAATTTATTCATTTATTAACAACCACTTAATTGATTAAATACAAAATTCTATATATTAACCAACAATTCTTTAAATTTATTCACAATTGCTTAATTTATATTATTATTTAAATACCCAATTTAGTAATATATTTATTTATTTAAAGCCATTTAACTATTCTACTTTTAGTGATTTATTAAAAGCTAATTAAAAAAAATTACTTTTACTTCTTCGGAAATTAAAAAAAAGCGTAAAATTCAGTAGAGAATTAAAAATAATAAATTAGTTCCGTTAGCTTTTCTCTTTCTTTTTTTTTGCTGCGTTTGTTTTCGTATGTGTGTAAAAATGTACGTGATTCTAAAAGTTAATTAACCGGAATTAAGTGGGATAACGTACCGGGGAATGTAATATACTCTGAGCTTGTATGCGTGCTTGTGTGTGTGTATATATGTGTGTATTTGTATGTATGTTGGTGGTGCTTAATTGTATATGCTGTGTGTGTGTGGTGGTGGGTGTTTTTATGAGGTTTTGGTTGATTGTTTATGAGAGTGTGTGTTTGTATATGTGTGGTGGTGCTCAATTGTATGTGTTTGGTCTTGTGGATGTGTATCAATCGTGTTCTAAACAAAGGTGAGTACGCACCGATGCTGTATGTGCGTCGTGCGTGTGTGTGTATGCATGTATGTATGTATGTATGTATGTATGTATGTATGTATGTATGTATGTATGTATGTATGTATGTATGTATGTATGTATGTATGTATGTATGTATGTATGTATGTATGTATGTATGTATGTATGTATGTATGTATGTATGTATGTATGTATGTATGTATGTATGTATGTATGTATGTATGTATGTATGTATGTATGTATGTATGTATGTGCGTTTGAATGTGTTTGTTCGTGTGCGCGCAGTAGTGGCAGTTTGGAGTTTTTGTTGGTTGTTTACAATTCGCAGCGGACTCGCGGCAGGCGAAGATTTACAGGTGACACGTTTACAAATGGAAAGTGAAAGATGGAAAGGAAAGGAAAGAAGGAGAAGTAAGCGTAAAAGTGCGCGTGAATTGTACAGGTTGGAGTGTAAAGAGGTTGCAATAATTGTAAAGTTACAAAGTATCTTGGAGTTTCATGAGCAGACCGAGTAGGAGGTAAATGCGAGAAAAAGAGAGAAAAAGGGAAAAAAGTGACCGTGAGAATTTTTAGCTACTTAAAATGAAATAATAATAATTATATTAATAATAATAATAATAATTTTAGCTACTTAAAATGAAATAATAATAATTATATTAATAATAATAAGTCACATATTAACTTTTTATAAAATTGCATAAAAGTTTTATTTTTTTGTATTCGAATATTGCTTTACATCTTTAAATGACAGAAAAACGATTTTTCAGATCGGGGTTCAAGGTCAAAGCTAGGTCACCTCTGCAAACATGGCGAGTGCTAATCTCCTTCTCATGTGTTTCCATGTGTATGCATCTGTGTGTGCGTGTGTATGCATATATATATATGCATGTATGTATCTGTTTGTGAGTGGGTGAGCGAGCGAGTGAGTGAGTGAGTGAGTGAGTGAGTGAGTGAGTGAGTGAGTGAGTGAGTGAGTGAGTGAGTGAGTGAGTGAGTGAGTGAGTGAGTGAGTGAGTGAGTGAGTGAGTGAGTGAGTGAGTGAGTGAGTGAGTGAGTGAGTGAGTGAGTGAGTGAGTGAGTGAGTGAGTGAGTGAGTGAGTGAGTGAGTGAGTGAGTGAGTGAGTGAGTGAGTGAGTGAGTGAGTGAGTGAGTGAGTGAGTGAGTGAGTGAGTGAGTGAGTGAGTGAGTGAGTGAGTGAGTGAGTGAGTGAGTGAGTGAGTGAGTGAGTGAGTGAGTGAGTGAGTGAGTGAGTGAGTGAGTGAGTGAGTGAGTGAGTGAGTGAGTGAGTGAGTGAGTGAGTGAGTGAGTGAGTGAATGAGCGGAGTGAATGAGCGAGTGAGTGAGCGAGTGAGTGAGTGAGTGAGCGAGTGAGTGAGTGAGTGAGCGAGAGAGTGACTGAGCAAGTGAGTGAGCGAGTGAGTGAGTGAGATAGCGAGCGAGCGAGTGAATGTGAAAAAATGATTGAATGACTGAGTGAATGAATAAAAGAAAGGTGACTACCAATAATAGAGCAAGATTCATGGCATGGAGCAACCTTCAATCAAGCAGAGACAAACGTGGGTAGCAATAATGAGTGAGTGAGTGAGTGAGTGAGTGAGTGAGTGAGTGAGTGAGTGAGTGAGTGAGTGAGTGAGTGAGTGAGTGAGTGAGTGAGTGAGTGAGTGAGTGAGTGAGTGAGTGAGTGAGTGAGTGAGTGAGTGAGTGAGTGAGTGAGTGAGTGAGTGAGTGAGTGAGTGAGTGAGTGAGTGAGTGAGTGAGTGAGTGAGTGAGTGAGTGAGTGAGTGAGTGAGTGAGTGAGTGAGTGAGTGAGTGAGTGAGTGAGTGAGTGAGTGAGTGATGTGAGTGAGTGAGTGAGTGAGTGAGTGAGTGAGTGAGTGAGTGAGTGAGTGAGTGAGTGAGTGAGTGAGTGAGTGAGTGAGTGAGGTGAGTGAGTGAGTGAGTGAGTGAGTGAGTGAGTGAGTGAGTGAGTGAGTGAGTGATGTGAGTGAGTGTGTGAGTGAGTGAGTGAGTGAGTGAGTGAGTGAGTGGAGTGAGTGAGTGAGTGAGTGAGTGAGTGAGTGAGTGAGTGAGTGAGTGGAGTGAGTGAGTGAGTGAGTGAGTGAGTGAGTGAGTGAGTGAGTGAGTGAGTGAGTGAGTGAGTGAGTGAGTGAGTGAGTGAGTGAGTGAGTGAGTGAGTGAGTGAGTGAGTGAGTGAGTGAGTGAGTGAGTGAGTGAGTGAGTGAGTGAGTGAGTGAGTGAGTGAGTGAGTGAGTGAGTGAGTGAGTGAGTGAGTGAGTGAGTGAGTGAGTGAGTGAAGTGAGTGAGTGAGTGAGGAGTGAGTGAGTGAGTGAGTGAGTGAGTGAGTGAGTGAGTGAGTGATGTGAGTGAGTGTGTGAGAGTGAGTGAGTGAGTGAGTGAGTGAGTGAGTGTGTGAGGTGAGTGAGGTGAGTGAGTGATGTGTGTGGTGAGTGAGTGAGTGAGTGAGTGAGTGAGTGAGTGAGTGAGTGAGTGATGTGAGTGAGTGTGAGTGAGTGAATGAGCGGAGTGAATGAGCGAGTGAGTGAGCGAGTGAGTGAGTGAGTGAGCGAGTGAGTGAGTGAGTGAGCGAGAGAGTGACTGAGCAAGTGAGTGAGCGAGTGAGTGAGTGAGATAGCGAGCGAGCGAGTGAATGTGAAAAAAATGATTGAATGACTGAGTGAATGAATAAAAGAAAGGTGACTACCAATAATAGAGCAAGATTCATGGCATGGAGCAACCTTCAATCAAGCAGAGACAAACGTGGGTAGCAATAATGAGTGAGTGAGTGAGTGAGTGAGTGAGTGAGTGAGTGAGTGAGGTGAGTGAGTGAGTGAGTGAGTGAGTGAGTGAGTGAGTGAGTGAGTGAGTGAGTGAGTGAGTGAGTGAGTGAGTGAGTGAGTGAGTGAGTGAGTGAGTGAGTGAGTGAGTGAGTGAGTGAGTGAGTGAGTGAGTGAGTGAGTGAGTGAGTGAGTGAGTGAGTGAGTGAGTGAGTGAAGTGAGTGAGTGAGTGAGTGAGTGAGTGAGTGAGTGAGTGAGTGAGTGAGTGAGTGAGTGAGTGAGTGAGTGAGTGAGTGAAGTGAGTGAGTGAGTGAGTGAGTGAGTGAGTGAGTGAGTGAGTGAGTGAGTGAGTGAGTGAGTGAGTGAGTGAGTGAGTGAGTGAGTGAGTGAGTGAGTGAGTGAGTGAGTGAGTGAGTGAGTGAGTGAGTGAGTGAGTGAGTGAGTGAGTGAGTGAGGAGGTGATGTGAGTGAGTGAGTGAGTGAGTGAGTGGAGTGAGTGAGTGAGTGAGTGAGTGATGTGAGTGAGTGAGTGAGTGAGTGAGTGAGTGAGTGAGTGAGTGAGTGAGTGAGTGAGTGAGTGAGTGAGTGAGTGAGTGAGTGAGTGAGTGAGTGAGTGAGTGAGTGAGTGGTAGTGAGTGAGTGAGTGAGTGAGTGAGTGAGTGAGTGAGTGAGTGAGTGAGTGAGTGAGTGGATGATGAGTGAGTGAGTGAGTGAGTGAAGTGAGTGAGTGAGTGAGTGAGTGAGTGAGTGAGTGAGTGTGTGAGTGGTGAGTGAGTGAGTGAGTGAGTGAGTGAGTGAGGTGTGTGAGTGAGTGAGTGAGTGAGTGAGTGAGTGAGTGAGTGTGTGAGTGAGTGAGTGATGTGAGTGATGTGAGTGAGGTGAGTGAGTGAGGTGAGTGAGTGAGTGAGTGAGTGGAGTGAGTGAGTGAGTGAGTGAGTGAGTGAGTGAGTGAGTGAGTGAGGTGAGTGAGTGAGGTGAGTGAGTGAGTGAGTGAGTGGAGTGAGTGAGTGAGTGAGTGAGGTGTGTGAGTGAGTGAGTGAGTGAGTGATGTGTGTGAGTGAGTGAGTGAGTGAGTGAGTGTGTGAGTGAGTGAGTGAGTGATGAGTGAGTGAAGTGAGTGAGTGTGTGAGTGAGTGAGTGAGTGAGTGTGTGAGTGTGAGTGGTGAGTGAGTGAGTGAGGTGAGTGAGTGAGTGAGTGAGTGAGTGAGTGAGTGAGTG
>OZ022246.1:1072603-1272603 GCA_963978895.1 Erpobdella octoculata
TAACTTTTAGACCCCCCCCCCCATTATGTCTCGTCCATTTAGTGCCTTTCTACTCCCATGTCTCTCTCGTTTTTTTTTCTTTTTTCTTTCCATTTCTTACTTTCTCTTTTCTCTCTATCTCTCTATCTCTCTCCATCCTTCATTTTCTCTTTCTCTCTCACTTCACCTTTCTTTCTCTCTCCCTCTCACTCTCTTTCTCTCTCTCTCCCTCTCACTCTCTTTCTCTCTCTCTCCCTCTCACTCTCTTTCTCTCTCTCTCTCTCTCTCTCTCTCTCTCTCTCTCTCTCTCTCTCTCTCTCTCTCTCTCTCTCTCTCTCTCTTCTAATCATTTTCTTCTTCTTCTCTCCTCACCCTCCTCGACCAACCAAAACACGAGGAAACTCCCAAATGTAATAATTAATTCACGACACACAAAATCCCCGCCCACCAGGTGGCTTCATTATCTGGTTTATTCTTTCCAATCAGTCGACATCACGTTGTCAGTCGTCGTCGCACAGCTCGGCTTACAGAAATTTTTTTAAGATTTTTTTCATCAAGTTAAGTTTAAGCAGGAACACCTTTAAAAACGAGATTTAACATTCTGCACCGGCGGAATCTTCTAACGCTTTCTTGTCGGCTTTTCTTTGTTTTCCTATAAGTTTTTTCTCTTTCGCTTTCTCTTTCCACGTGGGGGTGCTTGCTCTAAATGGAATTTCCCAGAGTTGGTTTCGTGTGTCGTTATTTTTCAGGATTTTTTTCTGGCTCGTTTTTCTTTCTCTTTCTTTCTTTCTTTCTCCTTCTGCTACTTTCTCTCTCTCTCTCTCTCTTTCTCTCTCTCTCTCTCTCTCTCTCTCTCTCTCTCTCTCTCTCTCTCTCTCTCTCTCTCTCTCTCTTTCTTTCTTTCTTTCCTTCTCCCTCTCTTTCTTTCTCTTTCTCTCTCTCTCCTCCTCTCTTTCTCTTTCTCTCTCTCTCTCTTCTCTTCTCCATTTTCACTCTCTTTCTATCAATCTCATGAATATTCCATAAGCTCTCTTCATCCGATGGAAACCGCCAAACAGCATTCGACCACTTCGAAACAAATGATTGCATTAAACTCTAATTAACGTGTATCGGTTGAGAGAGGATAATTGGTAGGACGAAGACAAAGTTTAAAGACGACTAAAAACCAGCATTCGAGTTCCTCGTTACGACCCTTAAAGACTGGAACACTGCACAACTATGATATTATTACTGATTTTACGAACTTAACCACAACCATAATATACAATACACAGGCACGGCTAATGTTAAGTGGAAAGCTAGATGGAGAGAGGGGGAGGGGAGGTGTGGTGTGGAGGATACGGTTTGGTTCGGGAAGTTTTCGTGAGCCACAGCGAAATTTTTTTTTGCACGCCGTCTGCGTGTTGTGGGAAAATTTATTATGCCCCCCTGGTGCTGGATTGGTCGTCCGTACGTAAAGGTGTTCGTTTTTTTTCCCGGTGCGTGTTGATGGGCACGCGTGCGTGAGTATATACCGGTGTTTCCGTGTGCAGGTGCGTGCATAGATATGCTTATATGTACATTGCGTATGCACGTGTTATGCATGGATGTGTGCTTGTGCTTACTTACGAGGGCATAAGTATGCTTGCATATGCATATATGTGCGCGCGCGCTCGTGTGTGCGTGTGTGTGTGTGCGTGTATGTGTGTGTGTGTGTGTGTGTGTGTTTGTGGTCTTCCTGTAAACTTCCAATGAAGCTGCACACACTGCCTATGAATGTGACATCTCAAATTGAACTCTCGGTGACCTTTGTTTCGTTTTGTTTTTCTTTTACATAAAACTGAGCCTAATGTCCTATATTTCCAAAGAATTCATAGCATGCATACATACATACATACATTCTTACATACATACATACATACATACATACATACATACATACATACATACATACATACATACATACATACATACATACATACATACATACATACATACATACATACATACATACATACATACATACATACATACATACATACATACATACATACATACATACATACATACATACATACATACATACACACACACACACACACACACACACACACACACACACACACACACACACACACATACATACATACATACATACATACATACATACATACATACATACATACATACATACATACACACACACACACACACATACATACATACATACATACATACATACATACATACATACATACATGCATACATACATACATACATACATACATACATGCATACACACATACGAAATTACGTATGTTGATATCGGTCGCACAGTTTCTATGAAGAAAGGAAATGAGTTTGACGGACTATCTGCTCTTAATTTAAAACTTGGGAAAATGTGAGGACAATCACATCCAGAGAACATAGCGCGAACCCTTATAGCTGCCGTCTTTCTGTGACATTTATACTGAAGTCAACATCAAGAAAGTGGTGTTTTTATAAATTACTCTTAAATTGTTATTACAAATTTTATTTAGGTTACAATCTCTGTTTGTGTGTGTGGCTTTCTCGGTACACAAATCTTACAAGTGAAATTTAACCAGCTTTTTGACTAACTAGGAAGCTGAAACTTCTAGCATATCTTCACATTGGATGACAATACATTATTCAATTAAAAAAACAACGTTATTTGAACATCTTTCGTATACGTACACACAGACACACAGACACACATCGAGTGTATTTGAAATCAAAGTTTGTGTTAAAAAACTCGTTTTTTCCTTTACTTGTTTTCACATTGTTTTCTTGATGGTAAATTAGCGATTGTTTAATGTGGTATATATTTCATATGTTTCGAAATAATATAAATAAACAAATATAACATAAATGTAAAGACATATTGAAGTGGCGGTGGTACGGGGGGTGGTACGGGGTAGTAAGGGTTGCTTCTAAAGCCATAACGGTAAGCTGTTTGGCTTTGCGAGGGCTTGTGAAATTGTTCGACCTTCGCTAGCTGTTCTATGGTGTTCGCAGAGGTGAGAGAGAGAGAGAGCAGATTTTGAATGTTTGCGGTTTTCAACTGGGCGATCCCACCATTGGCACGAATGTCCACGAGTGGTCACACATTGTAGTAGGAGCAAGGCGCAAGAAGTGTCAAGATGTGGTTCCATTATTGAGGTGGTCATCCTTTCGAAACTTTTTTGAGCTTCAGATGTTCAGAGATTTTTTTTTGACAAGGACTAACTAAAAATCCGTTTACAAGTTTTGTGAGAATTGTCAACAAAAAGAAGAAAATCATTTAAAGAAAAACTTAAAACTATCAGTATGGTGTGTTAAAAATTCATGATTTTTTTTCGCATGTCTGAACCAAGGGATGTTTTAACTGCTCATCTTTTACCTCAAAATGTTACTAGGACCAACTTTAACTACCGAAGTAGCGCATAAAAGGTCACAGAGTCATCAAAAGGTCGAGGGTTTGACCTCTTGCCCTCAGAGGTCACGAACTTTTTAACTATCATTTATTTTTAAATAACCTTTCTCAGAACTTCAATTAAAGTACTGTAAAAATAAATTTATTCAAGATGTTATTCTCAACAAATACTGAAAATTATGCATAAAAATTAAATGAAATAAACTTATAAAACGTTACTAAGGCACGTGACCACCAACAGCATTTCTTGTTGTATATATATTTGTACACCTTCTGATCTCGAGATGGAGATTGGAAAACCCCAAACTGCCATTTTCCGACATTTCGCATTTTACCGGCTCGGCCGCCACCTCTGCGTTTATCAGCACTCGGCGTCATTTTTCATATATATTTTTTTCTCCAGATCACAAGGAGAACGCGACCCCGCTGCTCCGTGGAAAGGTCACCTGAAGGTCAGTCTACATTCAGCAGGCAGGTACGCACGAAATCACAAACGTGTGTGTGTGTGTGTGTGTGTGTGTGTGGGTGTGTGTGGATGTGAGCTGAATATGTATGACGTGTATGTGCTAATATACATATACGCGCTCGCAGATGTATAAAAGAGTGGGTATGAATTAAAAATTGTTTGTATTTCAGAGAAAGTGGGCCAAGAAGTTGAATGTGAAAGAATATTGCATCTCTCTCTTTCTCTCCCTCTCTCCTCTCTCTCTCTCTCTCTCTCTCTCTCTCTCTCTCTACTCTCTCTCTCTCTCTCTCTCTCAATCTATTTATCTTGTTCAATCGTTTTGTCTATATTTTGCGACTTTGCAATTGGCTAGACAGAACTGTCTGTTTCAAAAAAAAAGAAATATATGAATAAAAGGAGAAAGAGAAAAAGATAGAAAAAAAAGAAAAAAACACTTCATACCCGTCCGAAAATAAAAAAATTAAAAAAACGAAGCAAAAGAAAAAGAAAAAAACGATTTTTTTTTCATTTTTCATTTTATTTTCCTGAAGAAATCGTCATAAACAAGAGGCCTCGATTAGATCTTGCTTTATTGCAGAAAAGATGCTAAACATCTAAATGAAGACTACCTTCAACCGAGTCCAGACGAGGCATAAATAAAGCCTCGGAGACGTTTTCGAGGATATATCTCGACGAGAGATCTCGAAAACTCGGTCTAGCTCTCCCTCTCGGCAAAACTGTTGCTCGTCTCTCGGGAGGGGTACCCTCATCTTATAAATCAACTCGGCCCTCTCTAACCCTTCGCCCTCCTAGCCGGGCCGGCCCCTGGAGTGTAATTTTTATTCCATGACCATTTTTCGTTTGATTACAGACTCTATGTCCATTCTTCTCCGTATTCTCCGCTCTCTTTCTCTCTCTCTCTCTCTCTCTCTCTCTCTCTCTCTCTCTCTCTCTTTCTCTCTCTCTCTCTCTCTCTCTTTCTCTCTCTCTCTCTCTCTCTCTCTCTCTCTCTCTCTCTCTCTCTCTCTCTCTCTCTCTCTCTCTCTCTCTTTCTCTCTCTCTCTATCTCTCTCTCTCTCTCTCTCTCTCTCTCTCTCTCTCTCTCTCTCTCTCTCTCTCTCTCTCTTTCTCTCTCTCTCTATTTCTTTCCTTTCCTTTCCCATTCCAGTCCATCTTTATTTTATATTCTTCCCGTCATTCATGTTCCTTCTACGTTTCCTCATCCTCCGGCAGAACACGATTAAATATCTTTTTTTTCTATATTTTTCTTCTTTTCTTTTTCTTCTGCCTTGCAATAATTCCTCCTTTGCACAGAATACGACATTGCACGACACGACCGACAAGATGCGACTCGGTCAGAGAGGCGGATCATTTGAAAAGCCAGGGGGGTCATATTACTACACCGGGCCGTCCGTGACAAAACAAAAGAAGTTCTTTCTTAACCCCCGCAAGCCATCAAACAACCGGTTCAGTTTCAACTGTAGAATGCGCGTATACTGATAAGAAGAAGCCAAGCAGAAATGTGGTCAGAATGAAACCAGTGCTGGGCCTAACTAGGTACTGCAAAAGTTGTAAACAACATTTATAAATGATAGCAAAAAAACCGTTTAAAGAGTCCGCGACAAACCATCCGATTGGGCATTTCCAAACCGTAGTGAATCCTTTGAAGCCTGCCGCCAGATGAAGAAACTTCATTTCTTGGACAGGAGACCTCCAGTGTATCAGAATCTTGAATCTGCTGCTGGTGATATCTAGAATAAATTATGTTAATTTTTGTTTACTTTTAGACTGTAATCGAATATTTATATTTTTTCTCATTTCGAATCATGCTTGTCTACGGTTTTGTTGATTCGTTTATAATTATATAGGTATATTGTCGTTCTCGTTTCAAGCGGATGTATTTGAAGGAATTCAATCGCCCAACAATTCCGCACACAAAGTTATATTTCATTTGAACAACGTTAATTTTAACCGATTAATTAATACATTAATTTATTTTTATTATTTGTAAATCATTTTAAAAAATTTCGAAAAATCGTTTCATTTGGAACTTGGAGTTTTCGCTTTTCAGTTGCTACCAACAAGAGTTATAATGACAAATTAAAATCAAGCATCGTGTCCAAGACATTTTATAGCGCCGTATTAATATTTTTGACACACACATCTCTCTCTCAATTATTATTGTACTAAAATGTCGCGCGATTTTTTAATTTTGGATTTCGGCGCTAATCGAAGAACGTTTTCTTGATTCTTTATGACAATGTTGTGGGATATAAAATAGAAGAAACTGCAAAACGATTTGTTTTGTTTACTATCAGATTGTGTTGTGTTAGTAGGAATATATTAAAAATTTCGGATAAAGGAGGGATCAGCTTGACGATTTTGCAAGCGTGATGAATAGTTTAAGAATTTAATTAAAGTTCATGGTAAAGTTTGAATGAAATTCAAGGGAAAGACTTTTGAATTGTAAAAGAATATATCCAACAAAGTAAGGGGTGGTGCAAAATTTACGACTTTCTCTCTTTCTTTCTAGTAGTTGTAGTAATAGTAGTAGTAGTAGTAGTAGTAGTAGTAGTAGTAGTAGTAGTAGTAGTAGTAGTAGTAGTAGTAGTAGTAGTAGTAGTAGTAGTAGTAGTAACAACTTATTTCATCTTCAGAGGGTTGCAAAGCAATATCTACATTTAATCTGTTAGGTTTTATTTGAGTCAGGATCAAGAGGTTAGGGTGAGGTTTAGTAGAGTGATTGTTAATATGGTTAGAACCGTTAGATGAGGTTGTGTTAGCGTTTGAGGTTAAAGTGTGAATTATTATATTTCCCGTGCTTTATTGTCGTATTATAACACTAAATATGAATTACTAGATAAAACATTAGAGCCGTCAAAATTTACGTATTGTTTAATATCAACCGTTATTTTGCGAATGCAGTGCCACCTTACAACCTTAAGCGAAGTTCAAGCAAACATACACACATACATACATACATACATACATACATACATACACACATACATACATACACACATACATACAAACAAACATGTAGAAGCATATTCAGTAAAACTTAATAAAAAAAACTACAACATGGAGTGAATGCAGTAATACACAAAAAAGAAGGACGAAATGGGGGGAAAAAAATAAAAGAGAGGAGATAAGAAATGAGATATAAATATTAAATATAAAAAAACAATAAATAAATTTATTTTAAAATATTTCTTGGAAGCCATACACTATGTTCATATCTTTTTTCTTTTAGTTTTTAAAAATAAAGATACAGGTACAGATGAGTGGTACTTAAAATTTTTGTTTTTCCATCGTAAAAAAAACTTTAAAAAAAAATTTTTAATGGAAAAAAGCAAACAAATAATTAATCTCTTCGATGGAAATATTTCCATTCTTTTTTTCTATGGAAAAATTTCCGGCAACAATTATTTATTTCTTTGGCTTTCTTGCCTAAAGTGCTGGTGATTGAGAATTTTATCACGCTGGGGAGAGAGAGAGAAAGAAAGAGAGAGTGAGAGAGAGAGAGAGAAATATTGACACAGTACATGACAACTGAACCGTAAGATATGGGCTCGACTCGACGGAAATTTATGCAACGAAAAGGACAATAAACAACGAGAGATAAGATGATATTTGAGTGGAGTTATCTTTCTCTCACTCACTGCCCTTCTGTTTCTCTCTCTCTCTCTCTCTCTCTCTCCTCTCTCTCTCTCTCTCTCTCTCTCTCTCTCTCTCTCTCTCTTTCTCTCTTTCTCTCTCTCTCTCTTTCTCTCTCATTCTTTCTTTCTCACTCTCTTCTTTCTTTCTCACTCTCTTGTTCTCTAAATAAGTTAAGAACAGTGCTTGAAATACTTTTTAGTAAATAAACACATACCTCCAATTTTTTCCGGTATTAAAAGAACTCTCTGTTTCTAAAATTGCCCCGAGTAGGTATTTGTTCTTAGTGGCCTCCTGTAGCATCCAGTGCAGGAAAACAATAGTTAAAAATATTAAAATTTCTCTCCACGGGGTATGCCGGCATGCCCCCGTGTAATTCTGCCCTCTTCGGCTGCCATTTCTGGCTACCCTCTCCGGTTTTCCCAGCTGCACCTTTAATTGAGAGTGTCTGGCAATGTCAAAGCATGAAGAGTCACGCTAGAGTCGTATTAATTTTAAATATTTGTTAAAACGTTTTTAAGAAATGACGTTACGTTTAATGAACAGAACAGCTTAAAAAGAATCGATGCAATACTTAATTTTAAAATATCTTTACAATACTTAGTTCAAAGTTCAAAGTATCATAATGATACTTAACTTTAAATTATATTATCGCTTTTATATTAACTTTGTGGTCTTGAAGTTCTTTTGAAGAACATACGCCACTTTAATAAAACTCGGATTCATTATCATTATCATTTGAATGCATTTTAAAACTTTAAGTTTCAAATTATCAATAAAATACTTAACTTGACGATATAAATACAATAATATTTTAAAGAGATTTTGCAACGCACTGTCAATAGTCATATTTCTGCTGTTGACTGTCCACGTTTAATATTTTTGTCCAGTCCAAACAGAAGACGCAATGGAGTCAATTACGTCAGTTTATCGGTCCTATTGACTAAGGCAATACGTTTATTTATGTTTATTTCATTTCATTTTTTCATTTTTATAGTTATTAAGCTAATCTTTGGAAAAATTTATAAAAAAAAGCAAAATTGTTGAAGTTTTTAATATTCATAGTCATACAAAACATTGAAAAATCTAGTAGTTTCTGATTTTATAATTTAAGAATTACTTTATATAATTGTTATCTATCAACATAAATAATTTGCCGGTCCTTGTCCAAGTTATTGCACTTATTAGTTGGCGGGCTGGAGTGAATCGAGCCATGTGCCCACGAAAGCCTTGTGCTTTCGGTGGCCTCTCTGCCTCAAAGCCAACATAAACACGTCCCAAACACTCAAACATACATACATACCGTCTAAATTGTTTAATTGACAGATACAGACGTTAATCCAACCACACGCACCTTTCAGGGTTCACGCTTTTACCTTATATATGGATTTCAATGGATATTATTGCCCCATGTTCTAGGATATACGGGGCACACGCAAATAAATGATTGCGAAGAATTCTACCTTATTGGCAGGAACAGATTTATTTTCAACGCAGTTTTCACATTATTTTCGACTTCTTCAGATGTTTTTGAAAAGATTTCGCAACGCACTGTCAATAGTCACATTTCTGCTGTTGACTTCCACGTTTAATATTTTTGTCCAGCCCAAACAGAAAACGCAAAGGCGCCAATTACGTCGGTTTATCGGCCAGATTGACTAAGGCAATATATTTTTTCAAGATTAGAACAACTGATATGTGCGAACCCTGAAAGGTGCTGTTTTTTCTGTGACATTTATACTGAAGTCTACATCAAGAAAGTGGTGTTTTTTTTATATAATACTCATATTGTTGTTTTCACTTTCTTTCTAGATGGTAAATTAGCGACCTAGGAAATTATGTATGTTGATAGATAACAACTATATAGGGTAATTCTTAAATTATAAAATCAGAAACTACTAGATTTTTCAATGTTTTGTTTGACTATGAATATTAAAAACTTCAACAATTTTGCTTTTTTTTTATAAATTTAAGCTAATCTGTGGAAAAAATTATAAAGAAACAAAATTGTTCACACAACTTTGAGAGTCAATAGAGGACGGTTTTCGTGGAAAACAATTAAAATCGTTCACAAAATTAGCGGAGCGGGAGAGCGAGCGGAAACGGGGACGGGAACTGGAGAATGAACGGGAAAGCGACTGGGAACGAGAAAGCGACCGGGAGCGGGGGAGCAAGCGGGGAAGGAAACGAGAGCGAGAGAGAAAAACCTCTAAAAATCTTGGGAGAGTGGATAGTCCCTTGTAGCCTACCTAGTTGTGTTTGTGACTGCGTGCTCCTGTGGAACGCCCTATGCCCTATTGGATCAATTAGAGCACTTTCTGTCATACAATGGACTCGTTGCCGAAAAAATGTAATGAATAAAATTTTAAAACGTAAAAACGATGTTTTTATACAACGTTTAAAATATGTGACTTTCAAAGCACTACATTGCACGGTTTTTCTGAAAAATATGAATAAACATACAACCTTATCAATTCAAGTACACTGGATGGACCGATTTGAAAGTGCCAGCTCAAAGGTTACTATACTAGCTTTATACGAAGAACTGCTAGGTTTTGGTTTTACATTTCGTATGAAAGAACTTATTTAAAGTCATGATTTAAAGTTTTATGACATTTAAACTCAGTTAATTGTTTATTAACTTCTGGTAAGTTTCAAAAAGTCGTCGCCTGTGGCTGAATATCTGGGCTATATTGCTTGATGGGTTCACAGCTGTAGGCATATACCTGCTAGGTCAGCTGTTTACCCGCCAAGCGTTTTGCCGATAATTGTATTAAATAAATAATTTGCTTTAAAAATATTAAATTAAAAATTTTTTCAATGTCTGTTTTTTTGGAAGTAGTTGGTTCGTTTAGCAAGCAGCGACCGTCGCGTCTATTCGGTTTTGTCGGGATTTTTAAACCTTGTAAGTAATTGTAATATTGTAAGAATCATGATTCTCAGCTCATGAAAATCTTAATGTTTTGAAATTCATTTGAGCATCAATTTTCTGTCTGTTTATTTTTGCGTTACATTACAACTTATTTTTAATTTTTTTGGAGATGGAGCAGCTAGCTAAGCCAAAAGCTAAACTGCTAAAGCTCAAAATCAAAATGTCTTGAAATGTGCGTTGTTTTTTTTTATAAATAATGTTTTTAAAAGTTTTATTGTGTGTTAGACGTCATGGCCAAGAAACTCAGTACCACTGAAGAATGCATCACAGATTACAAGCCATTTTTCTCAGATGATTTGCTCAAGTCAGTTACCTATTTACAACAACTTGGAGTGTTATTGATAACTAAATTTACAAATGAATTTACAGATGTTAAAATCATTGTAATTATGTTTTCAAGAAATACGAATTAATTCATCAAATGCAGGCCGCTACGAATAAGATTCGCCTCACTCCATTCATTAATGATACCCCAGTAATTCATGACATTGTTCAATAGAATATTTGAGATTCAAGTCAACATGTATTTTGTTTTACAAAATGACATTTTTACTTTTAATAATAACAATAATTTATTATAATTTATTCAGTGTCAATTGCTTTCAGAGACAAAGTAGCAGTGATCACTGGGGGAGGTTCGAGCCTCGGATTCACGATCACTGAATTATTCATGAGGTAAGTAACCTTGTATTTCTTATACTTGTAGATTTATGTCTTGTTAAGTTATAAAATCGGTATATGTTTTTTAAAATGACATTTTTCTCATTAACAAGTTGAGCCGAGGTTGTAATCTCCTTCTGCTAATGGGGTTTGGAGCAGAGCTTGACTCTTATTCTCTTCATGCAATCCCTTTAGTCACTCTTTATGATATCCAAAAAAATATCATTGTTTTTTATTGTAGATATTTTATTCTAATTTGACCACAAAACCAATGAAAGACATGATTTATTTGTATATATATATATATATATATATATATATATATCCAATTGAATGTTGGCCAAGTTTCATTTATATGCAAAAAATAATTTCTGCTAAATTTCTTTTATTTTAAACTTGTTCTGCATGCATGCCAAAATTTTGTTTCCATTTATTTATATCAAATGCAACGAGTTCCATGGTTACTATCACTGAAGTAGGTTCATCTCGTTACATGAAATCAACTAAACCAGCCGGATCACTTGAATAAAAAGAACGCTTTAAAAAAAAAAACGGTTTTCCCGAACTCTTTCTTCTCCGCTCACAGGCACGGGTGCGACACGGCCATAATCAGCAGGAACATGTCGAGACTGAAAAGCTCGGCGGACACGCTCGAAAAAGTCACCGGTCGCAAGTGTTTGCCCCTGACTGGGGATGTCAGGAAGGTTTGTTTGGCAGTTGATTAATTAAAATTTTCAAAGATTCTATACAGAATTATTCTCTTATCTTCTGACTGCATTTTCTTCACAATTTGATTTGTTCATATAAGAGCTTTAATGTTCATAGGATTTTTAATGTTCATAATGTTCATAGGATTTTTAATGTTCATAATGTTTATAGGATTTTTAATGTTCATAATGTTTATAGGATTTTTAATGTTCATAGGATTTGTAATGTTTATAATTTTTTTTAGTTATTTTGATAACAATCGAGTTATTTTTGTGTTTATTTGTAACTTTTAAGAAATGCAATTCAAATTTAATCTGATTTTTAGATAAATTTACTTAACTTATTTACCGCCGCAAGCCCGAGGAGTTGAAGGAAGCTTTCGACAAGATCCTCGAGAGTTACAAGAAGATCGACATCGTAGTGAACAGTTAGTAACGAAGATTGTCTCGATAATCTCTTTTTTCTTTTAATGAATAATAAACACTTTTTTAATTAATGAAAAACATTTTTTAATTAATGATAAACATATTTTCAATTAATGATAAACATTTTTTAATTGGTGATAAACATATTTTTAATTAATGATAAACATTTTTTTAATTAGTGATAAATATTTTTAATGAGTGATAAAACATGTTTAATGAAAATTTTTAATCAATAATGTACTTCGCTTTCTAATTAACACCGAGTTTTGCTTTTAAACCCGAAGACGCCGCCGGTAACTTCCTGTGCCCGTTCTCGAGCATGTCGTTCAATGCGTTCAAAACCGTCATGGAGATCGACACGGTGGGATGCTTCAACGTCAGCAAGATTGCCTTCGACAAATATTTAAAGGTGGGAATAAATGTATAAAGGGGATGATTTTAAGGCGGTGTGGGGGGGGGGAGTTGCAGCCTGATCGGGTAGGGTGGTAATTTTTCGTGGTTGGTAGATTTTCAATTAAAAATTTTACAAAAACAATTTGATAATCATTTTAAAAATAACATTTCTATTTTATCGATATATTGCTAAAATTATATATCGATTTTGTATCGTGTCTCATTAACATTAAGCAATTATGCTAATGACAGGATCACGGGGGAGTGATACTGAACATGAGTGCCACACTTCACTACAACGGCCAGGTTCTTCAAGCTCATGCCGGTGCAGCAAAGGCAGCTATAGGTGAGTGTCAACAGGGCGGTAAAATTTATAACGCTCGGCCGTGACCACTCGTTTCCTGAAGTTTGATCTCGGTCCTTCATCCTTCTGATATATAATTCTGGCATGACATTAATCGTTTAACTTTTATCCACATCGATTTTAGCGTCTCTTCCGAACCGACCGTTTCCTAGGAGAACTACCACTCGTGTCACATAATTACCACTCGTGCCGCATAACTACCACTCGTACCACATAACTACCACTCGTGCCACATAACTACCGCTCGTACCACATAACTACCACTCGTGCCACATAACTACCACTCGTACCACATAACTACCGCTCGTACTACATAACTACCGCTCGTGTCACATAACTACCACTCGTACCACATAACTACCACTCGTGTCAACATAATTAACCGTCAAGTTCATGTGATCATTAATTTACATTAAATGTTCCAGACGCCCTGACGAAGCACCTGGCCGCAGAACTGGGTCAGTACAAGATCCGTGTCGTCGGCCTGGCCCCCGGTCCCATCGCCGGAACCGTCGGGTTTGAAAAATTAGGTGAAACTTTGAATTTACGCAAATGCAATTGAACTGTCGTGCATCCGCAAAACAATTTACGCTGAAATTATTTTTATAACATATTTTGTATGGCAGGTGGCGAATTCGTATCCTCTGTCATGAAAGACCTCATTCCGCTCCAACGTCCCGGAAGCAAGCAGGAGATCGGCCAGGCCGCACTGTTTCTGGTGAGCGACGCGGCTAACTACGTCACCGGTCACACGCTGGTCGTCGACGGAGGGGCCTGGCTGAGCCCGAGTAACAGTGCCGTGAAGAGCGAGAAATTCTTCAGATTAGTCACGAGTAAGATGTGACGAACGACGACGGTTTGCACGAACAGTGAAACAACTGACAGGATCGATCCGATTGAAGTTCGAGTGAAGCGCTATTGATTTCCATTGATTTACTGAATTAAAATAATTTGGCTGCTCTGCGGAGATCTTTCTAGTTTTTTTTTATATAGTTTTGTAGCCCGAAAGATTCGGCACAACCCATCAAAACTTGTCCCAGCTGAAGTTTGTTGTCATAACATCACCGGTAGCAATCGAGGTAAGACAGGAACACTTGAAACATTCATACATGTAAAAAAAAATACAATCTCGAATAACAGTTCAAAATTTTATTAATAAACAAACTATGTAATTTCGGTTACTAAAAATAGTTTTTAAAATATACACAAAATGTCTCGGTCCTGTCAAGAAGAGTTCTTCGATTTTAGCTCCCCCATCATCCGTTCCATGTTCGGTCGGAAGGTGAACATGTGGTAGATCTGTCCCATGTTGATCAATTCGCGTGGCTTATTATCCGAATCAAGCATCGTAAGTTCCTGTTTAATTCATTGAATGAAACATTTTAATAAATAGATTAATTCAATTCGCTCGGATTTAATCTTGACCGGAACAGAGTAAATCATTGCTCCAGACTTATAATTATGCTGAATTTAATTTAAAAGAATTATTATTATTATGAAAAAAATCTTAAATACCAACAACGATGAAATACCTACCATGTAATTATTGAACAAGTAACACAATAAAATTACAGTAAATCACTGCTCAAAACTTACGATTATGTTGAATTTAATTTAAAAGAACATTATTATTATAATGAAAAAAAAATCTTAAAATACCAACAACAACGACTAACAAATACCTACCATGTAATTATCAAGCGTCTCTACCTCCGCGTTGAGTACGATGTCGCCGAAGACGAGTTCGATTTTTCCCGACCGGCGGATCCTCAACTTTCCGACGTAGCCCTCGGAGAAATCCGACAAGAAGGGTCCCTCCTGTATGAGGGAATGTTAGATATTAGAAAATGAGAACGGTCCGTCCCTCATGAAGTGTTAGATATTAGAAAATCAGAAACGATGAAACATATTACCAGCAACAACAACAAAACGATATTTACAACTTCTTCAACTCTTTCATTTTATGAAATTCTTGAAGAACATAATCTAACCTGTCTCTTGACTTCAGTGGCAAGCTTGTCCGTCGGTGCCGGAGGAGCGCTGGATTTCGGCTTTGCTGCTTCCGTCTTCGGCCTTCCGGGCAGACGGTGGGGAAGGCTGATGAGGTAGATCTGGTTTGGATGAAGGGCTAAAAGATTGTTTTTTAAATTCATTAAATACATCTTGGAATAATTAAATACATCTTGGAATAATTAAATACATCTTGGAATAATTAAATACATCTTGAAGCAATTAAATACATCTTGAAGCAATTAAATACATCATGAAGCAATTAAATACATCATGAAGCAATTAAATACATCTTGAAGCAATTAAATACATCTTGGAATAATTAAATACATCTTGAAGCAATTAAATACATCCTGAAGCAATTAAATACAACTTGAAGTAATTAAATACATCGTAAAGCAATTAAATACACCTCGAAGCAATTAAATACAACTTGAAACAATTAAATGCATCATGAAGCAATTAAATACATCAGGAAGCAATTAAATACATCATGAAGCAATTAAATACATCCTGAAGCAATTAAATACACCTTGAAACAATTAAATACATCATGAAGCAATTAAATACATCCTGAAGCAATTAAATACACCTTGAAACAATTAAATACATCCTGAAGCAATTAAATACATCATGAAGCAATTAAATACATCATGAAGCAATTAAATACATCCTGAAGCAATTAAATACATCATGAAGCAATTAAATACACCTCGAAGCAATTAAATACATCAGGAAGCAATTAAATACATCATAAAGCAATTAAATACATCATGAAGCAATTAAATACACCTCGAAGCAATTAAATACACCTCGAAGCAATTAAATACACCTCGAAGCAATTAAATACACCTCGAAGCAATTAAATACACCTCGATGCAATTAAATACACCTCGAAACAATTAAATACATCAAAGAGAAATAATATACATTTATTTTCTGCAAGGTGATCCAATTTGTTTTGCTTCTTTCCGTCGTCCTCTTCGAATATCTCACCTGGTCGAACGAAATTCTTTGTTTACTAAATTCTCTTTTAATTAAGAAAAAAAGAAAAGAAAAAAACACGTCGCAAAAATTCAATGTTGCCAAATTGCATCTTGCGAGTGACAAGTATAATAATAATGAAATTCTCTGAAGTCACCAGAGCACATGCACTTGACAAAATTAGACCTTTATAAAAAACCGCAGAGATAATAAGTGGCAACATGCATTGCATTCCATAGATCACCTACCTCCTTACATTGATCACCTACCTCCTTGCATTATCGTCAGCTTCTGACCCTTCGGGAGAATTATGTGCGGTCTGATCTCCTCGGGGATGTCCGTGTTGATGTCTACGATGTTCGGCTGTCAGTCAAAAATAATTAATTTAATATAATTAAAATTAATTTACATGCCATCGGAAACAAAATGGAGATCATCATCGATAGGACAAACAAATTCAGATTTTAAACAGCGAAACAATAATGAATAAACCAACGTATTTCGTGTTGTCCAGTTCGGAAAACGGATCGACGTATGTCGAAAACGCAGAAACTTCCGAATCCTTGTTCTTCCTCGCCTTTTCCGACGACTCGCCGCGGTACTCTCCGTGGTTCTCTCCCTGGGACGAGGAACCGACGACCTTCAGGGTCGACGACGACCTCGCACCTTCCGTCCATCGAGACGCCGCGGAGGCTGGAAAGTCGATTAGTTTTATGAGGTTTTTTCGTAAAATTACTAATGTGGTAATCCGTCCGTCAGAAACTACGACAATTAATTCTGGCGATGACTGCAGCGCCACCTATCGGCGTACGACGAATCTCCTCCAACGTACGTACAGACAGATCGGAAATTATGCGTGCCGATGACAGTTGAATTGTGGTCCGATTAATAGACAATAAACATTATTGATTAAATAATTTTGAATAAAAATAAATAAAGCAGTAACAAACATGTAAATAAAGTAAACAATTAAAATCATCAATAATTCGGACGTACACTTATCTTTGCTGCTGTTCATTATTATGGCAGTCAGGCAGGATTCTGTCTGGATCAAATTCGGGTTGCCCCGACCCCTTCCTCGCCCCCTGCCTCCACGACCCCTACCACCCTTGAAGTCGCCATCCCTCTTGTCTCTCTTCTTTGACTGAGAAGGTTCGGGAGTGTAGCTGTCCATTTCTGAGTGATCTCTAAGATGCAAAGCTTTTCCGTTAAATTAATTGACCAATAAGCTCGGTTATGCGAATTTTTTGTACATTTGTGACATCAAAACAAAGTTTTTTTTTAAAAATAATAAATTTAATTTGGTTTTAATGTATTTTTATCCTTGTTCATCAATTCTTCAACATCATTCTCAAGCAAACAAAATAAAAAAAAAATCCACAAATCTTACACAGGGTCTATCTTCGGAATGATCGGAGCAAACTTTCTCTTTACAGCTCCGCCTCTGGTCAGTCCACGACCCAGTGCGGCGGAACCGGGGACTGCGCCCTGCGACATGTTCAGACTGGATTGCCTAAAACAAATATGATTCCTAATATTAATTATAATTTTATAATAAAATTTGATATACAAAAATGCAAGTACCAAAGTTATACATTAAAAGAATAGTAATCATATCTAAGAATCCTCAGCTATGGGTTTTAAAGTATATCTAAATATCATGCATATAATGAGATTGAAATATATCTACTTGCATGCATATAATGCGGCATGTCTACCATATTGAGATATTATTAGAGGTTTACAAAACAGATGTATTCTTATAGATCTTGTGCAATATTGAGGTATTTTTTACAAACGAACAACACTTAGGTTGTTCATACAGATGTACAATATTGATGTATTTCTACAGATAATACTATATTAGCCTATTTTTCAATTGTACGACATTCGGGTATTTTAAAAAATGTACACAAACTAAGATACTTCAGAACAACCATTGTTAGCGTTAATTTCTCGGCAACCCGGTTCTTTGTAGAAATTGTATAAATCCAATTTTAAGCCGATCGTCGTTGTTAGCAGAAACAACTAAGGATTAACCGACATTTGTATCAGAAATCATCAACATTTGTATAGGAAATCTCAAGACTCGAAACCTTTCCATCATATTAAACCAGATATTAAAAAAGCACATATATTGCAGCATATCTAATTGTGCACATAAACGAGGTATTTTAAATTAAAGCACATCTATCGTGCAATATCTAATTGTGCGCATCTGATGAGGTATGTAAACAGGTGTGCATATATTGCAGTATCTTCACTGATGAAATGAGCAGATGTTTCTACAGATATACAAGATTGAGGTATGCTTACAGATGTACAAGATTAAGTTACATTTACAGATGTGCAAAATTGAGGTACATTTACAGATATGCATATATTAAAAACAGTTTTACTTAAGTACACATACTCACTATACTTAG
The DNA here is from genome assembly GCA_963978895.1 of Erpobdella octoculata. Lineage (NCBI taxonomy): Eukaryota > Metazoa > Annelida > Clitellata > Hirudinida > Erpobdellidae > Erpobdella > Erpobdella octoculata. The sequence continues at coordinate 1,090,999 of OZ022246.1, forward strand.
TTACTTTTATTGAACTAATTCAAACAAAAGTAACAACAAACCTTCCAGCTAATGGCGTACCAATCTTATCCATTCACATCTGATGAATGCTTTTTTATAATAAAAAAAAACAAAAGATAGTCTAAAACCAATTTATAAAGACAACCTTTTATAATGCATCGCAAACATCTTCATTCAAAATTAACAGCCGGCAAACGGTAAACCCGAACTATCAGGAACGTGTTTGTTTGTTTAATTAAAACTTATTATTATTAAACAGTTGATAACGCAGCATATGTCAATCACACACATTAAGTAATAATTAAAAAATTTTTCGCTTTATAAACAGTTGGTTCAGACAGTAATTATTTTATAAGCTTTTCCTTATTCTCTAACTCTAACCAATTCCCTTTGTTGGGAATACAAAGGGGCATACACAAATTAATTATTGCATTGGTATCTAGTTACTAGAAGATTACCTATTATTACATAATAGTCTTTAAAATTATATTTATATCGGTGTGTCTGCTTTTATTAATATTATCTCGTCTTGTCCTATTCCTTGAAATTTGGTCTAACACAATAATAGATAAAATTTTTGAAGCGTTTTAGTTTTATATCATCAAAAAAATATCGCAATTCAAACAGACACCGATCGATGGCTCTCTGATCATAATTATACTTTATTAAAAATAAGTATGGCTTGACATAACAAACAAATAAAAATCTTCTAACCGTAACTAAAATTTTAACAAATATTAACCATAAAAACTCAATAGTTCTTAAACAATTAAAAATTTTGACACGCCGAGGCCAATGTAATGCCGTCGATATTTTGGTATTACCAATGTAAGCAAAGATAAAACAGCAAATTAATATATATATATATATATATATATATATATATATATATATATATATATATATATATATATATATATATATATATATATATATATATATATATATAGATAGTATTAACTACTTAAAATAATTAAAAAATATAATTTTAAAATTAGATTTTTTTTTAAAATAACTAATGTATGGACCAAACTATCTTTACAATGTCGTCAATTCCTCAATGACCCATACAACTATATATCTATGCATACAACTTTCTGCTTAATTTAAACTAACATTTATTGTAGATGCTTAGAAGACTTTTCTTGCTTGAGCGCAACCACTTCATCAGCTAGAAATAGAAATATTCTCTTATGGCGCTTACGCATTCCCCACAAACTTGGTGACGGCGCGGTTAGATTCGAACCGCCTACCTTTCGGCCGATAGGCAAACGCTTTGCCGCCACTCCACCAGCGCCTTGGGATGAATCTGCGACAAAACGTGCTAAAGCGCTCGGCTACGAGCTGGCCGATAAGGAAGAAGAAACTATACAAAACATACCGCGGAACCTGTGAGCAATGTTGAACGGGGATTCCATGACGTAAATTCAGCATTTTCCGGGGGGGGGGGGGGGGGAATTAATGAGCGATTAACAGTAGAAGATCTTAAGCGTAATTTATGAGGAGTAATACAAAGATACTTTAAACATGATGAAGAGGTACAATTTCTAATTTTAAAATAAGGCATATTTCGAAAATCATTTTGTATCTAAGAGGTGACCACTGACCAGTGCAGAACAAGAGAGGAAAGACCACAAGAACAAAAAGCACAACTAACTAGACAAACAACAGAGTTAAAGGCTTTAGTAAGTAGAGAAAGGGTAGTATCAGGAGGACCATAATAAAATGAGTTGCAGTAATCAATTCCAGACATAATTGCAAAAAAAACAAGATATTAGCGACAGATCATATTTAGGGAGTTAAATCAAAAGAGTATTACCGACTATTACCCAAAGCAGCAAGCATGCTAAAATTCAAATTTGTTCTCAAAACTTAAGCAATTAACCAAATAACTATAACAAAGGCAGAAAAAAACAAAAACGTCACAAAAATTTATTTCAAGACAAATCCAAAGATCCCATCTCCTTTTCGATAATAGTTCTACCGAGGACTTTCAAGACACTTTTACAGCCATCGAGGGCAAAGTCCATCATTTTTTCTAGTCCCGTTTTCAACGATCCCTTGAGACTGAACATGAGAATTTGCTCTGTCAATGGTATCATGGCAAGAGTCAGCTTCAGACTGTCGTCGGACGCTTCCGATTGCGTAACGTCGAGCAAGAGTCGGTCGTCGAGTTTACCGACGGAACAGGAGCAAACGGTGCCTGGAAAATATTTAAATAAATAAGATATCTAATCAACAGTACACCAAGAGATCTGTATTAATTTTAAAATAAATATTACTTTCTATTAAGGTTATTTTAAATATTTATATTAACAGAAATTCTCATCCTAACCTCTCATTTGAATGCCAGCCTCGATCAACGCAAGTGTTGCCGCATTGACGCTCGCCGATACCTCACTGCCATCGGCTTCAAGTACCTGATATATCAAATGTTTACAAGTACATATAATTCATAAAAAACACATTTATTCTCAAAAGTTAGTAGCACAAATTTTACCAAAAAAAAAAACAAATAACAATGTCGAACAGAGAAGATTTGCAGTCTAGCTGCAGATTTTTAAGCCTCTCCAAGTTTCCTTGATAGCTTATTAAAAAATCCAGCAAACATTTGATAAGGAAATAAACGACATTCAGAAAGAAGCTACGTGAAATCACCTACCTCGACAAATATATCAATCTGCTTGTTCGGATATGTCTTCAAAAGAATTGCCGACTCAAAAGTCTGCTTCAGCAGACGCGCCATTTCGGATGATTTACATTCCTCTGCTGCTTCGTTGCTCCCTTTAAAGCTGGCTATGTTAAACTGGCAGTTGAGAATGGCTCTGTCGTGTAACGATTTTCCTGACTTCACCTAAAAGTTAAAACTTTACTGTGTAAATTGATTTAAAAAAAATTTTTTATGCCATTATCAAGTCCAATTCGGCTTTTCTATGACATACAAAACTAATTTGTTAAGAGCTGCACAAACTCTCTTAAATGGAGGGCAATCTCATCTACAAAAATTGTTTCATCTCCACAAATAATTTTGTAAACTTTTAAATATTAACTTTATTATTGAAAACAGTCAGGAATAAGCCACACATAAACCTCCTAGTAAAGCGCCTGGGTTGAGAATTAACCAGTATTTTAACATAAATGTAAGTAAAAACAAAATAAATGAATAATTTGAACTGAAATGCATTTAAAAACTATTAATTAATAACAACATTTAGCAATCAACAATTACAATAATCAACATGTTGATATCCAGAAAGTATTTATATACTATAAATATGAAAACATTTTTAGCATTTTTCATAAAAATAAAAAAAAAATTAAAAATACAAGCTTATTTATTTATAACATGAAAAATTTTATATTATTATATGTATCTCACAACTTGACTTACATCATGAGGACCATGAACGGAAACCACAACTTTTGTTCTCCCCTGTTCCAAATAAGCAGATCCATCTGCCTGCGAGCAAGGGCCCGTGGTACACAGAATTTTTCTTATTTCATTATTTGTTCTTCCATCTAAGCGTTCTAAATCATTATTTTCCATTTTCACATGCAGCATCGCCGATGCAAACAATAACAATAGAACTAGCAGTAAAAAGATTGTTTTAGTTTTATTTCTATGGTTCCAATATAATAACACCATAGAATAACACCATTATCTAATTGACATCATTAGATTTATAGTTTTTTAAATCTATAATATAGAATATATTAAAAAACATGCAAAAATCAAATAAGACTTGAAATTACGTTCAACGCCATAACAGCATTTTAAGTTTTACTATATTTCTGTCTCAAACATAGTCCTTGCAAAGGTGCAGCTAGGGGGTAGCAGGGAAGAACACGTTTCTTTGGGTACTATTAGAAAGGGGGCTCCAAAAACCCTAAATACGCCACTGGGTCCTAAAGATAGTATTTTCCACTTCTAACTTCTAAGAGGCAATCAACACAACACTTTTGGCACCAGTTTAAAATTCTTCTGTTTCAAAGGAAAAATTTAATTTTTTTGATTGCTTATTATTACTTGAAGAAATTGCTTTTAAAAAAAAATAAAATACCAATTATTTTTAAAGTTTGTTATCTAGAGTTCATCTGTGATACTAATATAATTATATATGTAAGTCTTTTATCTTTAACTCAGTTTACCATTGAATAATTTCATCTTCTCATTCTTTTACTTTAAACTTTTGCTGGTTCATATCGAAGAGACGCTCACCTACTTCTTTGACAACTTTGGTATCACTAACTGGATTCTGGCAAAGCCTGAAAACCCATCCATATTTTTGCTTCATAACAGAGTGCTTAGTGCATTTGAGTTTCAGTAAAAAAAGTAAAAACATTTTTTTGATGAAACAATCTTTTTCTTCTTTTTTTTATGACAGTTTATAGTCCTTTATACCAAGTGTTTTAAGACTGAATTGGCTGTGTGTAGGAAGCACACAAATACTTCCTGTCATGGATCAAAGTCTGATCCTTTTAACTGTCTCTCTTCCTTTGTGTATTTTTATGCCAATGTGACCTGAACATAGCATTACGAATCTCATTAAAATCTTTTATTTCAGATACCATTTCATTATTTATTATAAGAACTACATTTCCAGCTCGGTTAATTAAAGGATAACAAAGAAACGTAAAGAAATTTTATTCTGCTTTGTAATATTTAATGTAAGAAATTGCAACAATCCAAATTTTCTTCAATCTGTTTCCATCATCTTACATTTCTTCTACATCTTCCTCGTCACTATCTTCTTCTTCAAATTCCATTTCTTCATCTTCGCTGTTGTCCGCACTCATCTTCACTTCAGGTTTTTTCTCGGACAACTTTTCAGCCACCTGAAAAAATACAGACTTAAAATGTACAAATCATTTAAATGTCCTTACACATTAATTACATCATGAACCCACATGAATGGTACGAACACCTTACATAAAAAACAGGAAAGCCCCACATAAATGGGGTATAAGCGCACAATCAGTGACCCCGGGTTAGGGGTAGGGTTGGGGTCACTGATTGTGTCCTTTTACCCATAAATGGCACATAAACCTCACATAAATGACATGAAAGTCACATGTAAATGAAAAGAAAAACCAATGCAAGTTTAGCACAAAAGTTATAAATATTTATTATACTATTACATCAACTGCGTGAGTTTGAATCAAATAAACCAAAATTAAAAACCTTTTCATCTTCAAGTTGCATTTCAAGCTGCTTCTCTCTGTTTTTCATCCAATTGCCGAAGTAGGTTTTCAGCTCGTTTTGTCCCGTTTCAAAGATCTTTTCTAGAGAGTTCTGACATAACGGCAAATCATTTACATAATTTGTTTCTAGAAAAAACTGTATTAAACAGACATCATCAAATCAAGGAGCCAGTTTTTGAGGCCAGACCCGCTTCATAAGCTGAATTTCCAGGTCGCCACGCTAATGTGATCCCAGTTAGTTTTTATAGGCATAAAATCAACATAATTTGCACAAAAAACTCGGCCATTTTCATAAAAATGAAAACTTGACCCAATAATCTAACAACAATACTTAATGCAAATGAAAAATACATTGTTAAGCACTTGAAAGTAGAATTTAATTTTAAACAACTTTTTAAAGTTTAAAGCTTCTCCATTGATATAAATGAGCAGCCCAGCTATTAAATTTATCAAACTGAAACAAAAAAGATTAATAAAAAAAAAAACTTAGATAACTACCACAGCATTCACGTCTTTGAGGTCAACATTTTCGGCTCTCCTCCTTGTCTCGATGAACTTGCAATGAGCTTGAAGTTTTTCTAATATCGGCTTCATCTTCCGCACGTGGTTTTTGTCAGTGCATTTCTGCGTGAAGTCCTTCAACTGTTTCATAGTAAAAAAAAACATTGGTTTTTAATAAAGAATTGAATATCGACAGGACAGGTTTTTTCCAATCAACAAGATATTGTAATATCCCGGATACTTTCGCATAACTTTTCTGTCACTCAAAAAAAAGTAAAATTATGAAAGGTCAATTACCGTGACGATAGCCGACAGCACGAGTTCGGGAAACGCGATCGAACTCGAGTACAGAGAAGAATACGCGAGCAGGAGTTCCGCAATTTCGTCGATAGCCGAATCCTGAAAAATTAAAACATCGTGCGAAACGCTGTCATGAAAATTTTTTTTGAATGACGTATTAATTTCAAATCGAAGTTAAGAAAGCTCACTGTGAACGCCTTCTCATTGAGTTCGCTTTTATTCATTTTCAAGCACAAGGAAAACAAACGGCTCTTCCTCTCGGTCCGCTTCGATTCTTTTCGGAACAACTGCAGCTGGAGGGGCTGCGTAACGGAAAAAAAAGAAAAACGACTCTCGTTAAATCGCGACAAGTTTCGGTCGGCGCACTAAACGATCCGACCCGCCCGAAAAACGTCACACGGAACCGTACCTCCAGGATGATCGGGAGTGTCGGGACGAACAGACCGACGTCCCGTGAGATCTGTATTAATATCCGCGAGCAGGACAGACGAAGCGGAATGAAGACAGCAGACAATTTCGACCTGGAAGAAAATGTTCACATGATCACAAAAAATCAACTATTCCATGTAGCCATTCAAAGACTGCTTCTTTCTAGGCTCTTAGTGACAGAACCTCATTAACTTCATTATGTGGGGTCAAAAAGACAATTTGCTGTATTTCTGAGATATACTATGTAAAAATTAGTATTTAATTTATGGCAAAATGCATTCAATTCAATTCATACTTTTAATTTTCAAAAGTTGACAATAAACTAAATAGCATTAGAAACAGCACATATGCACAACACACATTTTTATGAAACAAGAAAAAATTATCTCACTGAACAATTCTCAGCAGAACATCGACAACAAGCCTCAGACATTCTACGTCTTTTCTTCTGCCCAAGAATTCGGACCATATCGAAAACGAATAAATCGTACTCCAGCTGACTACTTCTTCCATGGACTCCTAAATTGTTTTATCACGGTGAGCGTACAATGCATGTTATAAATCCATATCTATGAAACTCTAATATATAAATTTGCAAATATACATGCTCTATTCAAAATTACTTTCCATTTTATGTTGAAAAACTTCATACAAATGGTTTCTAGACTACTTTTTTTAGTTTTTAAAAGACTAGGACTATCTTTTCATAGTTTTGAAGTATTGTCATTTTCAGGGCGATTGTAAACAAAAAGAGAAGTCATGTGTAAAAATAAAAGAGATATAATTAATGCACTTGTGAAATGAGTTAAACTTCATGAAAGATGTTAAAATGACTTAAAGGAAAACTAATAAACATATAAAATAACAAAATTAGCTCCTCAATTTATATAATTTCATGAATGAATTTATACAATAAATTTATAAAATTACATATATATTGAACTACTAAATCTATACAATTTTATAACAATACACAATGTGTCTATGAAAACTGTATGAATACGAATATATAAATACAAAATTATACACGCAAAAAAAACGTAATTAAGTAATTCAAAATAAAAAATAGAAGGTGTACATGTTAAATTTACCTTTCCCAAATCAACTGAGCACTTGAAACTGTCAACAACTTTTTTAAGAAACTCGTACAAAAGTTTGTAAGCAGCATCTGGATTCGTGTAACAGCTTTCGATAAATATTTTTTTGGAAGCATCGATCTGATGGAGACTTGATGCGGACGGAGATTGACACATTTCCAAAAGACAGTCATATGTGTGCTGTTTCATGAAAATATTATGAGTATGCATAAATTATAAACAATGTTTTCATCATGAAATCAAAATTAAAAGGGACGTGTTGGTCTAAAGGGACGTGTTGGTCTAAAGGGACGTGTTGGTCTAAAGGGACGCGTTGGTCTAAAGGGACGTGTTGGTCTAAAGGGACGTGTTGGTCTAGTGGTATAGATACCGGCTTTGAGAGTCGTAGGACCCGGGTTCGATTCCCGGTCCAGGCGCGTAATTTCCTTGAGCAAGAAACTAACTCACATGTGCTCACGTCAACTCAGCGTTACCAAGGGTTAACTCATGTCTATCTAAATAGCGTGTTCTTCGAAGTTTCCGATTCCAAAGGAACCTTCGTAAGCGCCTCTGACTTATCTGGCGCTATATAAATACATTCATCATCATCTTCATCATCAAAACGAAGTAGTTAGACTAGACACTAGACTGACTATAGAGACTAGACTATAGAATTTAGTCAGTCTAGTCACTAGATCTATCTATCTAGAATTAGATTTAGAATTTAGAGAGATTTAGAATCTAAATTTTAGATGATACAGTTACAGGCCCTGTAACTTACAGGGGCATTTTATTTATTTTTCTCTATTTATTTTACCAACCTGAGCAGTAGGGTTGCTGTCCATTTCAGTTGAATTATTGTCTATTTTTATTTCCATTGAGTTTCGGTCACAATTTTTAGAAACAATGAACGGTTTTGTGGTGAAATCAGACATAACCGACAAGCTATTATTTGTAATATTATCGCCCATGTTGATATTTCACCAACAACAACAATTAATTTCTATAGTGTTAAGTTAAGCTAGTTTAAAAGCTCCCCTTACTGGGAAATTTGTTGACCAAACACCCACAAGTCATTGAGGTGTTCATCTCCAGTTTTTCGTATTTTTTAAATTTTTAGTTAATTTATAACTTTTTGTTCACAGCGAAAGCTGGTGATCTGTGTTTTCCACATGGATCTCTATATATAATATAAAAATTACTGTCTGTATGCGTGTTCTGTATGCATTGATACACCACACAACTTTGAGAGTCAATGGAAAACAATTATAGTAAAAACAAATTGAAATCGGTCACAGAATGAGCGGAGCGGGAGAGCGAGCAGAAAGTTCACGAACTGGAGAATGAGCTGAAACAGAAAATCGAACAAAAGAGAAAGAGCGAGTATGAAAAAAAAAGTGACCAGAAACAGGAAAGCGACAGAGAGCGGGAAAGCGACCGAAAGCGGAAAAGCTATATATTGCTTTTCTGAGATTTCTTTTAAAACTTAACATCGATATTTGAATCGAATATGTTTATTATCAGGATCAAAAATATAAAAAGTCTATAGAACCTAGCAATAAATAAGTTGATAAGTCTGAAAGTTATATTTTTGATGAAGAGGAGCTACATCAGGCTCTTCTATAACTCTATAATTTATTACCACGACTCTATACTTAGAATTAATTTCTAAAATGTTAACCAAACACTAATATTTATTAAAGACAAGATGAAACATTAAAAGCCATGCTAAAAAACTTTATAAATTGGGAATCTACGGGTTCAGTTAAACCAAATTCTTTTAATCTTTTCCGTCCAGAATTTGCAAACACAAAACTTCAAGATTGATATTTTTTAAATTGTCATAATTTTGTACATTAAACTCTTAGTAAAAAAACAAAAACAAAATAATTTAAAAGGCAAAACAACGTTTGCTGGATTAGCTAGTAATATATAATATAGTACATGTATGTTTATGTTGCGAGTAGAATGCTCTGTTTAAAATAATGACGAAATCAGCGTCATTGCAACGTTTGTAAACACAATAATATATGTTTATCGAATTCTTTGATTAATTAAAGACGACGTCGCTTTTGTTTATTTGCTGTTTGAAACGTTACCCTATGCGTTATATCGTCGTGTAGCATTATATATTAAATTTTTGGTTAGCAAATATAGCTGTTAGATAAATTTTAGTTGCACAAAAGCATGTTCATATAATACCGGTTTTTAGTTCTCAAAAGCGTCTGTACTTATAGGGGCGGCTAAAAACATCTGAGCGCTCAGAACAAAATAGAAAATGAGCGAACTTAATCAAGGTACTACAAGACGTTCTAATTTAAACCAATACGGTTCAGTCGATACTAGTCAAAATAGTGAAATTGTAATACAACCTGTCGAAAATCTAGAAACAAAACCCGCTCGCCTGATAAAAAAAACAGGTGATTGTAACATCTTATACAGCAATCTCAAGAAACATTCTCGTAAATGCAGAGACTGTTACACAACTCTGTTGGAGTGGAGATGGCTGACGAGCTTGATTTTTTATACTGCTGTGTTCATTGCTAGCTGGCTTGTTTTTGCCTTGCTTTGGTATACACTAAGAGATGAACACAAGCCGTCACCAGATGTTGAACCACCGAAGCATCCTTGCCTCGTCGGGGTTACCGACTTCACGACAGCATTCTTATTTTCAGTCGAAACACAGCATACGATAGGCTATGGATCGAGATACCCAACTGGAAACTGTCCTTCTGCTGTCATCCTTATTATAATACAATCACTTGTCGGGGCACTTTTGCAATGTTTTTTAACAGGCTTCATATTTGCCAAACTGACCAGTCCTAATGCTCGAGCAGCGACTATAATGTTCAGCAAAAATGCCGTCATCTGTCGAAATCCTAACTACAACGAAAGTGATCCAGATTCTATTAAATGGAGATTTGAGTTTAGGTTTGGTTTTTGAAATTAGATTAAATTAAATACAGAATTTAATAGTAGAAAATTATATATATCTACTAGCAAGGTACCCGCCGTTGCCCGGGGTTTTTTGAGCTTTTCTATCATTTTCTCTCCCGCTCCCGGTCGCATTCTCGCTATCGACAGCTTTTCCGCTCCCGGTCGCCTTCCCGCTCTCGATCGCTTTCCCGCTTCCGGTCACTTTCTCTTTCCCACTTGCTTTTTCGCTCTCTGTCGATTTTCCGTTCCCGCTTGTTCTGTAAAATTGAGATTAAAAAAATTTTCTATTCAGTGTAACTCTTCCTTTTACTGACACACGTTAAAACAATACCATAACTTTGCACTTTACCCGTTTGCTCTGCTCTGACTGACAGTGACAGTGACCATAATCAAAAAGACCCATAAATCTAAAAGCGTTGCAGAGATTTATTTAAGCAATTTAAACAATTTTCTAATAAATTTTCAACAAAAATTAAAAGTGTTTAAAATTTTTGTTTAAAATTAAAAATTTTTGTTTAAAATTAAAAATTTTTGTTTAAAATTAAACATTTTTGTTTAAAATTAAACATTTTTGTTTAAAATTAAAATTTTTTGTTTAAAATTAAAATTTTTTGTTTTGTTTAAACTTTATTTTTTTCACCCCCACTTTGGGGGTTGCACCCCATCAATTAAGTACCCATGAACTATCCGGTCGACCGATTTCCCAACTCTCAGATTGCTACACTCGGGGTTTGGAGACCGATCCTTCTAAGTCGTTGGTCCTGTCACCTGGATGGATTATGGAATGCCCTCCCACTTGGGATCCGAAAGCAGACGACATTTCATAACTTTCGCATTCTTTAAAAAATTTAACTTCTTAACCAGTTTTTGGAATAGAACACAAAAGCACTTAGTAATCCATTTTTATTCTTATTGACTGTCTGTTTATTGACTTGGTTTGAATGCATTTAAGAAAAATTATTATTGAATTTAATGCACTGTACAAATTGGAATTAATAAACAAATAAAACTTTTGGTGTAAAGGTCTAAAAACTATATTAAAAATACATCTTATATATAAAAATGTCTGTTTGTCTGTGTCCTTTTATGCATTGCTACACTATTCATCCGATCGTAATAAAAGTTTCACACAACATCGTAAGTCAATAACTCAATAGAGAACAGAGGAAGGTTTTTGTTAAAAAATTGATATCTGTCACAATGTGAGCGGGAGCACGAGCGGAAACGGGACCTATAAAATGAGCCAAAACAGAAACGGTCAGGCAAGCGGGAACGGGAAAGCGACCTGGAGCGGGAGAGCAAGCGGGAAAGGAAACGGGAGCGAGAGAGAAAAACGATAGAAAAACCTCTTTAAACCCCGGGCAAAACCGAGTACCCCGCTAGTATACTGATAAAACGATATCTATAACGTTATTTATCAAATGGAAATTTTCATATTTGAATTAAACAGAGTTGGAGACATTCGTGATTCCACTTTGCTCGGTGTTAGCATCAATGCAATTTTCGTCGAAAAGAATTTAAAAGATTCAGATAAGAAGGTTTCATAACAATTTTGCATTCGTGTCAGAGTTATTTACTGCTTTCTGCTCTTATTTGATTTCGAAAAGTTTATTGTAATTCTTTATACGATAAAACATGCTTATTTGCTGATCTCTATATATATATATATATATATATATATATATATATATATATATATATATATATATATATATATATATATATATATATATATATATATATATATATATATATATATATATATATATATATGTATATATATATATATATATATATATATATATATATATATATATATATATATGCAGAAAAACACGGGACAACAATATTTCGACTTACAACAAAGACCGTTAAAGCTTTCGACGGAATCAGGTGACGACTTTTACTTCTTAGGATGGCCCATAAAGGTCATCCACGAAATTGACAGTTCGAGTCCCCTCTACGAACCATGTCTGGGAAGCCCAAAATATCTTAACAGTTACAACTTTGAGATTATTGTCATACTACAAGCCAGCTGTGAGACAACAGGAGGCTCTGTCCAAGTATGAATTGTCTATATATATAATTTAAAAAACAACGTTTTTCTTGCGCCCTAAAAAGTATAAAATAATATTCCTATAATTCATTTACAACGAAAAACGTTGTGGCGCATTATCTTTACACACTTTCACTTAACTTGACTTCTCTGTCTGTCGGTCTGTTTGGCTATCTGTCTGTCTATCTATCTGTCTATCCGTCTACCTGTCTGTCGTCAAATTTTGCAATCGATTTTAAACTAACTTCCCGATGAGCTAGAGACTTAAAAATTTAAACATACCTCCGAATTGATTAACAATGCATTCTATCAAATTTTCGGATCGATTGGACAAAATGTAATTAAATAATTATTTGTGATATTTTCGTCGAACTATTTATTGTCTATGCTAATATGCTCGTTGTTTATGTAACAGAATGTGGCCTACACAATTGATTATATAAAAGTGTGTTTTTAAAAAACTTTGTTTTTGGATTTACTTGTTTATAACTTTGTTTTACTAAAGTTTTGATGTTGTAGCCTATATGCGCCTGCAACGTTTTTCGTTGTAAATGAATTATAGGAATATTATTTTATACTTTTTAGGCCACAAGAAAAACATTGTTTTTAAAAAAATGTTTTTTATGATGCAAAAATTATTTTCTAGTTTTTCGTTTTTGAAATTTTGTAAGCATTTCGCTAGTTGAAAGCAGACCTATGGTGTGCAGTAGTGGGCATGCATGCGATACGCACACATATAAAAGCAGTCTGACCCGATCTCAAACAACTAAGAAAGGAAAGAACGAGAGAGAGAAAGAGAGAGAAAGAGAGAGAAAGAGAGGGAAATGAAGAGGGAGAGAGGGAGGGAGAGAGGGAGAGAGAGAATAAAGTCGCTCGCTCGCGAGAAAAAGAGAGAGAGGGAAAAGGGGAGAGAGAGTTTAAAGTCGTTTTCGTGGACAGACAAACTTTCAAACAACTAAGTGACCTAATAAAAACGTTGTAAAAATGACTGTCTGTAAGTATGTATGTTCATTATGCATTGCTACACCATTCATCCGATCGTAATTAAATTTTCACACAACCTTGAGAGTCAATCAATCAATCAATCAATCAATCAATCAATCAATCAATCAATCAATCAATCAATCAATCAATCAATCAATCAATCAATCAATCAATCAATCAATCAATCAATCAATCAATCAATCAATCAATCAATCAATCAATCAATCAATCAATCAATCAATCAATCAATCAATCAATCAATCAATCCATCCATCGATTGATCAGTCAATCAATCAATCAAGCAATCAATCAATCAATCAATCAATCAATCAGTGAATCAATATTAAACAGGTCAAAAGGTCTTATCTGCCAGATGAAATAAAATGTGTTAGAGTTTTTAAAGAAATGGTTACGAGAACAAAATCACCAGATGCTGAAAACAATGTCTACAAGATTGAATACGAGAACTTCAATGAAACCGCTTGGCCTTCGACGATAAATAGTGATTCTATAAAAGAAGTCTGTTGTTGGAAAAACGGCGACTGTAAAGACATTGAGCAATTTGCTTATATGCAGGCTAAAAATAGAGTTAGGGAAAAGGCTAAAGCTAAGACTCGTGCTAGGGCTAAAGCTAAGGCCGAAGCTATGGCTGAAGTTAAGGCTTTTGAAGCTGAGGCTGCAGCTGCTGATAGATCACTGCTCAGTGATCAGGGTATCTCCGTCTGGGGATCGCCAAGTAAAACTTGATCGCCAAAATGAATTTTGACGGGTTTTTACAACCTGCATAGCTGATCTTTTCTATAACATAAAATATCTGAGTAATAGTAATAACATCTACTTTTTGATACAAAAAAAAATTCAGCTTTTTTTTGCTTAAAGATCCATTTGAAAATGATTTCATTTTATATTTTCGATTTTTTTTTTGGGAACTGTATTGACCATTGATATTTTTCCATGTGCCTAAGAAGGGCCGATTCAAAATATATTTCTTTTAAACAGTATTGCTGAATTAAACTGTATTTTGTGTTAATAGTTATTTGTAAAAAAAAATCAAGTAGCTCTTTTAGTGGCTGGCCTTCTCCAACCAATCAGAACATATCGTATAGCTTAAGCCTACTGCTGTACTTAAAAATTGCGAACGAAAACGGAAACAACTGAAGCAAAAACAAAGTTTTAAAAAAAAAAACACACTTTTATATTTCTACTACATAAACAACAAATATATTAGCATATACAATAAATAGTTTGACGAAAATATCACAAATAATTATTTAATTACATTTTGTCCAATCGATCCGAAAATCTGATAGAATGCATTGTTAATCAGTTCGGAGGGATGTTTAAATTTTTAAGTCTCTAGCTCATCGGAAAGTTAGCTTAAAATCGGTTGCAAATTTTGACTACAGATCGACAGACAGAGAAGTCAAGTTAAGTAAAAGTGTGTAAAAACAAGTTACTTTAAAAAAAAAGCAGAAATTGAGAGTTTTTTCTTTAACAAATACTATTATTCGAGGTAACCGACTTTTGAAAAGATTAAGAATGACTACCAGTCCTACTCACTCGCGCAGACCATCTGAGTTTAGAAACGGATAAAATATGTCGGATTTGAAAACTTTCAGTAGACATTTTAATTTAAATGTAGTAAATTAAAATGAACTAAAATTGGTTTCACGAAAAAACGTTCACTTCCAAAATGTTCAACAACCAAATGTTCCCGACTAAATGATCACAGACGAAAGGTTTACAGTCAGAATTGGTCTGGGAAAATTCCAAATGTTAAGGAATTATTAATCAGAGTTGTCAGAGAATAGACAATTAGCTGAATTGATTGACTTGCTATTTGGGGGATCGATACCATGTTCTGGTCCACAATTTCCAGAGGCTTTTTAAACCCATTGCTATTTTGATCATTTTAGTTGATGTTACCGCCCCCCCCCCCCGAAAGCTTGCCAATTGCCAATGTTGATGTTGAAGTGACTCGCGTGCCCGTGTATTTGGAGACATATTTGAGTTATTAATTTTGCAAATTAAATATTAAATAAGTTATCAAAAAATGTTAGCGATTCATATGGATGAGGTCCTTAGGGGGTTAGACTAGGTATCATGCTAGGTAGCTTTTGCTGTAGGTATACGTTAAATTGATGTGCTAATTGCCAGCCCATCCATAGGAAAAACATTTAATTCATCTTGTGGAAGTGCTTAGCAGATTCAGCAACTACCACTTAACAATTAACATCGATAAGTGTGAAATCGCAGTGCTAAAAAATTTGACGATTCCAGGAGCAGATCACTAATAATATTATATATTATAGAGATCAGTGGAGCAGATAGATTAGGACTTGCCGACTTTCTTCACCATCTTTTTTGCTTCAATTTTTCAGTTTTAAAATTTTAAAACTAATGGTAATAAATAACAAACTTTTAATTTAATGTGTTTGAGTATGCTTTAATGTATTCGGAAAATTTAAATTTTTTTGGTTGATTAGGTCAAACCATAGATATCTAGATAGGCCATATAGGCTTATTTTCGGTTTTTGTTTGGTTTTACGCGCGCAGTGGAGTTTTAGTTTGTGCCTCCTGACTGACCATAGACAAGAGATTTGTTTACATTTGTCTACACCGGCGGCTTGCCTTACTTCGATAAGCAATTCATTCCAATTTTGCAGTTAACTATTATAAAGCAATGACAGCGCGTTATTTTTTCAATATTTGTTTATCATAGATTAATTTATGACATTCTATCAAAATTTCTTTGTTTCTTCAGCGCATGCTTTAATTGTTTTTGACAGAAATGACTTTTATAAATTCCCTTGAATCTTTTGATTTAAACTTTAAAACCATAACATTTTAAGAAAATGCTTTTATCTGAAGATAACTGATAGTCATATGTATCTATTTTATGCTGATAGTTTAAGTTTCAGCATAAAATCTGAATTCATTATGTCTTCAAAGACATTTTCTTAAAAGAGATATCTTAGACTAGACTTAGAACTAAATCCTGAATAGGTTAGATTAGCAATAATAGTTACTGGCTTTTTCTAAAGTACATAATACTTTTTAGAATTAACATAGATTATTGAAGTCACTACCAATTCTTCTTTGCCCTGAAATGAATCTACCTGAGACGATTACATTTATTTACCTAGTTTTTAAGCAAGTAAAAAGCACTATGCCAACTATTGAGTTTATATTTATTCCTTTTCACTTTGCAATTACATTTGTGTAGTATCAGTTCAGTACAAAGTTTCCAATAATGTTGAAATAGATTTGCAAAAAACTGAGGCAACAAACTATGATTTTACAAGTGTTTTTATTAATACAATAAATTCTGTTTGGCTTTTCAATGAACAAAAACTGAAAATGGCACAAAAAATTGAAAATTTAAGTTACTGTCCACTAAATAAAATTGTTTTTGTTAGTTTTTGTCTTAAACCTGAACTTTTAAGGTTTTGTGTATTAATTTTTGCTCGCTGATATTGTCTTAACTTGAAAAACTCATAAACGATCGACTTAAGCAGCAGATAGGAATGATTGTCAATGCCATCCTGTGTATCTCTTATATGATCCCCCAGGTTAAAAATATCTTTGGATCCAATTGATGTTAATGTTTGGCGAATAAGTTCTTTTATTTTAATTTCATCTTTGGCATTTGTGGCTGATACATGTTGTCTTAAAAATTTTTCTGCTGTCTGACATACCTAAAAAAAAAAGTGTTTTTTAATACCATATTTATAAATAACAAATCTTAATTTTATCTTACTTTTATAACTCCAGAAGAAGGAAAGACATGACCACCTTTATTTTTCACCACTAGCAGCTGCAGTCCTATTTCATGTCCTTGGTTCTTGTGCTCATCAAATAAACTGTATCTATAAAATTGAAAATATTATTTAGTACTAAAAACACAGGAAACCAAAATTTATGACTGTAACAATTTATAATTTGAACCTGCAAACATTACATTCCAGTTTTTTAAATAGCTTGGATACAATCCAACCAGCTATGTAGCTAATTACATTTTCTATCAAGACTTGAGCAAGCTCTGAGTCGATTCCATAAGCACCTGGTTCTTCAAACACTTCTTCTTCATAAATGTTGTCTGTTTAATAAATAAGCAAATAATTAAGATTGGTACCAGCAAAAGAAATAACAATGAAAAATTTATTACAAATTTCTTTTCTTTCTTTGTGAAGATAATCAAGATAAGAAGTTTCATCTTGCGGCATCACATTCCCTGTTTTCCCTGCCTGAATATTGCATCTAGATAAAATTCTTCTGAAAATGGATTGAAATTGGTATGCGGTTGGGTTGTTGTTCGATCCCCCTAGAAAATGTTAATTCTAATCAATATTTGCCCACTTATAACAAATTGTTTTTATACAACCTGCTCGTCTGACTGCCGCAAAGAATAGTTCAAGATGATCTTGGCTGAACTTATAAGTCAAAACATGGCTTTGACACTTGAGTAGGTTTCTGGCTATTTGAAGGATTGATTCAATGTCAATAACAAATCCTTTTAGACCCATCTGCCTAAAATGATGTTAATTATATAGATTGCTTTTAGTTTTGCAGCAAAACATTATCAAAAACATACTTTTTGTCTTGAATAGTAAGGATTCCACGAGGAGATTTTAGCTGAAGTAAGTAGTTTCTTAAACTCAGAAGACGTTCTCAAACAATGCAAAATTTTGCAGTGTTAATGGTCCCTTGAAAGATGGTGCATTGGGATTTTTGCTATTGAAAATATCAAATAAACAGTCTATTGCTTCTATAAATTCTACAGTCGGTGCCACATCTTCAAAACCTGCCATTTTACATTGATTCATCATTTTTAAAGCTGCAGCAACAGATGAGCTTAATGTTTGAGCTGCCAGTTTCACTTTCATCTTCTGATTTTTAAAATTGATATGTTGCTTGGTAAGTTTGTTAGCTGCTCTGAGTCCAGCTTCTTGTTGAATACCATCAAGTTGTGATATGTGAAACCACTTTATTGCACCAGAAGAAGAGAAAATAGTGTGGTATGCAGAAAATAAATTTCTCACTAGTTTCAGCATGTGACATGCATCAAAAATTATATATATTTTCCTGTTGCTTGA
Source organism: Erpobdella octoculata (assembly GCA_963978895.1). NCBI lineage: Eukaryota > Metazoa > Annelida > Clitellata > Hirudinida > Erpobdellidae > Erpobdella > Erpobdella octoculata. The sequence continues at coordinate 1,109,580 of OZ022246.1, forward strand.
TGAGCAAAACCATGTTTTTAAAGATCTTGTAAAATCTAACTCACACCCAAGCAGTTTCACCATTGTAACATTTGCAGGTAAGCCATCCATGACTAAAGAAATCACCTGGGGATTTTTTTCAATTAATTTATTATTTTTGTTTTGCAATGAAAAACATATAAGTTACTTACCGAAATTCCTATGCTTTCTAATTTATCAATTGCATACAAAACCAAATCTTTCTGAATTATGGCTGGCAGTCCATTGGTGCAATAATAAGCAATAGGCATTTTCCAATAGCCCGTCGTTCCAACGAGCAAAAACACCAAAACTTCTTTTGCTTCATCATTGGTGCTGGATCCACAACCTACAACATTAGATATTACTAACCAAATATAACTTTAAAATGTTAAAGTCTAAAGGACTCACCCAAATCAACGAATTCTGACATGGTACCACTCTGGCTATCAAAAGTGATATGTTTATGAATAGCCATAGAATCAATCATAAGATTGCAGTTACTGTACTCTTCTGGTTTCTGGATTTTAAGACTAGCCAAAGTATTTAGGACCTGAGAATTAAAGCCAGGTCTGGCATCTGTGCTTTCTAACCATCTAAACAACCAAGCATAAATATAATAAGAGTATAAAATTAAGAAAAAACATTATTTTAATGCTATCCAGCCATTCAAATTAAACAAAACAAGTGCATATATAATAAAGTTTTACCTTCTTAAAGTCCTTGGACTAGGCAAACTGATGCCTGATGATCTGAGGTAGTCATAAGCCTTTGGTCCCTATAAATGTAAAGTTATTGCAAATTTTTTCTGTTCTTCAGTATACTCTTTAGAACCATTAGACAACAAGTGAACAGGAAAACTTTAGAATTTTATGTAAATAAAATATAACTATATAAATATGTATATCTGAATTTGTTCAATAAAGATAATTTATATTTATACTTGACGTTTTTAGCTGGCAGTTTAGTTTTCTGTTGATGTCACGCAATTGCTTCATCTCATATTTCAATTTCAAATTGTGCCTTTGATATGATATATTTCTTTTAAAATATCTTTCATAGTAGCGATTTTTCTTGTGAAGACCTCGACAACTTGCAACAAGGGTATTCAATTTGCTTTCAATTTTATCAAGAGACAGAAAATAGCTGTGGTCCTAAAAAGTTATTGTTATAGCATTACAATTTATGTCATTTAAAATGTTGAAAATATTTTCTAAATAAAATACATAAGCTTAACCTTATAAACAACTACTTCACTACCAACAAGTTCACTTTCTCTGTCAGATATCACTTCAATTTTTGCAAAATCATTGCTGAAATCAACTACCTATTAATAAGAATAATTAGTAAATGTAAAGTAGTAAAGAATATAAAGAAAAATTTTAAAAAAAGTTCAGAACTTCAGCTATCAGTTTCTCTGCATAATTCTCTTCCACCTATTAAAATACCAAAACAATTTTCTTTGATATCCAAACGAATCAATATAAAAATAAATTTTTATTATGTTCATAATACAAACCTTTATGAAGTTGAACACAGATGGAACAGCTTGCTTCACAAGGCAAACTTTCGTCTTGAAGTGTATGAACATCGATTCTGTGAAGTGTCGACTACAGATGACGTTAGTCTTCTTAGGCTGCCAACCATCTTGCAAGAACTTCTTTACTTCTTGAATCCATTTTTCTCTTTGTACAGGGTCAACAGGAAACCTTAAATAAAGATACAATTATCTCATTTCATCAATTAATTAATATGAATTTTTTAATCATCGGTTGTTTATAACTAACCGGTGGTGAGTAAAGCCTATGTTTCCTACAGTATCTTCACAACTCTTTATACAACACAGCTTCGTCATTTCATAAACTCTAAAAAAACTAAGTTAACTGCTAGTAAATTAAGAAAGACTAAAAAAAGAGAATATTAGTACTTAATTTAGTTGATTTATAACAGGAAACAAATAAAAAATACAATCACAATGTTAACTAAAATAAAAAAATAATTTGAATTAAATATGAAAGCAAAAGTTGAGTTGCAATAAATCTGAAAGCAAAAATTAAAATGAAGACAATCTGAAAGCAGAAGTTAAGTTGAAGTAGATCTTGATATAAGAAATAAGTCAACGTAAATATCTAGCAAAACCAGTGTTTCTATCAAATACAGCAGGCATAATTTATAGATGAATTTGTTTATATAGCCTGGTTGATGACTGAGAATAAATTAAAAATATTCATGAGCAATAAATCCATGTCATGGTACCACTAAGCTTCCTGTCTCAAGAATAGATCAAAAAAGCTTTAATTATTCAAAAAGCAATACAGGATGGGTATAGCATTACTGATCTTCATGTCCCAGCTTGTATCATTCTAGTTTTATAACTATAAGTCAGTATTTCTTAATCTACTTTACATAATTTAAGTGTAAGCAAACCTATAACATTGTTTTGAATGTATTAATTAAACTATAATTGTTTAATCCAAACAAATTTACAGAGATTACCTGAGCTTGTAGCATTTGTTAACATAATTTCTACATCATAACCCCCACCTATGCATATCAAAACCAGTAAATTAAGACACATTTGTTTCAATTTAAACAAGTTTATTGAAATTACTAGAATCATAAATTGTGGAGTTGTTGACTAAAACATTATAAGCATGAACATTTTTAATTTGAAATGATTTAAAATGGTGGATGAATAAATAATATCAGATCAATTTTTTAGAGTCAGATATCATAGTTGTATTATTGTTATATTATATCATAGTGACACACAAATCAGGACCAGTATAACTGAGTATAATAAATGAATCAAAAGACTTCCTCTTAACTCTAACAGATTTATTGAAACTACCAATAACAAACTTTCAACACTAAGACACGCGACAACCAAATATCATTATTAACATTATTAGCATAAGAAAGTAATTAACACATCAAAGATCATGGTCATCAAAGAGCAATAGAATAACGGAAAACTGGTTACACGCTTCATGACAACAAAGTAATGAAACGGATGTATGACCCTTTTAAGTTTTTAGCTTTGTGGCCTTGCCTTCTTTAAATTTAAGTCAGAGTCTTTAATGATTTTACTTTGTTTACAAACAGCGACAGGATATATGAGCTCGGGAAGTCAATTAACACTAAGTATAGTTCTTATACAGGTTTTTCAAATAAAAAACACAGCAACATCTAAAAAAAAACTAGAGCTTTAGCAGATTTGTCAGGTATCGTCATAATACACCGGCAACAAATATCGCTCAAATGAGCAAATGTAAACAAGCTCAGGTTGAAAATGGCAGCTTTCAAATTGTGCCGGAAATAGATTGATATGTCCCATCTATATATCTATGGGTCAAACACAACAGAACTTTACTATTAGCGCTAAAAATGGATTATCGTGATATTTTGAAGTTGATTATTAGGATCCGTTATTAAAAGCCATGAGTTCTCGCGAAATCAAACAATTTATAGAATATTACTACTCTAAAGTAATTTTGCTGAATTGTGCTATTTCGCGCCGGTTACTTAGCTCAACTCCTAGCATTAGCATGATTTGTATTTATTTTACTGATGATTAACTAACAAATAATAATATGCTACCAGACCAGTACTTCAAAATTAGTCACAGCAGCTGTAACTAGTTTAGGTTTTTTTTAAGTTACTTAAGTCAAGTGTATTGTAGTCAAATCACGCACAATAACATATATTATTTTTTATTTAAATTTGTTTATGATAAAAATAAATTTTATTTTAATTTCATGTCAATGCATATGAGAATTTGCAGTTTTTCTCCATCAGATCTCTTAAGCATTCTTTTGACTTCGCTTCTGGAATGCCATAATTATCAAGAATAAATTTTAATATATATATTTTTTTATAATACAGCATCTACGATGGAGAACCGTGACATCTCTGGTGTGCTCCATAGCAGTCCTTCCTCTCGTATTCTTTTCAGCTCTTTCGGCTTTTTCTTTCCAGCCGTTGTCTCCCTTCGCTTGGATTGAAAGTTTGATTGTTAATTAAAAATTGAATATCAATAAACATGTTTTTTTTCTCTAAAATTTTGAATAATAATGATGATAACTTGTTGTAGACTGCCTTTGGATGTTGATGAGTCTGAAGTTTTGGGTCTGGTGTGGCGCTGTTGCAGTCAGCTTGCTTCCTCTGTTCAGTATCAGCAGAAGCAAATTTTCTGGTTAGTCGGTTGTCATTTTTGTTAGTTGGCTTGTTATTTTGGCTGGTTGGTGATTGTTTCAGTAAGGTGGTGTTTATTGCATTTAGTTGCTGGTTGCTAGTTGCTAGTTGCTGGTGGTTTCAGTTAATCAGCCAGCAGCTCCTTGTTTGTCAACATTTTATTGAAACTACTTTTCTTCGGGTTGGCCGATAATCTCTCCGGCGTTATTTCGCCGGCTCTTTAATAACGTTTTATATCGATTTCTTCAGGTTTTTTTTATATTTAATATGAATTTATTAGAAATATATAATTATATCAGATTAATATGTGTATTCGTGGCTTAGAAGTCTAACGATTAACGCCACGTTAAACATTGTCAAACTTTAATATATATATTTAAAAAAAAAATTTAATTAAAAGTTCTGCCGTCCATCGTGACAAGAAGAATCGACTACGTGTTCTTCTTCGTCAGTCCGCTGCACGTGGCTCTCGTCTCGTCGTGCTGTCTCGCGACTTGCGCGACGTCGTTCGCGACGGCCGGCCTGCTCGGAGGAGTCTCGTCCGTCGCTGACGCGGGCGACGTCGGAAATCGGAAGAGGTTGGTTGTTGTCGGGTGGATTTGGTTGTTGTGCACGAATGTTTACTATGTGTGTCTCGTTTTCGGAACGTTTTTTGTTATTTTGGTTTCATTTTTACTTTTAATTAAATTAACTTTTTTTCTTACATTTATTTAACTGTTTATAAAAATTCATTTAATTGCTTTAAAAAATTGATTTAATTGTTTTAAAAAGTTGATTTAATTGTTTAAAAAGTTGATTTAATTGTTTTAAAAATGTGCTCTTTTTTAATTTCTTTAAAAACAGTCAGAACCACCTTATGACCTTGTGTCTCGGACTGATGATGGGCGTCTACTTGCCGTTTTATTTCGACCGGTCTCGGTACTACCAGTTCAAGTTCTCCATTCTGCGGGTTAGTTTTCGGGATTAAAATTGTTTCGACTTGATTATGCTGTGAGACATCTTCGAGTAAGGTTTATCTATTTAAGACACAATTTGTTTTGTATCGTGCTGTTTCACATTACATCTTTCTATTATTGTGATATTTGTGATTATTTTTCCAAAACAATGCGCCACGTAGCACGGTTTAACGTTAATCTCCGCGCAGACTACGATTTACGTTTCGCGTAACTTCACGATAGCTCATCGTCTCATTTCATTGCCTGCCTATTTTTCTATATTTTCGTTCTTGAACCGTAGATACCGTTCCTGGTCAGGGTCAAATCTGGCTTGAGACAAGTTTTGGTGAAGACCTTGCGTAACAGTCTGGTGGTTACATTTGTCGTGCATCTGTTGAACTGCTTGCTCGCCTGTAAGTTTGATTACAATTACGGTTTATTGATTTTGCATCTTTCTACCAGGGAATGTCGGAATTCCCACATTTTTCAACTTTAACATGCGTCAAGGTAACTGAGTATTTATTTATATTTACGTATTTATTTCCAGTATTGATTTTAATTTAATTTATTTCAGTTCCCTATTTGAAAGCAAGTTACTTCGGAAGGCTGTTTCCGGATGAGTGAGTTGTTTGTTTAAATTCTTGCTATCGCATGCTTCTTCTCCGTTGTGAATTATTTATTCATAAAACTTATTAAATGAAGGAATAAAAATCGAAATTTATAAACACACGAATGAACATTGATAAATACATATATAAATTAATAAAAAATTTATTTAAATAGATATATAAATGAATGTTCGATTTTCTAACGATCCTGTTCAGGCAGATGGAGATGTTGGACTATGGCGCCATCTACCTCCAGTTCGCGACCGTCGTGTTGACTCACGTCGTCTGCGGCCTCCCCCTCCTCTTCTACAACGTCGTCCACACCCAGGTCGGTCGTAGAAACTATGTCGCATTTGACTTTAAACGTTTTCTTTTCATTCAATTCTTTCTTAGCATCTTACTGAATATTTAGCTTTTTTTTAGACATCTTTGTTAATTTAGTTTTTTTTTTATACAGTCCCTGGAATTTCCTATATCCAGTAAGTTTTCCGGCGACGGTTTCCAATGTCTGGCGGCTGCACTTCTCTGTAAAGAATTTCCACTGCTGCAAGTTTGTATTATGCTTACGTCGTAATTGGTTTTCAGGTAAAGCAGCAGCAGCAATAGTAGTAGTAGTAGTAGGTAACAATATTAACAATATTAACAATAATGATAATAATAATATTAATAAATAGTAATAATAATGAACATCTTAACTTTTGAACGCATCAAGCATCACGCAGCTCTCGATCTATCCACTCTGGCGGTATGCAACAGGAAGAGGCGAGCGGAACTCTTCAGCCTTTCCGTCCCCGGAAACCGACCGCTCCACTGGCAGGCCGTCGTGGGGGAGTGCCTCGACCAGCTGAACTCGTTTTCCGGCCTGATCTCGTCGCATGTCTTCGCGGCCCTCGAGGCAAGCTCTTCGGGGGTGCTGCCCGGGGAAGAGAAGACCCTCCAGCAGGCGGCACACCATCCGGCAGGTGTTAACGGTTGGTAGTCGCGGCGACGGTACGACCGCGATTTAAAATTGAAATATAGTCGATTCCGCTTAATTGGGCCGCCTGTGAATTGGAGCAGCTGCTTATTTGGACCAAATCTCAAAGAACAGAAACCAATAATATGCATTGTTTAATTTTATGTGAAATTCGCTTAATCGGGCCAAAATGCCTAAGTCCCGATGCGTCCCAATTAAGCGGAACCGACAATATTTCTTAGGTTTTTTATTATTAAAACTTTTTTCGATGAAAACATGTTCTGTTCTAATTGAACGAAAACAACTCGCAGACGTCCACACCCCGGCGTCCGGCCTTCGTCTGAGAAGCGCCGACAACACCAGCGACGGCGGATTCGCGTCGTCTCCGTCGCAGGGAGGGGGCACGTCCGCGACTCGTTTCTCGAGGCTTCGAAACGCGTCGGCGACCGTCCAGGAGAGGAGGAGCGACGGCGTATCGGGCGGTCCGTTTTTGTCTTTTTCTTCGTCGAAGTATCCTCAAAAGGAGTATGTTCGGAGTGACAAGCTGCCCCTTCTGACTGAAAAGGTGTGCCTTTTTTTAATAATTGTTTATTGGGTATAATACCTAGATTGTATTTTAAATGCGTGTTCATTGGGTATAATACCTAGATTGTTTTTAATCATGTCCATTAGGTATAGTACCTGGATTGTGTTTTAGATGTGTACATTGGCTATAGTACCTAGATTGTGTTTTAAACATGTGTAAAATGAGTATAATACCTAGATACAATTTTAAAAATGTATTCATTGGGTATAATATCTAGATTGTGTTTTAAACATGTGTCCATTGGGTATAGTACCTGGATTGTATTTGTAATGTTGTCTTATACAAAGTAGGTATCATTTTTACTTGTGTGATAACACTGGATTATTAGGGTATCCCCAGGGGCAACTTCCTCTCTACTTTACTGCCACAGTCCCGATGGAACGGCAATAGGGCCGGCTCCGATGGAACGGCGATAGAGCCAGCTCCGATACCGAGCGTGTCTGTAGAACGTGTTTGTGTACGGGAGAGTGAGTGAGTGAGCGAGCGAGGTGGATCGTAATACAACGTTGAAATGTTTTGATTTTTTTCATCGCACTATACAGCTCGCGGTCCAACTGAAAAAGTGCCGTCCTTTTCTCTATTTCTTCGGAGAGATCGCAGAGATGAAGAACAGAAAGCTTTTCTCCGAGGCTCGGAAGTACGTCTGGCTCGTTCAAGGTCGGTCGCTACGGAGATGTATAGAACCAAATTATTTCATTTTTGGAAGAGCCTGTTTGATTCGCTCACACCACCGCCACCACTATCGGTATCATCATCATCACCACTATCGGTATCATTGTCATCACTATTAGTATCATCGTCATCACTATTAGTATCATCGTCACCACTATCATTGTCATCAGTATCATTGTCATCATCCTCACATGTTAAAAAGTTGTTAACTATTTTTAAACACGGTTAGTAGGATAGCAACAAACGTGTTACTATGATGAGTTCCAATTCAGGAGCCGTTCGATAATAAAATTCAGAACGTGCTGATTTTGAGGTACGACTGCTGTCGGTGTTACCGAGGTTTACAATCGCGATAACGGCGTAAGGATGGTAAACAAGACTGTAGTACCACACGGGCTGACAGTTTCGAGACTTACCATAAAGCATTTTACGAGCTTTACCTTTACGCAGGGTTCTTCTTCTGATTAGTTATTTCAATTGACGTTTTTTTTTTCACCTTCGACCCTCGCAGGCGTCTCGGCCTTGACCCTTCACTCGTTCGGGGAAGACCACTTCGGGGTCGCCCAGAGTTCCCTCGGATCCATTCTGACGTGCTTGTTGACGCTGTTTGAGGTTTGCTAAATTTGAAAATATATTCCGCAAGTGTACTAGCTGTCGGTTTTATTATAATTATCAACAGTATCATTAACATAATTTATTGATTTTATTTTGCATTGTATCAATAACATAATTTATTGATTTTATTTTGCATTGTGTCATTAACATAATTTATTATTTTTATTTCGCGTTGCATCTTTCGTCTGTGTGGCTGACCGCACTCGCACAACATGCAAAACGCGATGTTTTGAAATTACTAAAAACTGTTAAACACACCATTCTCCCAGGCTCTGAGCAAACCGATCTTGCTATCGACTCCGGGCAAGAGACAGACGTCGTCTGAAACCAAGATGAGAATGCTACTCAGGACCGAGACCAAGTCCGCCATCTATCAGATCACCGTGACGTTCAGGGAAGGACTGAGGTTGAAAACGAATTTATTCGGCCATTTTTTACCACTCTATTAAATTTTTTTTTTCAATCCCGTTGCCTAACTTTCAGTCAAATCTTGCTTTTTTTTACTATTTAGATTATTCTCTAATTTCCTTGTTTCAGTTCTCTCGAGTTGCCTCAAGATCTTCGTTCCAGATTGGATTCATTCCGAGAGTTCCGAGAGTGAATGTTCAGGAGTGCGAGGTCAACGATCGGAGATGGAAAAGTTTTTGCAGATCCAGTTTATAATGTACACATCATCGTCGATTTCGTACTTCAACGACAACCAGCGAAAGCAGCTTGTCATGAGTGTACCTCTTATGTGGTTGAAGTTTTAAGTATACTCTTATGAGCTGGATGTATGTTTGTTGTTTTCTAGAAGAGAGTGGTTTTTTTTTTACTGTTTACGATATAAATTTTCTTTGTGTCTTGTTTGGCGGTAAACTTTCGTGACTTTGGCTTACACTAATTTGACCCCTGTGACATGATGTCAGATTTAGTGTTTTCATCTTCAGAAAAATCTGGTAATTATGGTGATATATAGCAATATCTTAATGGCATTTTAACAAGCTGAACCAATTCAAGAGTTCCTTACAATGAAAGCTAGCATTATTAATAGATTTTCTTGAAAGATTAGCTTTTGTATGATGATTAAGATGCAGAATATTTCATAAATGGTCGACTTGTACATAGCTACTCTCTGCTTTTCTGTTGCAGCTCGATAGTTCTCTAAAGCGTTTTTCCTAGGTCTAGGGCAGGCACGACAATTATTTTGAAGGCTTTGTTTGATGAATAAGTTATATTTAATTGAGCTAGGGACTGCTCTAATTTATTTTTACAACAATTTATTAGTGGACAGTTGCTACATTTGAATTTTCTTTATACAAAATTAAAGCTATACTCAGAAAATGATAAATTAATTTTTGAACCTAACAAGTATTTTTATTTAAAAACTTCTACATGTCATGATTCTAACCATTGATATATATCAACAAACAAATCTCTAACTCTTTATATACTATACTCGCTAGGTGCCGCGTTTTACGCTACTTAAAATAAACTCAAGATTTTCGCTGTATGCCACTCTCAATTGGATTATTATCACTTCTGATGCGTTAATTTGATGCCGTTCTTCAGGAAATAAATACTTGAGTGTAACTACAACCCATAAATTTTTTCGAACTCCTCATTTAACTCAATCTTTTTCGTACAGAAATGCGGATTCGTACTCCTGCATAGTGTTAAACTAGCGTTGTTGGCGGAATGTTGGATGCAGGAAAATAATTTATTTTTCTTTATTAAATTCAATCGAAGAGATGGTAGTAAAAAATTAGTACAATGGCTTTTATTTGAAACATACATTTTAACAATATGACCAGAAAAGTACAAATAATTTGTAGGAATAACATCGGTATTCATACATGCACATACATGCTACATATTCATTCAGTCACACGTAGGGATCGCTTATGATTGGACGATGCACAAGGTTAATGCTCTCCTTGCTGATACATGAAACAGGAAGACAGCTAAGAGACGGCCAGAAGAAGAAAAAGTTGAAAAAAATGCAAATATTCTGTGATTCATCTTTTGGATTTGACTGGATAACATTTTCGAAATCAGTACAAGTTCGAAATTAAGTACAAGACAACTAACACTTAAGTACGCGATATATCACTAGAGTATAACATAATAACAGTACACATCGCAAGTAAGATTCGAAATACACCTCAAATAATAAAACAGCTCTCCTCCTTCGATCGGTCGGACCCGCAAAATATATAATATGAACATCAAACTTAAATAATTCGCCCGAGCAAACGATTGACGGCAGTAGGTAGATTAGATAGATCCGTGTCTTCCAATACGGCAACAACAAAAAAAAGTTTTTTTTTGTTTAAAAGAAGTTTATATGCACAAGTAATAACACAATTACAGATTTGTACAGTACGGTATGATGCACAGCTGATTGGTGTAATAAAAGATAAAATGAAATAATGAATAGTTAGAACATGTGACTTCATTCTTTATAGCATTTTATTAATCGGTAGAAAAACCCACCAAGCGCAACAAAATGTTCTTTTTTTTGGAGAAATTACAGAAAAACTGTGTTCATTGTAAACACTGATAACAACATCGGATGAACAACTTCGTGTTAAGTTGTAGAGCGTAGGAATACGTTTACAGCTGGACGAAGCGCGACCTGTCACGTGTCGATTGGCAGAAATGAAAGTGCACTCGAGCCAATGTCACTAAACGAGGTTCGTAGTAGCTTTTGTACAATTACAACTACTGTTACTAAACACACACAAAATCACAAGACATGTGATCAACTGGAGAAGAATACATATCATTAGATATATGAGAGAGACTAGTTGGAAGAATACATATCATTAGATATATGAGAGAGACTAGTTGGAAGAATACATATCATTAGATATATGAGAGAGACTAGTTGGAAGAATACATATCATTAGATATATGAGACTAGTTGGAAGAATACATATCATTAGATATATGAGACTAGTTGGAAGAATACATATCATTAGATATATGAGACTAGTTGGAAGAATACATATCATTAGATATATGAGACTAGTTGGAAGAATACATATAATTAGATATATGAGAGAGACAAGTTGGAAGAATACATATCATTAGATATATGAGACTAGTTGGAAGAATACATATCATTAGATATATGAGACAAGTTAGAAGAATACATATCATTATATATATGAGACAAGTTGGAAGAATACATATCATTAGATATATGAGACAAGTTGGAAGAATACATATCATCAGATATATGAGATTAGTTGGAAGAATACATATCATCAGATATATGAGACAAGTTGGAAGAATACATATCATTAGATATATGAGACTAGTTGGAAGAATACATATCATTAGATATATGAGACAAGTTGGAAGAATACACATCATTAGATATATGAGAGAGACTAGTTGGAAGAATAGACATCATTAGATATATGAGAGAGACTAGTTGCACTGTGGGTAGTCAAGAACACAAATAAATAGATAAGCACAGAAACATAGATACGTCGTAAACACACGCGTAAAACCAGTAATACAGAAACGTGGCTCAAAAGCGTGGAGACTAGTCGGTAGTTTCGGTCGAGTAAGTAGAGATGCAAGCGTTAAAAAAACGAAAGAAACGAAGAATGCAAATTTTGATTGTTGAAGAATCACAAAACGTCCAATAACAAACCGAGGATTTGATTTAAAATTCGCCTAACTCACGACGACTAGAACGGCAAACAAAATGATTAAAAAAAACACGGTTATTTACGATGATAGACACGTAAGCACACGCCAAAGTAATATCGATAATAATAGTAACAATCACGCTTTTTGTAACACAGTTATACACATTGTGGACCGATCCCACTGGTTGACCGAATGTTCAAAAGCCATTTGCAGGTTAGCGAGTGATGTCATCAGTAACTCGAAACAGCAGAAATGTGTCTTTTTCTGTCTAACGTGTAAAGATGGTCAGACAAGCGTGTGTTTATAAGATTTAAACGTGGAAGCATTTATCGTAAACACATATGGGATTAATTTAAAGAATTCATAGTTAAATGAACGAAACACTTAGGCTAGTAGGGTCACGACTCTCTCGGGTGATTAATTCCACCCTTTCTCTGATTGGACGATAAAAATAGGTCGCTTAACTAAAAATCAAAGATCGCAACACGAAAGCATGCCCAGTGACGAGAAACAATCTGGTGAAATGATGATGACCTACAGGTCAAAGGACGACCTCCAGGTCGAAGTTCAAAACGCAACGAGCCAAACAAAAAACTGAAAAAAAAAACACGACAACAGCGGAAAGCCTACGACACGCAGCGGGTAGTCGACGGCGACCGTGAAACACGTACGACGAGGTCACGTACGAGTCCGACAACAAACACACACATGCACACAAAAAAACCAGAATAACAGTGAAGTAAAATGACTCAGAAATGAATCAGCTCGTAGTTTTAAGATTATGCGTTTCCACACCGACCAACGAACGATGACGACCAACGTTTCAAATGACTCGTAACGCTGATACCGACCAACTAACAGAACGATCAGGAAACCTCTTGAAAGATCATTTATGGCGTCTGATCTGAATTAGTATCTAAAAAAATCTGGGAAAACCCCAGGTGATGAGAAAGTGATTACTCGTGAAAATGATTAATTCGTCTCAAAGACTAAAAACACACCTATTAACCTATGCGCAGCTTACATTGACATAAATTCACAATAATTACCAAACACTTCATACTTCATTTGAACGAACAACATCGTTTCGGATACACGCTCGTACAACAACGGAGGTAGACATAACACGCACACACACACGCGCACACAGCTTACCACATGGAAAGACAGATCCACCTTTAGAAGAGAACAAGATAAATATGAAAGTCACATCATCGTGATACGAACCACTCTCGACACGCGTGACACGCTACCTATCGTGATACGAACCACTCTCGGGTAGCGTGACACGCTACCTATCGTGATACGAACCACTCCGTCACGCGCCACTCGCCGCCATACCACGGATCGGCACCGACGAATACCAAACGGTACTCACTCACTCTATCAGTACCGTTCGATACTGGCCGGATCAGTACAGTTTGGAACAGCAGGAGGAAAACGTATTCGAGACCTGCGACCTGTTCGAAGCGATGTTGACCTCGTCGTCGAAGAACGACGGAATTTCGTTCGCCTTCGTCCGTCTGACGAGCTCGCGGGCGATGTCGTGGAACAGCCTCTCCACGTTCTCCGCCTCTTTGGCCGACGTCTCGAGGAAGCACATGTCGTAGCGTCTGGCGAACTCCTCTCCGACGGCCGCGGGGATTTCGCGAGAAGAGACCTTGTCGCTCTTGTTGCCTGAGAACGGAAACATTTGTACGAGAGCTGGATCGACGGCGGAAAACACGCGCAGACCGATCTTGGCGTCAGCACGTCACGCGCGTTTTCCGCGTCCGTGAACGAAAGAAAAAAAGTAGATAAACATAATAATGAGAAAAAAGATAATAAGAATACTGACCGACCAGGTAGCATAGCACTTTGTTACCGGCGTACGTGTTTATTTCTTGGATCCAGTGAGGCAGGCAGTCGAACGTCGGCTGTGAGCTGATGTCGTACACCAGGATGAGAGCATTTGCTGACCTTCGATGTGTCACGATTAAAACAAAAATTAACGTATATCAATGATCGTGACAGTGCAAAGAGATGAATGCACAAATTATCCGCGAATAAATTAACTCGACGCAACGGAAAAATTAAGTGGTTGATAAAACTAACTGCCGAAAGATTGAAATATAATAATTAATTTAAAAAAAAAGAATTGCGAACTGCGACCAACCTGTAATAGCTCTGAGTGATCGACCGAAACCTCTCTTGGCCCGCAGTGTCCCAGATTTGAAGCTGGAATTAGTCGCAACGAAACGCTTTTGAATAATCAAGCAATACCGAAAGAAAAGAAAAATGAGTAGAAAAACCCTAAAAATAATAATTTGAAATTACCTTCACTTTCTCTTTGTCCATCTCCAGGGACTTGACCATGAAATCAACCCCTATCGTGGCTCCCTGGCCCGGTGGGAACAGACCCTTCAATGAAAACCAGACAGGTGTTTTGACTATTAATTCAATTATTATTATTAATATCATAAAAATGTATTTCTCATGCGCCTGTTTATTAAAGGAGACGTCGCGCATTCTGTGTAAAAAAATCGGTCATTTGGTTTGTATTTCTATTACCTACCAAGCAATAACAATTGTACTTTATGGAAAGTTTAGCACTTATGATGAACTTTACTTCAATTATTTTCATGAAACTTCACTTCCTACAAAATGTTTTGACAGTTAGCTTTATATTAAGTCCTGAGATATTGTATCTTTGTGTGAGCTATTTATTCAATTTCCTGTTAACTAACTTATTGCCATTTATTATTAAATAAAAAAACACCAGCCCAGCCCTACCTAGCCTGTCACATTTCAATCAAATGAAATCAACAACAACAATTACTTTAGTCTCAGTCTTAATAGAAAGAGTTATAATTAATAATCTTACCTGTGTAAACCTACGGACCAAACATGTTTTCCCGACGCTGGCATTTCCTATAAGAACGACCTTAAATAAATACTTATAGTCGTCCATTAGAATATTAGATTAGTAGTTCAGATTGGATGTCGTCTGCTATCTTTTAATTTTCTGATCTAAAAAATAAAATCTTCAATCATAAAAAAACAAGCATATACAGGAAGGTGGTGTAGCTTTTTTATATTTATATAAAATAAAACTGTCGTAGTTGTAGTAGTAGAATAAGGAGTAAATAAGCTACGAATCTGACCAGATTCCTCTACAGACCTTTGAATCTGAATGACTCTTTGAATACGTGCAGGATTCGCTAATGAAATTGCTATTCCCAGTGATGGGATTCAAACAGATCGTGAGACATATCACTCATCGCTCCAATCTTCTTTATTTTTAATATATGATAATATGGAAAACAGGTGATGTGCGATGGCATTTACTAAAGTAGTAGATAAGCAAAAAGCTTACATCAATTTAAGTTACTTAGAATAATAATTTTAATAGTTTAAACGTCTTCCACTTAAACTTTTTTCCTGCGCTGAATTGAAACATGAAACAATCTAATCTCGCAATTTTACCCTTGATTGATTCTAATCTGTCAATCAAACTTGCATATTTTTACATTCTAGGGCCCTGCCGGATTTAAGTTTTTTTTTTTATTTGCAGGACTATTTATATTTTTTTTTTATAAATGCTCTGCGTGACTGTCTGCTGAAACAACCTCCTCGCTCAATGAAGCAACGTGATGAGACCACGGGTATCATATAACCGGATAATAAGACAGTGTTAAATTGAACACACCAACTAAACATATAAGCTTCTAATTATCTTTTATTTTCTCACTGCCATGGCAACTAAGCCCCGAACCCCATGTCTTCCTCTTCTGTTACAACTTTGGTGTCGCTAACGGCGAAGCCTAAAAACTCATTTTATCGCTGCTTTATGGCAAAGCGGCCTTGGGCTTAAGTAAAAGGTGCTATTTAAAATGTTTTGATTTTATTCGCAGCAGAAAAACAACCAAAATGAATGACATATCTAAAAAATAGATAGTCCCATTTAATAATATGCATATGCCGATGCACTACAAGACGACTACTACTTGACAGAGTAATAATTATTAATTACACATAATGTCAGCTACCAACGCTACTTAATTAACATGAATTAAAAAAAAAAACAGCCCAATAATGAAGAGATGACAAACTAATAAATCTTTTGTTAATATTTATAAAATATAAAAATATTGTGAATTGAATTAACTCAAGGCATAGTGTAAGTTATAACAAGAACAAGAAGTTTATGACGTTATTTTACTCGTACAAGAACAAGAAATTCGTACGACGACGGCAAACCGACGACCCAATACGGACACGAAAAAACCCGTCCGTCCTTCGTCTTCTCCGACGCGATGAAAATATAACAGCAGCCATCGATGACGGTAGACCGATCGAAATATGCCACGCGCCACAAACTCGCTCTTTTCAAAGCGATATTTTTCAAAATACGTAAAATGTTTCTCGTGCAAACACGACTCCAGAGAAGCTTCGGGGCCAGGTCGCTCATCGTAACAGTTACACAGGTAGAAAGTGGCAGTTCTAAGTTACTATTTAATATCGTTAATCATCTAACCAGGCGATAAAACCGTAATTATCTTACAATAACACATATTTGAATGCACTAATATTAGTCAATTAGGTAGAACAACACACAAGCTGACCGTGATAAAAGCTCATTAACTTAATTGAATATTCAAGAGGTGTGGCTGACCTTTGGGAGAGCCAATCACGTCGTGCTAAATGGCTATGCATGCATGCGTGCGTGAAAAAATTCCAGAATTTACACATTAGAAATGCATGCACATTGATATACAAATAAAAAGAAAAAAAACATTGTACAAAAGAGTATACATACATACATACATACATACATACATACATACATACATCCATCCATACATGCATGCATACATACATACATACATACATACATACATACATACCTACATACATACATACATACATACATACCTACATACATACACACATACATACATACATGCATACGAACATCCATACATGCAGTAAAAATATATATATAAATACATGTACAGGTGTTTGTAAGTTTACGTTAAGAAAACACATTTCTATGTACACGTATCATATCGTACAGGTGCATTTATAGACACAAAAAAAAACATTGCATCATTTTGTACATAGGCATTCTTCGAATGGAACGAGACGGAAAAATAAAAAAAACCGAAAACAGAGAAAAACACATTCATACAAACACAGCGATGTAATACTAGCAAGCCGAATCTTCGCTCCCTCGGAGTGTCCAAGTGGAAATCACCGAACGAAAGACGAATAAGGATAAGCAGCTTTCTCGTAAAGTTACGCCAAGAACCCGAACGGCTTTACGATAAGACAAATTTACACCAGTAAGTAGAACTGCAAAAAAAAAAAACAGGTTAATTGTATCTCATTCAAATGAAGAACTATAAAAGCAAAATAGGGGGAGAAAGAGAGACAACCAGAGAAACAGAATAAGATGAAAAGCTATGATACATTCAAGTCATGTAGAATAATGCATATAAATATATGTATATTATAATATTATACCCACATCTAACCTAACTGAGATTCTAAAAGTAGTTAATGTCAACGAAAACGGCTGATAACAAGCCAGCGATGGAAAAAAAAGGAACGAAATAATATTTGAAAGAGAAAAAATATATAATAAAAAACATCAAAAAAATTAAATATTAAATCTAAAATTATTAATCAGCAGAGAAATCCGATCGGAAAATTATATCGCAAATTGATCGGATACAAAACTTTCCAGCACGTGAACAACAGACGTGGAGAGAACTCGAAAGTAGATCCGGATAAACGTCATCATCATCACCATCATTCGTGGAAATGAAGAAATGCTCAAGAAGGAAAGACTCTTGCGACGTCGGCCAATCAGTAGAAGATTTCCGACCGAGATGTCGATCCGATGTCGACAACCCCCCGTCTTGCGGTCGCACGGAAGAAAAATTACCGAAACGCTGGCAGGCAGGCGATTGGTCGTCGTGTCAGCAGGAATATTCTTTCGACGGAACCACAAATTTTTCTGAAATTTGTAATATGAATTTCGAGTATTTACAATATTTCACGAAACCGTAACAATTATGATTTATTAAACTGTTGCAGTTTTTATATTAATATTAACTATTAATTAAATTTAAAAAAAAGGTTTATTTCGTTTAAAATCCGAAAGATCAAACTCTCCGACGATCGAAAAGAGACGATGACTCACCATCGTAGACCTTGATGACTGCCTCGCAAACAAACTTGAACTGGCTCTAAACATTGAAAAGCAGACAGAAGCATATATTAATAATAAGAAGAAACTTTGTTTGATTTTTTTTACAAAATGTATAAATTGAAAGAGTTATAATAAACGATGAATATCAACTAAATTGAAAGAGTTACAATAAACGATGAATATCAACTAAAATGAAAGAGTTATAATAAACGATGAATATCAGCTAAAATGAAAGAGATATAATAAACGATTGAATATCAACTGACGGAGGTCTGTATGAGCATGGCTCTCTGGTCCCTCATCTGCCTGACGATCTCCAGCATGTGAACCGGCTGGTCGGCCTCGATCATGCACATCGCCGTCTCCATGGCGATCAGGACCCCCGTCCTCCCGATGCCGGCGCTACGGGATTCGGAAGAAACAGGGTGTATTAAAAAAATATATATATATCGACGGAGTCTGAAGATACAAGTATAGCGACAAATGGCATCAATCGCACACCTGTACAATATAACAGCACGCACATACTTACTCATCAAACAACACATACTTAATCATCCAACAACACACACAAAGGTGTGATACGATAGCTGCTTACCTGCAGTGGACGACTGTTGGTTCGACGACCCCCTTCCTCGTCTGCCTTACGAGGGTCACAAAGTCGAGAAAGTCCGTGCAGTCGTCCGGAACGCCGTGGTCGGGCCAGGCTACGTACTGCATCTGATGAACGTGGTGCTCTTGCTGTGTCGGTGAATAAAATCAATTGATCGATTAATTATTGTAAGAGAGTCTTCGGCGACAATTTCAATCAGCATTTCAAGTTTACTCAGCGTAGATGACAAAAAAGACCGACAAGACCTCTTACGACCCGTATCGTAACTAATACCTTGAATGCACGTGTTAAAACCACGCTACCGTGTCATTATATGGTTGCTTAAGATCTCTTATAGTAAGCAAAAACGAATAAATTATATATTCAATTAATTTTCATCACAATAGTTTTAAAAGTAATCAAAACTTCATTCCGACCGAATCCGGTCCGACGTGCAGCACCAGGTATCTGCACACGAACGAGGGGCACGGACTGCTCTCGGACAAGCACGTCACCGAAAGGTCGAGATCCTTGAAGTTCATCGTCACGCCGAGGTCGGGCCAGTACTTGTGACACTTGAGGTGACCCCGCTCTTCGGTGACGGTCAGCATGACGACCAGCGAGGAGGCCTGCTCGTAGATCATCGACCAGAAGTCTGCGGTCGTGTCGGGAAGGGGACCTTGGGTGGCGATGTAGTGATTGACCAGGTTGGTGCCAGGGATATTCATCTGGTGTGGCCAAGTTATTTTTAGTTTATCACCTAATATTAATATTATCAAACAGTTAATAACGCAAGATATGCCAATCACACTGCATCGAGTAATAATGACAAAATCACAGTTGCATATACACGTTATAAGAAGCAATCGTAAATTACAAAAAATTCTCAATTCCAAATTCCCTGGCCGGGATATATATGAAAGCTTTACGGACTTAATGAAGCCCTAATTTCTTACAGCAACGACTACACACATCCGAGCAACAACAAGCAATAAAACGTTTCTTACGTCAACAAACGTGGCATTGATGTAGTCGTGCGGAGTCGACAACAACTTGACTCGAGTCAGGTCGTCTGGTTGTAAAAACAGAAATTAAAAACATAATTACGATAATTTATTTGTAAACATAATTACGATAATTTATTTGTAAACATTATTACAATCATTTATTTGTGGACGTAATTATGATCATTTATTTGTAAACATAATTACGATCATTTATTTGTAAACATTATTACAATCATTTATTTGTGGACGTAATTATGATCATTTATTTGTAAACATAATTACAATCATTTATTTGCAAACGTAATTATGTTCATTTATTTGTAAACACAATTATGTTCCTTTATTTCTAAACATAATTACAATCATTTATTTGTAAACATAATTACGATCATTAATTTGTAAATCTAAATTCCATCACTGCAAAGCAATAGTTACACCGTACCAAACTCATACAAGTTTTATTTCGAACGTGTTTCTGCGAATTTTCCGAGACATGCACATCGTGACCATTTTTATTTATCAGCTCCTCGGACCAGAAAGAATGAGCAACAACATTAGAAGGACTAAAGAGGAAACTAACACGGACTGATGTCCCTGTATCGATTCCTCGGCAGGTTCTCAGGCATTTGAGACACCGTCATGCACATTCCTGCTTTCTTTCTATAAAGTTGCTGCAAAAAAACAGGAGTGAAATACAAATGAAAAGTTCAGTTAGAAATAATCAACTGCCAAATAATTCTGATTCTGCAAGATCTCTTTCTTATCGCTCTCGATAACAGCCCTTATAGAAATTTTGGCATACCCTTTAAAACACCACATACTGAGCCCTCTATAAAAAACCTCATACTAAACCCCCTCTAAAAAAATACCACATACTGATCCCCCATTAAAATCACCACATACTGAATCCCCTTCTAAAAAAAAAACACTTCATACACCCTTCAAAAAAAGCCACCCCATATCCTCATTAATACCTCACTTCTACAACCAAACACTAGCACCTTTAAAATACCTCACTTCTACGACCAATCACTAGCACCTTTAAAATACCTCACTTCTACGACCAATCACTAGCACCTTTAAAATACCTCACTTCTACGACCAATCACTAGCACCTTTAAAATACCTCAAACTGGAGGATTCCAGCCTTGCTCTCGATGGACTCCTTGAGTTGCGTGATGGAGGCAGCCAGTTTGTCCTCTCCCGGATTGAGGAGGGCAGCTATGTGATGCGTATCGGGTATGTACTGGAAGTCCGGCTCTCCGGGACTCATGTCGTTCGAGTACACTGCGGTAAGTACATAAGTACAATATAGTACAAGCGGTTTCCAATTTCATCGATGACATTATTCGTATCAAGGTAGTCGGACTGAGCCATTTTTTTTACGACGGTTAGTGTGCGGTCGGAGGAAATGGATGATCGAGTGAATTTTATGACAGACGAGACTCACCCATGGGCCTGACGACCAGCACCAGCTCTCCAGAATGGATTTCTCTTGAAGCTCTAATGAACTGAACAACCTGTAAACATGAACTATAAACTGTTGTGACGAGATACACAAAGAAATCTAATCGTCTTGTAACATGCAAAGAAAGTTGATTAGAAACAAAAGCTCCATGTAAAAAATACTTTTTTTGTATAACCACGTCCATAACATATTCACTGAATTAAAATAATTAATAACAAATGTTCTATATTACCATAAATAATTTCAGTCATCTTTGATGTGCTACCACATGGTACAGACATAAACTCATATGCCTGCACACACACACACACACACACACACACACACACACACACAAGCACATACAAACAAACATGGACCGACAAACACACATACACACCTGTGCGTGGGTGTGCTGACTGACATCTCTCCCGTTGATGAAGAGAACGTGGTCGCCCTCTGACAGCTTCGGGACGCACTGACCGGCCGGCGAATCAGGCGCAACTCGACTCACTACGATTGGCTGCATCAGATCAGCTCCACCCTGTCAAAGTCAAACTGCGTTAATCAGGTTAAGTAAGTGACCTAATTAAAATGTCGCCACTTAGAAAAGCTGAACGATGCAGTCATCACATTAAAAACACTGCTGACCTTGACATTGAATCCGAATCTACCCTGTTTGTCCGGTTTCATTCTGACCGTCTTCAAACCCTCAAGACAGTTGTTTGAACTGTTTCGTGGAATTTTCTAGAAAAAAATTAATACGAAATCATTTTCTTGAAAAAAGAAATTAAAAATACTTCAAGAAATACCCTAAAAAATAGCCAAAAATCGGATTGAGAGAAAGAGAAAGAAGGTAAGAAATCTGCATAATACCAGAAGTGGTGGTATTTTTACAAGCATACCTGTCCATCCCTGTTGTGCTTCTCCGAGCCATCGGACTGCTTGCTGTTGCTAACCAAGACAACGGGAGACAGAGTCGTTATCACATTTGCTGTTGATTTCTCGATTATTTGACCATCCTCCCTGAAGCGGTTTAAATTATAACGATATATAATTATTATAATAATGATATAATTATTAAGACAAATTAAAATGCAAATAATAATAATAATTATTATTATTAATAATATAATTATATTATTATTAATATAATATAATAATAATTATATTATTAAACATTAGAAACATAAAACAACAGAAAAGAATTCTATAAACAAACTCCAACAAACACATTCATTCGGTTTAAAACCGACCCAAAACAAAACAAAATAAAAATCCACCAGCCAACCTCCCGCCCCCACAGCAAACCATTTAAATCTCGTACGATTAACTAAAAAAAAATCACGTCCAATAATTAAAAAAAGACAACAAACTCTTCGGAGATTTCGTCGTCGTTATGACAACCGGCAGGCTTGCTCTCGAAGGTCCGCCTCCTCTCGAAAGTGGCAAAACTTCGACCGGACAGCGTCTTCGACTGCCTCTCCTCTCGCAGGACGACCCTGCCGCCATCCGTCATCGACGTCGTGCTGACAGTATTAAAGATTTGAATAGAACCTCGAGAGTAAAAACACGATCGCTACTGTGTCACGCAGCCCTGAGGCGACAGCTTATGTGTCATATTTGTACCGAGGCGATCGCTAATATGTTGCAATGGTTCTTAGGTGATCACTAATATTGTGTTACACTTGTAGTGAGGTGTTAAATAATGTGCCCCCATTACAGGCACGGAGCCAGAGGGGGGGGGATCATGAATGAATGCACACCCCCATCAGAAATTTCGACATTTTTTTTACCTGATCAAGAAGATATTTAGGTCAAGATGGGAGCACTTTTTTCCGACACTATTTGCCTGTGTTACGCACCTCTGCAACATCCAAATATTTATTACTGGGGGGAGGTGATATCCCTGCTTAAATGACCTATTTTTCTGCAAAAATTGCACCCCCATAAGAAATTACTGGCTACTGGCCTGCCCCGTTAGTTTCGAGACAATTACCCATTACTTAGCTTCCATCAAATATAGTTCACTCAAGCTCAAGCCTTCACGTTAAATTAAAAACAACAAAAATTCAGCGCCACAAAAAAAAATGAAAGACAAACTTGTTGAAATGCGAATCTGCAAATCTGACATCGGACCAGCTGCTGTTGTTATTGACGGGGTTCTGCTGTCGTAGGAGAGAAGACGAGGAGAAGGAAACTTGGCTTGTCGGATTTAACGGTGACGAAAAGGAATCCTTCGTGGAACCTTGAAAACAATTATAACAGTGATTGTACACATTAGAGTATCAAACGGGTCGATTTCTCATGGCTCGGCCCATTTTATGGGCACAAAATTCTAGACCCAGCCCGGGCTGATATAGACCCAGCCTGTTCTTAAAAAAACATAAATACCCTAAGCTTGGCACAATAATTTAGTTTAGATTAAGATACAATGAAGGCCCAACCCGTGCTGACTTTGGCTCGGTCTGGCCCGTTCAGGTGACCCTATAATGGAGGCCCGGCCTATGCAGAACTCAAGTGCACACACACATATATATATATATATATATATATATATATATATATATATATATATATATATATATATATATATATATATATATATATATATATATATATATAGGGTGTCCTAAAAGTTTCGCCCGATTTTATATTAATAATGAATGTAGATTTGAGAACATTTTGAAACATTCCGTTAATATTTATTATTGTTTCTTTCGTATCGATCATTATTGCATCTTTGGTTCATTCATAGATATCATTGTACTCATAGTTCTAATTCATCATATAATAAAATTAATTGAAAATCTACATTCATTATTTTAATAAAATCGGGCAAAACTTTTAGGACACCCTGTATATTTACATATAAAACCTCCATTATGGAGACCAGACGAGGAAGACGAAAGGGCAGGCGAAAAGTCGACGAAGGTGAGTCGGTCGTTGTTGTTGTCGACGTTGCTGCTGTTGTTGTTGTTGGTGCCGATGGAGGACGGAACTTGAAAGGTGGTCTTGTACGAGAGGGATTGTTGCCCCGGGCCGTCCCTGGACAGCAGAACGGGCGAGGAACGAAAGGCGTCGGATCTAGCTAGGAACTTCGAAGCTTGCTGCTGCTGCTGATAGGACAGCTCGACCTTCGAGGCTAACTGCTGATTGGCTGAATTCAGAGGTTGAGAAGCCACGACGGGTTGAACCCGCACGGTACCGCCGTGCGATTGGCCCGCGGTCGGGTTGAAGGTCGCAGAAGAAACAGAAGAGTGCGACATCGAGGTCGCCGACGACGACGGAAGCGAATCGTACTTCGGAGAGTCGCGATGTAGCGACGAGCTGAAAGATGTCATCTTTGAAGTCAATTCCTTGGAAGATGGTTGAGACCTTAAAAAATAAAATAAAAAAAACAATATACTTTACTTTAAAAAAAATTTACTGGAAAAGATGACAAGCAGTCTAAATCAATTTTATTCCGACTCAAACTTCTCTAAAAGCCAAAATATTCTCCTCTTGATCAAACACTTCAAGATAAATCATGTTTCATCAGTCTAATTAAATGAGTCACCACCCGCTTTTTGCTATCTGTATCTCCATTATTCTCAAAGCTGAATGTAACCACCTCGAAAACATTCTAAATATACCCCGCCATCGCCCCACGGAACCACAAGAAGTACCAACAGATCCGTGACGGACTGCCTGGCAGCCTGGGAGGAGGAGTCGGAGGACTGCTGGCTCGGCTGGGCGTGGAGGCAGAAGAACGTGTGATGCTCCACGCAGGACTTCCAGAGGTTCTTGCACGTCCTGTAGCAGGCCATGTGGAAGCCGTACACGTTTTCCGTCGTGTCGTCGAGAGGCTGCTCATGCGTGAGAGAAGGAAATTTTGATGATTTTGGTTATAATCGTTAATATCGTTTAATGATTGATATTTTTATTTTCATTAAATCTTATTAATTACAAAATAAGAATTCCAATCACAACAAAAACAAATAAATAAATAAATAATGTTATTTGTTTTCTCAAATTAAAATCGTTCTCATTAGAAAAAAATCTTTATCCCGAGGACAGTTTGTGAGTCGGCGACGTCATAAAGAATGCAACGACGTCAACAAAAACACGCAACCGATTCTAATCCATGTTGATATATAACATATCCCCCAACTTCACTGTCGCCTTGAACTCTAACTATTGACTAATTTCACGTTAAATATCGTAAAATTTTCACTTCATTTCATCGGCCAAACCTTCTCAATCTGAGAAAAAAGAGTAAAAAACGAAAGTTATGATGATGATGATGACCGTAGGCTATTGATGATGATGATCATAGATCGTATACTATGAAGACGATGATCATAATCATAGCTTATGATGGTGATGATCATAGATCGTAGCCTATGACGATGATGATCATAGATAGTAAGCTATGAATAATTGAAAAGAAGAAGAAAAACCACCCACAGTCGCACGCAGATCAACACCGTGTCGTATCCGACGGTTCATAGAAATTCATTTCCACGCCCCCCTCCCCGGACGGAACGTACCACGAGTCGTGGTCCACGACGCTCCCGATTAGATCGTCGAGTGAATACAAATTATTCACAATAAACAAATTACATATTTATAAATCTAAGAAGCCACTCATGAATAATCGATTAACCATAAATGTTGCTCGGAGGTTTCCACATCATCATCAACATCACCACTAATAACAACAACATTATCATCAACAGCACCACCAACAACATCATCATCACCACCACCACCATCATCAACACCAACGACAACAACATTATCATCAACACCACCACCAACAACAACACCATCTTATCAATATCAACAACAACTCACCGATTGTTTGTGCAGGTGGATGAAGAACAGTCTTCTCTTGAACGACAATTTAACGATTTTCGCCCTGCAATGAAATGCGACATCGTTTGACGTATCTATCTAGCATCATTTCACAGATCTATTGTCAAATGACGGATCTAGCATCATTTCACAGATCTATTGTCAAGTGACGGATCTAACGTCACTCGACAAATCTACAATAAAACAATCCGTCACAACAAATCAAAATCGCCTCCTCCTCAAATATAACATCATAGACGACAATACATATATATATTTATCTTCTCCTTGTGGGATATTGAACCCATCATTGCACAAGATCGCTCAAAGTTTTCAACCAGTCGGGTCCAGATTTTCCGACCCCGTCGAAGGCCGGATCGGGCCGGAAAAAATTAATAAAAATAGTTTATACATTATTATAAAAAATTTATTCTATTTTATTTATTTATTTACAAAAGAAAAAAAATATGGTTTTCACCCCTACTTAATATTCATGCTATAGTAACAACCTGTTTATAATTTATTTCTTAGGGGTCAGGCCAGTTCACTTTGAAAGTCCATGGGTTGGTTGGACAAAAAGCGTACACCCAGGGTCCACCCCATGCTCGTTTTAAAAACAAAGCCATCTAAATCTTCTCAGCTAACACTTTTTAATTGTTTTATGCATATTTAACGAAGAAGAATACAAAGAATAGAATCATTACTACTACTACATCATTCCAAGCAATTTTTTCTCGTAAAAATAAAATGTACATCACCAATGTGTGAACGCTAATAAAAAAAATAAACACTTTCTTTTTATACCTCATCATCATCATCATCATCGTCGTCATCATCACCACGATTTATTTTGTATTCCCGCGTGAAGTTTATCAACATAGCCCAGCTCATCTCAGATAAGAAAAATCGCTTCAGAATAAGCAAATCTAGATCCGACTCGACACATTTTCATCAAATTTTCCTATTTATGCCCCGCCCCCTATATCCCTATGCCCACCACCACATCCCAATAGAATCTATGCTCTCTCTCACTTTCCGGATGTCCAAACCCCCCCCCTCAGTGCCCACAAGGACAGACAAAAAAAGGGAAGAGAGAAAAACATTAACAGATGAACGAAACAGTCGAGGAGAGAATAACGAGAGAAACAGCGACCAATGAAAACGAAGACACCAACCAATTGAAAGTGTTCAATTTGTGGTCATTTTTGAACATGACCAATCCCTGAGAGGTGACGCCGAGTTGAATCTCCTCGTTGGTCTGGTCCTGCATTTTTAAAAGCGAACCGGATAATGAACGATAACAATTATCATCATCGAACGCCTGCAGGCCCGAGAAAGAAATTCTACGACCGTTTAATCGCCTGATGCGATGAAAAGTCTTCAATAAATTGAAAATATATAAAAAATTATTATTTTAAATGTCCTTACAAATAAAATAAAATATAAAAATTGTTAAATAAACAGTTAAACAAAATCAGAAACAAACATATAAAACTAACAAGAGTGGCCTTATAGAGATTGACCCCGTATCCATCGAGGTTCTTAACGATGGTCAGATATTTCTTCTCGCAAACTGCTGGTCTCAAACTCCTGTTAATTGAAATAAATATCACGGCTAGTTAGTTAGCCGTTCAACGTATGTGATTGGTTGGAAGGTCTGATGTTTTTCAGTACAACGTTGTGTCTTCAAGCTATCAAGCACCCATGAAGATACACCAACAAAAAACACACAACAACTCTAAAAAAGTAAAATACAATAAATGATAAGCAGTAATGATAATGATGATGATAATGGTGATGATGATGATGATGGCAAGAAAACATAGCAACATCTGGTCGGCTAATTGAGAAAGTTTTTAAAAAAATGATTCAAATTTTCACATCTAAAACGAAACGAAATCAACACCGACTTGAGTTTCCTGTGCACGGCAGCCACCTTCTTGAGGAAGTCGTCCGAATGATCGGTCAGGCACGCGACGCCGTACAGGTAATCCGTCGACTGGTCGTCCGGATTGTGGTCCCCTAGTTCGGCTGGTGGTGAAGGTCGAGGTCATTTTTAGAATTTAAAATAAAAAAGACGGAACAACGGCGATTTGTCGTTATCGTTACTCAATTGCGGTCGATGATTCGTTTCAATGCCTAAAACTTATTTTATCGGCAGAAAAAACAGCTTTGAGTGTCTTAGTTATATGGCTATGCAGTGCGTAAGTTGCATGGCTATGCAGTGCTTTAGTTGCATGGCTTTACAGTGCTTAGTTGCACAACTATGCAGTGTTTTAGTGCTAATGTTGCATTTTTTTATAATAGAAATTGTCCCTTACACCCGGTGTTTTAAGTCTGATATAGCAGTATGTAGGAATTAATTAAGTACTTCCTGTTGCTGATCATAAATTTGATCCTTTTTACGTTTTTCCGTCCTCCTTTATCCAGGCATGGGACTGGCTTACATTAGGTGAAGAGAAGCTGTCTTATGTTGCATGGCTATGCTGTGCTTAAGTTGCATGGCTATGCTGTGCTCAAGTTGCATGGCTATGCAGTGCTTAAGTTGCATGGCTATGCAGTGCTCAAGTTGCGGTGCCTTCAAGCAATAGCATAAAGCTATAAATACATAGGCCAGGTGCGTAAATCTGTCATTTCATTTTCACGTTTTCACATTTGACGTTTTCTTATCAGTTTGTAAATTATGGACAGCAAATCAACAGTTACTGCGCCATAAAAGCCATGCGAAGAATGAATTAAAGAAGACACAGATTATGATGATGATGACGATGATGATGATTGAGATGATGATGATGATGATGATTGAGATGATGATGATTGAGATGATGATGATTGAGATGATGATGATTGAGATGATGATGATTGAGATGATGATGATTGAGATGATGATGATTGAGATGATGATGATTGAGATGATGATGATTGAGATGATGATGATTGAGATGATGATGATTGAGATGATGATGATTGAGATGATGATGATGATGATTGAGATGAGATGATACCAACATTGAACTGCAAGGCCGGATAAGGTGATGACGTCCTGTAATGGAGCTTTCAGTTTGCCAGTCATCAGGTCCTTGTTCAGCTGGAGGAAGAAGTAATACCTGGCAAGAGATGATGATAATAATAATAATAATAATAAGAGATAATTAGCATAGTAGTGTGAGCGTGAGAGTGAGCGAGGAAAAGATAAAGAGGGAATATGATTATTAACCAATTTATATATAAAGGTACAAAATACAATGCTCAAATATTTTGAACATTCAAGTGATATGAAAATGAGTGAAAAAAAGCCAGAAATGCTGGCATTAAATTATCAGCGGCAGAATAAAAACGGAGGGAGAACGCGGAGATAGAAGGAAAAAGGTAACGAGGCAAAGGAGGAATAAAAGGAGAAAAAAGAAATTCACAGGTACAACAGATTTTTATCAGATTTTTATCGTTTCCCTTATCAATAACACCGGGAGAAAAAAAATGAACCGACTACTACAACAAGGAATACTAATTAACGAAAAAATCAATGATGAAACGGACGGCGTGCATGGCCTAAGTTCGTATTCGCACACGCACCAGTTTCCAGTCGGGTAGTCGATAATTATATATATAGGAGTTCATGATGATATGGAAAAGATCGGAATAAGGATGGAAAAGATCGGAATGAGAAGTGAACAGATTGGAATAGGGATGGAAAAGAATGGAATACAGGGATCGTACAACAATGGCTGTGTGCGTGCGAATATCAACTCAAATAACAAATATATATTTGGAAATGTGCGAAACTTTGAAAGAGAAGAGTAGAAATAACCAATTTTATCATTTTAATTTATTAATAGCTGAATATGTTGAGGAGGAACATGGAGGAAGACTTCCTGCTTCCTTCGTCCTCGGAGAGCGGAAGGAGCTTCCATATTTCCAAGAAGTTTTGTGTGTGTGTGTGCCTGTGCATTGTTTACGTGAGTCGGAAAATCAGGAGAAACAGCAGCGACACCATCAATCTCAAATACCAGCTACTACTAAGACTAGTACAAATATTTAGGTCTTGTTCCCAAGGAAAAAAGAAATAATAAAATAATACATACATACTAATACATAGTCAGAAGCTGTCAAGAAAAATAAAAGAACTAATAGGAGCTAGAGATGTGTGTGTGTGTGTGTGTGTGTGTGTGTGTGTGTGTGTGTGTGTGTGTGTGTGAGAGAGAGAGAGAGACAAAAAGAGAGAGTAGGGGTCCTATCTAGCAAACAAGACATCCCTCTCTGGGATAATAAGCAGACAAGTAAACAAACAAAATAATATGAATATTCATAAGTTTTATTATTGAAGAGAAAATAATTAAATAAACAAAATGCAACAAACAATTTGTCTCATTAATAATTATGCACGTATGTATATTGTTTAATGTTTTTATACACATATGTATGCATGTATTTCAGTAAGTTAAAAAATTTTGCTCATAATATTTACTCCACTGAATGACACCCAGCAATGCATCAGGTACAGAAGGGATGACCATTAATATATATATATAGTCACCACTCATCCTGAGACCTACTTGATACATTCTTTCCGAGAGTCTCAGTCCCAACTTTAGAATGAAGTCATTCATCCCAACAAAGTGTCACAGTCCAGCGTGGATTTATTCTCATTAACTCTCGGTCTCAATCTCCGGGACTCGACCCAGTTTCTCCCTTCCCAGTTTCTCATTCCAAGTATTTATAGTGCAATTTCTATGAAAAAGTAAGACAACGAACGAACGAACCAACCAACCAACCTCGTATATTCCTCCACGAGGCAATCGGGATCGGGTACGTAGAACTTCACCCGAAAGAAGAAATAATACGGCGGAAATGCTGGAAAAATTAAAAAAAATATATATATTCCAAGAAAATAATTCTAAACACCATCAAATTTTTCTGTACATATATTATAATATATTTATTATACATGTATAGATATATTTACAAGAAAACAATAAATACAATTCCTCAGGAAATTTGATTCGGAATATCTTATTATAATAATATCTTCCTATCCTATTATAACGAATATAAAGAAAATAAAATATTTCGTTTTCAACTGCCAGCAAGAATTATCTCTCCATCCCTCCCACCCCCCACCCCACCCCCAGTAATCTTCCCTCCGGAAATAAGCTCGTGGATGATAAAATATTTGAAGGAAGAGACGGATAGAGAGATGAATAGATAAAGAAATGAGTGGATAAGTGGATGATGGAACAGATGGACAGATATGAATAGATAAAGAAATAAATATTGATAGATATATAAATAGATATGAATGAATAGAGATATAAGCAGATATGAGTGGATAGATATATAAACAGATTTGAATGGATAGAGATATAAATAGATATGAATGGATAGAGATATAAATAGATGGTCGAATTGATAAGAGAACCGGATGGCGAGATAAATGAACGGGAAATAAAAAAGCGATGGATGGAAAATAAAAATAAAAAACAAATGACAAATATTAATAGCATACTTACGGCTTCCTAGACCTCATCAACTCAGGGTTTTCCCAAATCACACACACACATACACACACAAACACACACACAAACACACACAAACGCACAAGCATGTTGCACAGCAATAACAAAACATTTTTGAGAGAATGATTGAATGAAGCAATGAAAGAATGAACGATGGAAAAAGATGGAAAAAAAGAAGTTCAGTTTCTTAATTACATCAACATGCGGCTTCATCCAGCACACACACGCACACACACACACACACACATACATACATACATACACACACATACACATGTATTCTTTAGTACCAGATGGAATGAAACTACCAAAAATAAATCTCACAAGAAAAAACTAGCAAGCCTCAAACTTTCAGCTTTTCCATATCATCATCATCATCAGCTCATTCCACAAGGAAGAGAATCCACAACACAAACATGCAAGCCTTCAGTTTAATAATTCCTCCATTCCTCCACTCCTAAAGAAAGACAGACAGACAGACAGACAGCTAACTTACTAACTAACTCCTGTAGGTTTTTATAAAGTTATAATCGAATCGTGAATACAAAAAAATGAATTTGTGTACCTATCGGCATCATATCCAAACAAGTGAACAGATTTTATTGAAATTTGGTTCACACGGGGACCATGGTCAGGGGGTGGCTTGTGTCCACTTTGTACAAAAATCTGTCCTACGGTTGACATTTTATGGCCAAAAATTATAAAAAAACGGCTATATCAGCTAGTATATAAGGGCCCGCCTTTGAAGCACACCCACCCACTAGGGTCATCAGGGTCCCGAAAAATAATAAAATACTTAGACAATTTTGTTTCAATTTTGTTTGAAAAAAATACATCTAGTTCAGGGATACGAAGACACTGGATACTGTTTTGACAACTCTGAATCAACACAAACACAACAACCATCCACATACACACATACACACATACTTAAATAAATACAAGCAATGCATTGCCGCTTATGTGCATTCCTACTCAATTGTTGGCTTCAGAAAAATGCAAATCATGTAACAATAACTTCTGCTGACTGACTGATGGCTAACCAGGAAAAAAAAGTCATCCAATTTGAGCGTTCATTAATATAATATGTGATAGTTTTTAATGAAAATGATCAGTTGTATGTATGTATGTATGTATGTATGATGATATGCTGCTCTTCTACCCTTATTCACATTTATTTTTTCTCGCTCTCTCTGGTCTCTCTCCCTATCCCTATGCCCCCTCTCTCTCTCTCTCTCTCTCTCTCTCTCTCTCTCTCTCTCTCTCTCTCTCTCTCTCTACAGGTCATATATTCACTCAATCAAATAAAAGAAACTACTATTTAAACATAAATTTCAAACCGGTGGACAAACATATTTCCAGGTCAAGGTCAAACGAGACAAAATACTTCACACACTCAGACTAATTACCTTTAACTTGTTTCTTCAGGGACTTGGCCGGATCGACCCACCTCTGAAATTGTACACGGGGTGGTTAGGTAATTAATGACAATTAACAGATGAAAAGTAAACTTATTAACCAAACAACAGCTGCTTTTGGATGAAAAAAAGCATAAGGAGAAATGACCTTGTATCAGGAATGATGACATAACTCAACCACCCCTACCACCACCACCACCAAATCGCTACCATTTCCACTCCGCTCCACCTCACCACCTTATTACCACCACTACCCCATCGCTACCTTTACTGCCCACCACTACCACCGTTACCCCGTCACCATCGCATAAAAAAAGTTCCACAGAATGTAAACTCTGGTCAGTGAAAAAACTTTGAAAAAAGAAAAGAAAAGAAACACAGCAAGTCAGTTGAACGAACCATCAGCTCCGTGTCGCTACTGAATCCTGAAACCTGGAAAGGTGAATTTTGTCGTTAAATAAATCTGATTTGATTTGATTGATTAAAAAAAATATAATGAAATGATCATAACGATGATGATGATGATGATGATAGTAGTTGCTAGATTGTTGATAACCGGTGAGAAGGTTGAGTGTCATTACCGTGGTTACCACAACTTTTGCAACTAAAATTATCCACCCCTCCCCAGATTTAAACATTTGGGGGGGGGGGGAATTATAGTATATAATATAAAATAAAAATGATATATTCTATATTGAAAATATTTGTATATTGTTTATAAGTTGAGACTTTAAATATTTAAAAATTACTCCTCAAATTCATCATTCCACCCACACATAAACAATATAAACAGAAGCATTTAAACCCGAAGATGCAGTCGCACCACCCACGCATATTCCATTTAAAAATCGTATATAATTAAAACTAGAAATTATATATTTTATACTAAAAAGATTTATATAAAGTTTTCAAGTTTGGAATTAAAATATTCAAAGTACCTCAAGTATACACACGACCCACACAAATACTCAATTCAAACAAACTCATTCAAATCGACACATTCAAATCCACACTACACTTCGCCGACATATATACAAATCAAATCACCCCACATACAGTGACCATCACCTACACACCGCCCACACACACACACATATATATATATATACATCACCCCACGACGACCTTCACACGCACACCAATCACAAAGACACAAATTTATTTCCGCATCGCCCACCCAAACTTTAGATTAGAATACGATAAAATCTACAAAACCAGGTGCTATAATTTTATTTTTTATCTGGGCGCAGCCATGGTAACCGAGTGAGTATGTCTGTACTTTTATGGACTTACAGTGTAATATGTAATTATATTATGAATTTACAGTGTAATATGTAATTATATTATGGACTTACAGTGTAATATGTAATTATATTATGAATTTACAGTACATGTAATATACATGACACAATTTTAAAGATTTATATCATATGTAAATACACAAGACAATATGTTGTAGATTTCAGATTTACAGCATATGCATAATATACATGACACTATTTTAAAGATTTACAGCACATGTAATATGCATGAGAATATGTGATATATTTACAGTATATGTAATATACATGACAATATTTTATCAATTTACAGCATATGTATGTAACACATATTGTCATAGATTTATATAAAACATAAACTTGAGAAACACAGCAATCATTCAACAGAGAATCACATGCCGAAAAAAAGGGGCAAATCCAGAGGGATAATCCACAGGTGCCCAGGAACCCCCCTCACATCAAGCAAAAATGATTTTCGTTCTTTAGTATTGCTTTTAAAGAATTTTTAGCTTATTTAATTAATATTTCTATAAGTGATTTCAGCTATAAAATATATCTAGCTTTTCTTTATTTCTCTGACCCTTGTAAATCCCCTTAAATTTGTAATGGATTCATCCCTGGACAACAACATAAAAACATGGCCTACAACAACAACACAGAAACACAGGCATACTACAACGGTGTCACGACAAAACGTTCACAGACAAAATGTTCAACGACAAAATGTTCCCGACAAAACGTTCACGACACAACGTTCACGACAAAATGTTCACGACAAAATGAACACCGACAAAACGTTCACAGACAAAATGTTCACAGACAAAATGTTCAACGACAAAATGTTCACGACAAAACGTTCACGACAAAACGTTCACAAAAAATGTTCACGCACAAAATGTTCACAGACAAAATGTTCAACGACACAACGTTCACGACAAAATGTTCACGATTGCAACTTTTAATTTTAGTTTAGTTTTTAAATGATCAAATATTTTGTGTTTCACGAAATGAGCACAAATAAAACGTTAACAATACTAAATGCAATGCTAATTTGAACTAATTTCCTCTTTGATACTCCTAACTCAAATGGCAACCAGATGAGTATGGATCGGAGTACTGTAAACTGTTTCAGTAAGAAGAAAAGATAATGACAGATGAGATGAGATAGCTGTAATAGGAAAATACAATTGGTTATGAATTTGAGATCGCTTGAATCTTCAATTTCAAATATGCAAACGACGTAAAGAAAGCTTAATGGCTGTATTATAAAGATTAAAAAGTTAAGGGTATCCAAGAGAAAATTAACCAAGCCGCATTAACTAGTTAATAAATGGAACGATGATAAAAAGTGTCAAAATATGAAATCTTTATATACTCCGATCGAAAAGAAAAAGAAATGCAATTAATTGAGATTTATTTGATGTTTCAATCTTAATTAAGTGAAGGACAGAAATAAGCTTTGATCGGTGTAGCCTAGCGATTAAGAAGTTATCGGCTTCCATGAGCAATATAGCGGCTTTAATTACCTAATTAACGTAGCGATGACTTGGGTAAAGACTCAATAAGCAGCAAATTGAAGATCATTTGATGTTTCAATTTTAATTAAGTGAACGACAGAAATAAGTCTCGATCGATATTTTTTGTTTTTTGCATGTTTGGTTTTACGGTTAACTTAAAATAAATGTTTGATAAGTTGATTGTTGCCAATATGTGTTAGTGTCATACACACATACTCTGCTTAGGTAAATCAAATGGTGAATAGAAACACCACAAAAATGACTTAATAATTAGTTTGCAAGCGATCTTGACATAATAGAACAAAAGGTGTATTTTTCAGTGTGAACATTTTGTCGTGAACGTTGTGTCGTGAACGTTTTGTCGTGAACATTTTGTCTGTGAACATTTTGTGCGTGAACATTTTTCGTGAATGTTTTGTCGTGAACGTTTTGTCGTGAACATTTTGTCGTTGAACATTTTGTCGTTGAACATTTTGTCTGTGAACGTTTTGTCGTGGAACCTACTACAACACACAACTAGCACAGGCATAGGACAACACACAACTAGCACGGGTACAACAACACAACCCAAACAGAGATACTGAAGCTTCTCAGCCGTGAATGCATAAAAAATGGGACATCAGGATAATGTAGGATGGGGGGGGGAAAAAGGGGAGAGGGGGGTAAAACAAAACAAAAAATAAAACAAAACCAATTCTCATGAGATGAATAAAAATAGAAAACATTAGACGCTAGAAAGAGCAGAGAGGGAGAGAGGGAGAGAGAGAGAGAGAGAGAGAGAGATAGAGAGAGAGAGAGAGAGAGAGAGAGAGAAAGAGAGAGAGAAACAGAAAGAAAGAAGACAGATACAGAGAAGAGGAGCAAAGAATAGAAGGAAAGACAGATCAATAGCCAGCCTCTAAGGCGATTAATGTACTTTGAAAACAGGATACATGAGAGGAAATCATGATTAGAAAATTCTCTCTCTCTCTCTTTTTCTATTAATATGACTGAAAATAAAATTAAAACACAGCTAAACTGATTAGTTGTTAAAGAGTAGAATACTAATCTAATTTAGTAATAATTTTTTTTCTAACAAATACAAAATATTCAAATAAATCGAGAAATTGGTTTGAGAGAGAGAGAGAGAGCGTAATATCGAGTTTAGATTTATATTTCAATTTATTTGATGATTAAAAAAATAGCAAGTCCGCAACTTTGAAGGTTAAAAAGAATTAAATAAGTACAATAATGTACACAATTATTCGCTTTTGCATTTTTTCGTATATTTATTTAACGTCCATTATTATTTTAAAAAATGCAAAATAATATAAGAACGATCTAATTAAAATTTTCATCTTTTAAATAAACACTGGGAAAGAGCTTGAACCCCTAACAACACCCCGGTCAGTACACCCTTTAACACCGACCCCCATATAATCTTCACAACTTCATCGTTCCTACTGTCCTTTAGCCCCCCCCCCATCATCCTATTTATACATTATAATATTATTATTATGATAATAATAATAAATATATATATATATATATATATATATACAAAGTAATTAATTAGTCATATGAGCCCCAACATCTCCTACGAGCAGACATGCTATGAAAGAAATGATCATAAAAATGAGACAGAAATCCTCATCATGATCATCTTTCATGTTTCATTTTGCACTGAAATTATTATCATTTTTATAGTACACAAACCACAGATCATCGTCATCATCATCATCACCATAATCATCATCAGTTGTAATTGTTGACTACAATAATTCAGAGAAAAAATGATAGCTATTAAATGACAATTGGCTTAAAAAAAAAACAAAATTTGAATGAAAGATAGAGCAAGAGGAAGAAAAAGAGAACGAGGAGAAGAAAGAAAAACAGAGACAGACAGAGAGAAAGAGAAAGAGAGAGAGAAGAGGTCGCGAGAGGAAGAACATATGAAGGCCAATCAATAATAAGAAACATTTAGGCAAATTATGAATAAGCAGAAAAAAAGAAGGAAAAAAAGAGAGAATGAGAAGGGAGAGAAAGAGAGAGGGAGAGAGAAAGAGAGAGAGAAAGAGGGAAACTACAAACCGCAACTAACATTGTCTTCGCAACTAACATTGTCTTCGGGTGATGTGGCATCGATGAATTGAAGACCGAAATATTTCCTCTCGGAAATGTCCAGATGGTCAAAAACTTTGGTCAGAAGTACTTGAGCTTTTTCTCGCTTCTGTCCGAATAAAAAAACCATTAATAACGATGAAGATCGAAGCAGTTAAACAATCTTTTCACTGAAATTATCTGATATACAATTAAATACCGACAATATTTACGAAGCATTGGACAAAAAGACACCGGAAAACTTCACTGAAACCCAAGAAGCACATTAAAACAAACCGAACAAATATCGTAACAACAAATTCATACAATTAAGACGAATTAAAAAAATTAATTAAATCGACACGGGCGATTAACGAATTATCAAAAAAATAAAAATCCCCATCCTCGCCTCGATCTCAAACTCCGCTTCCGAGTCGTCCAGGAAGTAGACGACGCACTGGAGCGACCTTCCTGGCTGCAGCTGTTTCGAATCTTTCGCCATCGTCGTAACTGGGGATTTTATGCTCACTGAGGCGACCGCGAAGGTCCCGGTCGGTGCTAACAAATCTATGATGACGAAGAATGGAAACAAATTATTTAATAAAAGTTAAAGAAATAGAGTATTATTATCATCCATTATGACAAAGAATACTAAAACATTATTTAATAAAATTTAAAGAAATAACTTATTATTATGATAGCAAAATATCACATGGAATTGATAATGAAGACAAGCGAAAGAAATTATTTATTTAAGAGGTTGAGGAAATAACTTATTATTAACATTTACGATAGCATGGCGAAGAAATTTATTTATTTATTTAAGGAGTTAAGGAAATAACTTATTTTTATCATTGTTTTAATGAAAATAATTCCTTCAACAAATAGAAACCAAAGACAATGAAATGTGCTCACGCAGTTAATTCACTGCTTTTTCACACGGTTTTCGAGGAATCTTTCAGTTTAGCGAAAATAATTATTTACGGCTGTAAAACAGCAAAATATCACACGGAATTGATAAAAAAGATAATCAATATATGAATGGAAAAAAAAAGATTCAATAGCTCTTTTTCAGCAATTAAAAACAGTTGAATTTTAAAAAAAGAAAGAGAAAATAGGTCTACTCTTGTTCCCAGAAGGAGTAAAACAAACTAATCGACCGACTGATCGATGGACACTGACAAAACAGTTGATTTTAATATAAATAAATTTTCAGAGTTTTATAATTAATAATAGAAAAAAGTTTTAATTTTCAACGCCACCTATAACGTTTTTTATTTCAGATTTAAATAGAAAGAGTTGTCAACACGTGTTACGAATTATTCTAAATCTTTGAGAGATGAAACAGCATATGCAAAATTAAATATAGTAAATTACTCAACTGCATAAGTTGCTTTATGAATCTTACTCTATCTTTGAAGGATGAAAGAGCATATGCAAAATAATTATAGTAAATTACTCAACTGCATAAGTCGCATTATGAATTTGTCTATATCTTTGAGGGAGGAAAGAGCATATGCAAAATTAATTATAGCTAATTACTTAACTGCATAAGTAATTTTAAAAACAAAGACTAAGGTGAGTAAATTAGGACGACGCTTTTGAACAGAAGCTCACACAGTAGCATCAGGATCAGCCCGAGTATATGGAATCACAGTTTTATCTGCCACCGACGCGTGCGTTCGAAATTGGGATAAACCAAACCTTATTCCTTCCCAGTCGTGAGGTTTCACGGATGAAAGTCTGAATTGGTCTGACTGAGCAGTTTGAGTGAATTCCTACTCGACGGAATAAACCCCTCGCTGTGAACCTGCGACGGCAGCATTGAAGCACGGCCGTCGACCACCTTCACCACTACGCTACTGTTCGTTTCGGCCAAATATTCAGCCCTATATAAGTTGGGGTGCTGAGAAAACAGTGATGGAGATTTATTAAAATACTAGCAGGGTTGGTGTTGTCTGGGGTTTTAGATGTTTTTCTCCTGTTGTTTCTACCTCTTGCTTTTTCTCTTTCCATTCCTTTATTTTTCCCTTGCCCCATTAATTTTTTCGGAGGAATGAAAGGAGGTGGAATTTCGACTACCCGCTATTCATTTTTCTTTCCAAAAAAAGCTAATGACCGGGAGGGAGGTAGTTGGAAGCATTTTCCAAAAAAAAATTAGTTTTTGGAATATTGGAATATTAATTTTTTTATTGTAAAATTTTGAGGCCAGGGTTAATCCGCCACTGCACATAGGAACTGTTGGCTTGAGAGGTTTTTGCCATAAGAAAAGAAAAGCAAATTTTTTAAAACCTCCCCTATCTTATTTAGTAACCATATGCCAAACAAAGCATCGTCTATAATTGTTTTTTTAAGACCACAATTATATGGTTTAGGGTAGTTTTACATGCATATGTAAACCAATTAAATTATCAAACGGCCCTCCAAGTGATTCCAATGGAAAGATGCAGCATTAAGTCACTGGACGATGTAGTATTTGACTACATCGCAAAATTGGCAAAGTGTAATAACTTTAACTGGTCATTATAAACTAATTATTTCTGCCGGAAAAAAAGAAAGAAATGGAGTTTCAGCAGACGTCAGCCAATGCCATCATCCGTCATCATACTGGAGTGAAGCTAGCAGGCGTTCGTAGTATGGGATAACGTGTATGTAAATGTATGTGTGAAGCTAGCAGGCGTTCAATTTAATTTCAAAATATTAAAAAAAAAAGTATCGGTATTAGTAAAACAACTAAAAATAAATTATATCATCAAAAAATTATTGTCGCAACATCAACAGATTTTTTTTAAAACGAATTTTTCTAATATTCTAAATGTAAACAAAATCATCAGGTTTATGGCGTTTGGTAAAAGCCTTATATCTTTGATAGTAATTAAATTTTTGTATTGATTAAGGCTTTATTTTGAAGATATTATGTGTCTATATAAACATATATAAAATTTATTTCATTAATCCATGACAACCTGGTAGAAAAACTCTCACGACATTGACTGATATTTCGTTTCAGGGGTACACTAAAACGTATATATCTCTGATTATTTTCAAAAATTGATAGCAACAAATATAGCATTTTAAAGATGATATGGGCTTCTATATCATATATAAAATCCATAACATCAACCCATCCCAAATGTTGACCAGACATTAACAAAAATGACTGATATTTCTCGAATCGATTAATATTTCTTTAATATCAGCGTCTACGACTCATGTATGGTGAAGCGTTAAAACTCAAATATCTCTGCTTATTTTCAAAAGTTGATGACAATCATGGTGTCATTTTAAAGATAATATGTTGATGTATAACATATATAAAACTCGTACAATCAACCCATCACAAAAAGATTAGCAGGCGTTGACAAAATCGATTAATATTTCTCTAATATCAGCCGTCTACGACTCATGTATGGTGAAGCGTTAAAACTCAAATATCTCTGCTTATTTTCAAAAGTTGATGACAATCATGGTCTCATTTTAAAGATAATATGTTGATGTATAACATATATAAAACTCGTACAATCAACCCATCACAAAAAGGTTAGCAGGCGTTGACAAAATCGATTAATATTTCTTTAATATCAGCAGTCTACGACTCATGGATGGTGAAGCGTAAAAACTCAAATATCTCTGCTTATTTTCAAAAGTTGATGACAATCATGGTGTCATTTTAAAGATAATATGTTGATGTATAACATATATAAAATTCATATAATCAACCCATCGCAAAAAGGTTAGCAGGCGTTGACAAAATCGATTAATATTTCTCTAATATCAGCAGTCTACGACTCATGGATGGTGAAGCGTTAAAACTCAAATATCTCTGCTTATTTTCAAAAGTTGATGACAATCATGGTGTCATTTTAAAGATAATATGTTGATGTATAACATATATAAAACTCGTACAATCAACCCATCGCAAAAAGGTTAGCAGGCGTTGACAAAATCGATTAATATTTCTCTAATATCAGCAGTCTACGTCTCATGTATGGTGAAGCGTTAAAACTCAAATATCTCTGCTTATTTTCAAAAGTTGATGACAATCATGGTGTCATTTTAAAGATAATATGTTGATGTATAACATATATAAAACTCGTACAATCAACCCATCACAAAAAGGTTAGCAGGCGTTGACAAAATCGATTAATATTTCTCTAATATCAGGCGTCTACGTCTCATGTATGGTATACCAAAAATTATTTTTAATTTTAAGATTTTTCCTTGACCTTAGAAGAAAATATGAGCAAGTCTGTCATGTGGTTCAACTTACCCTGTTGAACCAATATTTTATAACTTAGGTTGCTAAGCAGTAATTGTTCTAGTGAAACATTTTCAAATGTACAAATGTTATGTAAGTCAAATTGATTTTTACTTTATATTTCCAATAAAATTCGGATTTCGCATTTTATTGGTTTTGTTGTATTTGAGGTTTTGATGTTCATCTAATTTGTTTCAAGAGTTGCGTCATGATATAATTTATCTAGATGCCACCGGCAGCATAATAAAAAGAAGAAAAAGTCCATTCTACATCTACGAGTTGGTTGTGCGCAATCCAATAAAAACTTGTTCCCCTTTTCCTGTTGCTACATTTGTCACAAACAGCCACCACACCGCCTCAATAAAAAATTTCCTTGACCATTTCAAGCAGTCATACACCGACAAATATGGCTGGCAGAGAAATTCAAGGCCAAGACTTCTAATTTGTGATGGCTCCATTGTTATTCTTCGGGCGCTCTGTGAAGTTTTCTGTGGGGCTAGCCCCGAGGTGCTTCTGCAAATTTACTATAGGATTGTTTCAGGAGAAGCAACCGATGATGATCTGAACACTCCTATAGTACATCGTTGCTTAAGCCATATTATGAAGAATGCTAAAAAAGTGTGCAAAAAAACGTAAGGTTAAATTACTTTTTTCAGCATTGAATTTAGAGTTTAAAAGTGATTTTTTTCAATGTAGTTTAGAAAGTAACTGGACTACCGGTATGCGCGTAATCGGTTGCATGGCAGCAACTACTTCCATGCCAGACCTCTGCAGTCTTCTCAAGGCTATTCGAGTGGTGTTTGGCAGTAAATATGTCGGTGCCGATTTAATTTTCCACATTGAACAACTTCAAAAGTTCATTGAACAAATTGATGAACCGAAAGAAGACTTTGCTTTATTAAACAATGAAGGTCCAGAAGAGGTGATGAGTTAAATTTCTTTTCATTACAAAATTAGAGTCCATTTTTTAAATCATGATATTTCAGGTTCTGCCTTCATCCTCATTTTTGAAAGATTGTGAAAACGCTTTGTCGTCTGCTCCAGTTGTAAATGTTGGGACAATATCTAATAGTTTCTATTGTCCTGCCTTTTTGGAATGTCTGAAAAGAGACTTTCTTCCACATGCTCCTTTCTGGACCGCGATACTTTTGGGTTAATTTTTGACATTGCTTCATTGTTTTGTAGACAATTAAATCAACTAATTTTTGTAGGAGATTTAGGCCGCCACGGTAGTAGTACAAACT
Source organism: Erpobdella octoculata (assembly GCA_963978895.1). Classification (NCBI taxonomy): domain Eukaryota; kingdom Metazoa; phylum Annelida; class Clitellata; order Hirudinida; family Erpobdellidae; genus Erpobdella; species Erpobdella octoculata. Next base: position 1,153,177 of record OZ022246.1, read on the forward strand.
ACCTGAATTACTCTCGTGTTTACCAAAAGCTTGCTGACAGTCCTTACCAAAACATCACGAAGGATAACCGAACGCAAGGTATAATGGAGAAAAGTCAGTGGGATCTCAAACATTTGAGAGTGAAAAAACAAGTTTTGAGACTAGATGATTTTGTCTTCTTATATCATGAAAAATATGTAGGACTTTTTCGAGAGTTTGAAAGCGCTCTGAAAAAACACAAGATAGCAGTAAGTCTTTTTTTCTCTTACGACGCACTCACACGCGAGCGTGACGCCACGCACACACACACACATACATACATACACACATACAAAGATATTTAATTTGAAGAATTTTAAATTGTTATTTTTGTTTGAATGTTTAGCGCAAAAATAAGGCCGAGGACAGAAAAAATTGTTTAAGTTCAAAACCGGTAAATACTTCGTCATTTTCTGTTTTGAATTTAATTTCCAGAGTCAATTTTTATTTAATAACTTATTTTAGAAGAAAATAGAATTGGAAACCTGGCAAAAACGAAAAAAATCACAGCGAAAAGGCATTTATGTTTCAGCTCCAAAAACTCAGCTAGATTTAGCAAAAAAAGTAAGTTTAAGTCTTTGTCATAGAACCGTGAAATCAGATAAAATTGATGTCTTATTGATATTATTTTAGATAAATGACCACAGATGCTGCATATCAAACATGCCCAAACAAGATGCCGCCTTTTTTGCTATTTTGTCAGGAAATCAGTGGTATACGTCCGACCATATAAATACGGCCCTTTTTATACTGAGCAGACAATACCCAAAGCTATATGGTTTTAGCGACGTCGAATATTTAATAGACATAGGTGTGCTAAAAAAAGGACCAACTCCTATGAAAAAATTTATTCAAATTTTGCATCAAGGAGGCAGTCACTGGATAACAATAAGCAACAGGTTTCAACAATTTTCTAAGCTTTATAAATATTTCTATATGTAATTATTGATTTTTGGTCCCAGATTATGTGGTCCCGAAGAGGTTGATGTATACGACAGCTTAAACAGGCAGTTAACAGAAAAAGACAAGCGTGTCTTAAGTTTTTATTGCCACCATTTCCTTAAGGACAAGCTTATCGTTCGTCACCAGAATGTACAGCAGCAAGTCGGTGCAAACGATTGCGGAGCTTTTGCAATTGCATTTGCTGCTACCCTTGCTGCTGGAAAAGATCCGGCCAAATGTTCCTACGAGCAAGCAACTCTTCGACTAAAAATCTCAGAAGCTTTTAAAATAAACAAATTCAAAGCTCTGACAAAATCATGCCGCAGAAAGACCACGGAGCCCACTGAAGAAAGGATTGACGTTTATTGCCATTGCAAACTAACGTTTTTCGATAACGGTCAGGAAGAAGAATACATGATTCAGTGCGATGAATGTGAGAAATGGTTTCACAAAGGGTGTGAAAACGTTCCCATTAATACTTTTAACGATGACATTTATAACTGTAAATCATGTTTAAGTTACAATTGAATAAATTTCATGTGTTTTATTCGACGTCTGCAAATGTTTTTTGATAGGTTAATAGTTCAATTTTTTATGTAATACAAAACAATTTCAACTTTTGAAAATAAGCAGAGATATTTGAGTTTTAACGCTTCACCATCCATGAGTCGTAGACGGCTGATATTAGAGAAATATTAATCGATTTTGTCAACGCCTGCTAACCTTTTTGTGATGGGTTGATTGTACGAGTTTTATATATGTTATACATCAACATATTATCTTTAAAATGACACCATGATTGTCATCAACTTTTGAAAATAAGCAGAGATATTTGAGTTTTAACGCTTCACCATCCATGAGTCGTAGACTGCTGATATTAGAGAAATATTAATCGATTTTGTCAACGCCTGCTAACCTTTTTGCGATGGGTTGATTATATGAATTTTATATATGTTATACATCAACATATTATCTTTAAAATGACACCATGATTGTCATCAACTTTTGAAAATAAGCAGAGATATTTGAGTTTTAACGCTTCACCATCCATGAGTCGTAGACTGCTGATATTAGAGAAATATTAATCGATTTTGTCAACGCCTGCTAACCTTTTTGTGATGGGTTGATTGTACGAGTTTTATATATGTTATACATCAACATATTATCTTTAAAATGACACCATGATTGTCATCAACTTTTGAAAATAATCAGAGATATTTGAGTTTTAACGCTTCACCATCCATGAGTCGTAGACTGCTGATATTAGAGAAATATTAATCGATTTTGTCAACGCCTGCTAACCTTTTTGTGATGGGTTGAGTGTACGAGTTTTATATATGTTATACACCAACATATTATCTTTAAAATGACACCATGATTGTCATCAACTTTTGAAAATAAGCAGAGATATTTGAGTTTTAACGCTTCACCATCCATGAGTCGTAGACTGCTGATATTAGAGAAATATTAATCGATTTTGTCAACGCCTGCTAACCTTTTTGCGATGGGTTGATTATATGAATTTTGTATATGTTATACATCAACATATTATCTTTAAAATGACACCATGATTGTCATCAACTTTTGAAAATAAGCAGAGATATTTGAGTTTTAACGATTCACCATCCATGAGTCGTAGACTGCTGATATTAGAGAAATATTAATCGATTTTGTCAACGCCTGCTAACCTTTTTGTGATGGGTTGATTGTACGAGTTTTATATATGTTATACATCAACATATTATCTTTAAAATGACACCATGATTGTCATCAACTTTTGAAAATAAGCAGAGATATTTGAGTTTTAACGCTTCACCATCCATGAGTCGTAGACTGCTGATATTAGAGAAATATTAATCGATTTTGTCAACGCCTGCTAACCTTTTTGTGATGGGTTGAGTGTACGAGTTTTATATATGTTATACACCAACATATTATCTTTAAAATGACACCATGATTGTCATCAACTTTTGAAAATAAGCAGAGATATTTGAGTTTTAACGCTTCACCATACATGAGTCGTAGACGGCTGATATTAGAGAAATATTAATCGATTCGAGAAATATCAGTCATTTTTGTTAATGTCTGGTCAACATTTGGGATGGGTTGATGTTATGGATTTTATATATGATATAGAAGCCCATATCATCTTTAAAATGCTATATTTGTTGCTATCAATTTTTGAAAATAATCAGAGATATATACGTTTTAGTGTACCCCTGAAACGAAATATTAGTCAATTTCGTGAGAGTTTTTCTACCAGTTTGTCATGGATTAATGAAATAAATTTTATATATGTTTATATAGACACATAATATCTTCAAAATAAAACCTTAATCAATACAAAAATTTAATTACTATCAAAGATATAAGGCTTTTACCAAACGCCATAAACCTGATGATTTTGTTTACATTTAGAATATTAGAAAAATTCGTTTTAAAAAAAATCTGTTGATGTTGCGATAATAATTTTTTGATGATATAATTTATTTTTAGCTGTTTTATTAATACCGATACTTTTTTTTTAAATATTTTGAAATTAAATTGAACGCCTGCTAGCTTCACACATACATTTACATACACGTTATCCCATACTACGAACGCCTGCTAGCTTCACTCCAGTCGTCATCATCGTCTTCTTCATAAATAAGAATGACATTGCTGTTACTGTTATGTTATGCAATATAAAAACAATAGTATGGTGGTTAATTAAAACTTACCATATCTTGTGTGCAAAAATTTTAAATATATCCAATCTTCAACTCTTGTTTGTGTCAATTTATTTGCGAAACTAATGTTCGGATAGCCTACTATTTTATAATAATAATGTAATTGAAAGTGTATAATCCAGAGCTTATGATGTAGAATTTTACCAAGCAAACTTAATGAAAAAATAAAACAACGTTTAATAATAGAACTCGACGCTGCAGAATTGAATATTGTAGTTTGTGGTTCATAAAATTCACTTCACAGCCCAAAAAACACAACTTCCCATCAAAGATGGCGTAAAATGCAAAACATTGGCACGTGACTCCATTTAGCCAATGAAAAAAGTTTCCCAATGCACTACGGCTGGATAAATTGGATAGTGTCAAATTTTTTTATATAAATAAATTTAAATATGTTTTACAATTTAAGAACTTATTCTGAAACTGTAGAATTTTTTCAACACAGCGTCAACAAGCTTGTCAAATTTCAGTCAGTCGATCAATCAATCAATCAATCACAAATATTTTTATAGCGCTATTTCCACAGTGTTCAATAGCGCTCGGCCGTGAACTTATTAAACAGATATGTTTTAAGTCCACGACGGAAAGCTGTGAGAGAAGTAGAGTTAGTAAGAGAAGGAAGAGGGTTCCAGAGAAAGGGACCAGAGTAGTCGATCGACACGGAGGCTCTCCTCGTCGCTGATCACTTGATAGATATGCTTGAAAGCTTATTGAACATTTAGAACAAACTATTTATGATTTTTAATTAGAGTGTCGTCTGCTAAATTTACGACGCTATACTAGGAGATTACCAAGCGCAGTCCGCATATTCTTGCTTTTCCTATTTTTTCATTTTTTCATAACTCCAATTTTTCCAGTCCTTTCGCTTTATAACCAAAAATAAAACGTGATGTAACAAGTGGGCCGTAAAATGCATTTCCAAAAGTCTCCAATTTCCGACTCATTACAGTCATTACTTATTACATCGATTGTAAAACTTTTTTTCAATAAACTATTTAGAGAAAGAAATAAATATCAACAGTGAACTAAACCATAAAAACAATTCATCAATCTAAAATAACTGTACCGTTTATCCTAGTTTTTTTACAACGTTTTTATTAGTTCATTTTTTGTCTATTTGAGATTTTGTCTGTCTGCGAATTCAACACGATGGTGTTTTTTAAAAATTGTACCCGATAGATCATATATTGCCACGTAGCGAAAAAAAAGTAAAAAGTTATAATCTTTTAAATTCAATGGGCTAAAAACTGAAATGTTTACAAAATTTCACCCATCAAAAACGAAAAAGTAGAAAATAATTTTTACATAATAAAAAATACATTTTTAAAAAGCAACGTTTTTTTTTGCGCCCTAAAAAATAATATTCCTATGAGCCTGGCAGAATTTCTGAATAACTTGGTCACATTATGGTAACATTATAACAGTTTCTAATTCGTTGGGTGCATATAGGCATAACATCACAACTTTAGTAAAACAAAAATATATAAAAATAATGCGCCCGCAACGTTTTTGTTGTATATGAATTAGAAACTGTGGTAAAGTATGTTACCATAATGTGACCAAGTTATTCAGAAATTCTGCCGAGCTCATAGGAATATCATTTTACACTTTTAGGGCGCAAGAAAAACGTTGTTTTTTTACAAATATATTTTTATGATATAAAAATTTTATCAAATTGTTTTATGAATAAACTCGGTTGTGCACGTGCATTACTATAGAACCTACGCGTACTGCACACCTACACACGTACACATACCTGCACGTACACAGGCATATACACGTTCATCCATCAAAATTAAAAGCACTGCATCTTTTCGTTAATTTATTCATCTTAGTCTTATTCCCATACAGTCGTTCATTTATTCACATCCTCTTCTGTTTGTTCTTTCAATGACTGACCAACTCTATAAAGCAGTTCAAAAATCTCATGTAACTTCACCGCTTAATGACGATTGAAACTGTAGGCATTCAGCGAGAAACAAGGGGATAGTAGGTACCAGGTACCCGTAGCGCGCCTTAATGCAGTCAAAAGTAATAAACGTCGCTTAAAGTTCGCATATCAATACAATTGTAACACACTTAGGTACTCCAAACTAAATTTTTAATAGCCATTAATTTAAATGTTGGAAGTTTGTTGGCTTATTTATTGCAAGCGATCTGCTTAAATGGATTTATAAAACGATGTGATACAACACAAATGTCTGTTCAAAAATGACTTCAAGCCAAATCTCAATCAACAGTTCAAACAAATCAAGCTTTTATAGTAAGTTCTTAAATTGTTTTTTAATGTTATTTTTTTCTATAATTATTTTTAAAACACATTTTACTATTTACCGTTTTTGGTAATGTGGCGTCTGCTGTTATTTGTTTTCACATTTTCTAGCAGCAGTTATCGTTCGCACTGACTAATTTTAAATCTACATAATTTGAGTTTTTTTTAATTTAAGAACGAAAACCCCCAAGCTTCTTTGGAAGCCGATCTAATGACGATGGAAACGATGTCCTCGCTCTCTCAGTTCGGCGGCGATCCAGTGCTTCGAATCGACGCGTCAGCATATTTTTTGGTGACGAATCCGAATCCCCTCGAAAGGTCGATGCCATGTGGCCTTCCATGGAGACTGTCCATCTTGCGAAAGAAATGTCGGTCTCGTGGAAGAAAAAGTTTATCAGGTTTTTCGACAACATCACGTTTCCGTGCTTCGATAAGAATACGACGCGATCGCTCTTCATACTCGGCGAGTCAAACGTTATCAGAATGTTTGTCAGTTATGTTATACACCACTTGTATCTTTTTTTAGCTGAAATCTGCTGTAAACATTTAACTTAACTCTCAGCTCGCTTAGCCGTAACTTTAACTACTCAAGTTTTGTTTATGTCTGGAAATGAAATAGTGTATAGTGGAATAAAAGAATGACGCGGTGCGACTAATAAATAAAAAAGTATGACAACAGCGCTTAAAAATAATTAATCTTAACAATAAAGTATTATTTTTTTTGAAAACTTAGATGAAAACGTTAGCACTTATGCTCTTCAACTTAATGATTTTTACCTTTTTATATGGTTTTGTTTAGATTTAGAATAATTTAGATCATATCAAACAAAAGATTTGTTTAATTACAGTGAATGGAGCTTAATTTCAATTCATGTGTTGTATTTATATAAAATATTTTTTGCTTATTGCATAAACATAACTTTAAACAAAAACTTTGCAGATTGTTTTAAATATAATTGGATAGCAAAACAATTAAAAACTAAAGAGTCATAAACATAATTTTAAACAAGGACTTGGCAAATTGTTTTTTTTTTGTTTTAAATAAAATTGGATAACGAAACAATTAGAAACTAAAGAATCAGTCGCTCCTTAACAGTAATTGCAGTATCTTTGAGTATTTCATTCTTCTAGCCATTGTAGCCAACTGCTTGGTACTTGCTCTCGATGAATACTTGCCCGGTGGTGATAGATCTGAAATGTCTCTTCAACTTGTAGGTTTTATTCTTGTCTTTTTTGTAAGTTATTATTATTATTATTATTACTTTAAAAAGGTTGGGAAAAGAGGAGTTATCAAAATAAAGACTCAAACAAAATGATGTCATCATCATCATAATCATCATCATTAACATCATCACCATCGTCTTTTTCATTGTCATTTTTATCGTCATCACATATTTTGGTTTATGCATATAAATATATAAACATGACTACTTGAAGATTAATGAAATATGTATTCATTGATTTTGTCAGACTGTGAATGTTGTTCAAGTATATTTGTATCTGCACTTGTTTGTTTGTATGCGTATGTCTATTTGCATACACATGCCTATGAGGATTCAGTTTACTTGTTTCTATTTTAAACATAAAAAAGTTATTCACGTTTTATTATATCATTATAACACACACACACACACACATACATACATACAGTTTTTTCAATTAAAAGTTTAAAATATTATAAGTGAGAGAAAACACTTTTACTAAACTTAAAATCAAACGTTTTATTCTCAACCAACTTGCCGGCCATCATCAGGGTGGTTTTAAACTAAACCTAAATTGAATGTTTTTGACTGAAAATTTAGTGCCGTAATATTGTATATATATATATATAATATATACGTTTTTGCGTGACAATTTTCTATCTATGGCAAATTAATTTATATATAATAATAATGAATAATTATATGAATAAATTTTTTTGTGTAACGTACTATGAACTACTATAGGAAAAAAATATTTGCTTATCGAAAAAGAAGAAAAAACTTTTAATACACCTGGGAGACACCAGGTAACCTTGTTAGTTTATATTTATATTTATATAATTTAATTAGATGCGTGTGTTTGTGTGTATGTATTCTGGATACCAGTTACATATTAACCTTTTTTGTAAGTTTAACCCTTAAAACGAGTCAATGAAACTGCAAAATAAAAAAAACAATAAAACAATTTGTTACTAAGTGATGCTAAATGTTAATACTTCCTATACACACAAAAATATGATTACGTGCATCTAAACATACCAGTAATATTACCAGCAAGTGGCACAGGAAACGGAGGAAAAGTTTTTCGAGGCCCCCGAACAAATCGGTTAGACCATTAAACAAATTAAAAACAGAAACCGACAATAAATGAAGAGAAACAAAACAAGATTTTCTCTCTCGTATAACAATACATCTAAACGAATGAATGAATAGCTGCACTAAACACAGTAGAGCATCGTCAATAAACCTTTCAGTGATTCTATGGTCAAGCACTCTATAAATTAATGAATGGATAGTTATGGTGGAGAAACATATAGGTGGATTGGAGAAATATATTAATAAAAAAGATAGATGGATGAACGAGACAAGACTCATAAATGAATTCACCACCAGCCAGTTAAATTATATCTTAAAACTTTTTTACAACAATTTTCTTAACTTGCTTTCTTAATTTCATTTACAAATCTAGACAGAATCTGCTTCCGAAGTGGTAAATATCGTGTGTCATTATAGCTATTGGCTTAACAGGCTATTAGGCTATTATGTTATTAGGTTTTTAGGTTATTAGGCACACAAAAGACATTCATCATTCCATCTGGTATTGTTGGGTAAAAAGATTCAAAGTTAAACAACAACATAAACAGAAACCAAGAATCCAGCACACACACACACGCGCGCGCGCACACACATGTATAGTACTCATGTGTAGACATAGATGTCCATTTTGCTTGCAAAAAGGTGCTTTGTTTTCCGATAATTTTGTTCTTTTGTTGAATTCATTCATCCAGGTTTGCATTCAATCAATTCACCATACGTTTGGTGCTCGATTCATTTGCAATAAATTTGGCATTCAATCAATTCTCCGTATAATTTTTATTTGATTCATTTGTTTATATATATATATATATATATATATATATATATATATATATATATATATATATAACTCGTTCCAGTCAATTTATTAGTTTTCTATTCAATCCATTCAAAGAAATTTAATTATCAAAAATTGTTCATTACATGGATATCCACGGTTCTTTAAGTTCACCTTCTTATCATGATTTATTGCGATAGGAAGTTCATGTGTAACATATTATCATATCAATCATAATCATTCATGTTAGTAGACATACTAGAGACTACTCGATCTTCTTTATGGATCTGCCCTGACATAAACAGTAATAAAGACTGTCCATCCAAAAAAGATGGATTTCTTTTTGTCTTGTCAAGATATCAATGTATGAAAACCGGATCATGTTTATTTGTGTAATATGTATGGATGCGCGTGTGTGTATGTATGTATGTGTGTGTGTATGTATGTATGTATGTATGTATGTATGTATGTATGTATGTATGTATGTATGTATGTATGTGTGTGTGTATGTATGTATGTATGTATGTATGTATGTATGTATGTATGTATGGATGTGTGTGTATGTATTTATGTGTGAATGTATTTATTTATTTTGCATTCAAACAATTCACTATATTTTTTGCTTTTAATCCATTCACCGTCCATGATTGTATAAGTGTGTAGAGTAAAGAATTTTTATGAACTGATTAATAATAATAGTAAAGTGATGATCGGTCAATCAGATTAACTGAAAGCATCTGTTAAGTCGAGTGTGCCAGCTGCTTACTATTTTCTGTTGTTGATGTAGAAGAGCAAAGTAAGTATAACTCCTGTCTTTACATCTATTAAAAAGAGAAGTTCTTATCAATAAATCGAGAGTGCGATTCAAGTTGGTTATAATGGTAACGGGGAGAATTATGAAGATGCGAGAACAGCTGTGATTGGGTAGTTTTAGGCACCACTACAATCGTCATCATCATCATCATCATCATCATCATCACCATTGTATAAAATTAGAGCTCCAAAAGAAATGTTTCTTTCTGTCTCCATTGATCAGATCAACCCCGTTGTCAGAGGAGGTTATTGACGGAAATTAACAACACTTGTTATTGTCGTGTGTGTGTTGTTCTTGTTGTTGTTACTCTACCGATGGAGTGGTTGTTACTTCTGTGTTAATGTTGTTGTTGCCGGTCATATTGGTTGCTGTGGTAAAAGTGATTATTAGTTTTGTAACTTCTGCTTTTGCAGCTATTGTGGTTGTTGTTGAAAGCATGGTGACTGTGTTTGTGACAATTCAGTCCTTGTTCTTCTTTATATTTCTGTTTGTTTCACCTCAGGATAAAGCTGACCCGTACTTCTTGGTCATCTTCACCACGGAGATGATACTGAAGATAATCGCAAACGGTCTGATACTCCACAGGAAGTCCTACCTCAGGAGCCTGTGGAATGTTCTGGATTTCATTATCGTCGTGGCAGGGTCTGTCTGGGGTTTTTTTTTAAATATTTTTATTCGTTTTTCAGAACTCGCTATTTGGAAGGGGGAGGGGGTATTGGTGTTTGCTCCCTGGTAATATGTTATGATTGCATTTTTGTTTTGTTTCATCCGATTAGAATACGAATTAAGCGAAATAAAGATATATAGATCAGTAACTTATTATTGCAGATTTTCGACGTGGTGTTTTCCTATTTTTTAAAAATCAAATATAAAATTGCGAAGTCGCTGCTTTCATTGAAATAAAACAGCTTTTAATTAATTATTTCTGCCAAATAATTATAGTTTCAAAAATATCTTTATGCATAATAATGATAAATATTAAAAGTAATAGTATTTATTATAACTATTACTTTTAATATTTTTCATGATAGTAAATTTTAAAATACAAATAAATACTATTAAAAATAATAATAATAATAATTTCTTTTCTTCTTTTGTTGACATTCTGTACAGGCTGCTGTCAAAGATATCAGAGACCTTCAACCAGCCTGCACTGAGGGTTCTCAGAGTTCTGAGGCCTCTAAAGATAGTGACAGGAATTGAAAGTGAGGCGATGCTATTGATGGTGGAGATGATAGAGAGTGTTGAAAAAGAATGATAATAAATATTTTTATTTTTGTACACAGAAACTTTTTATTTCATCTATTCAAGGTCTTCACGTAGTTTTGAAGTCGATAATAGCCGCCATGGCGCCCTTGTTGCAAGTCGGTCTTCTGGTCCTCTTTGCTATCATCATGTTTGCCATTGTCGGGCTGGAGTTCTACTGCGGTGGATTGCACAAGGCTTGCTGGAATCCTGATACAAGTTTTTTGAAAATTCATTTTCATCGCAAGCGTTACAATCATTAACTCAGTTATAACTATTTTCCATTTATTCTTTGATCCCTTGTCGGTCACATAGCAATTGAAAAAAAATTCAGTTTTTTTTTCTCGATTTGTTGATTTTAACTTGCAGAGTGTCTGCTTGCTTGTTTGAGGGAAAGCGTGCAAATTTTGTGACGGTTAAAAAACATACTTCCTGTCATCCAATTGAGCTAAGATTTGGCTTATTGAATTGATGTTGATGACAATGCATTCTATCGAATTTTTAGATCGATTGGACAAAATTTAATCAATCTTTTAAAAAATTGCAAATGTTCCTCAAAGAAATAAAACTCAGTTTCAAGTTCATCCAAAAAAGAAAAAAATTGATTTTTCAAATAAAGAATTAATAGTGAAAACTTTGGTTTCTAGGTTGATTTTTGTAATTTAATTTAATTTTTTAAAAATTAAATTTAATTTAAATTTTGAGCTCAAAAGAAGGTTGCAGATCTTTTCATTGAGCAGCACCGTTATAGTTCGAGACCTGCTACATTATTGTAATTTTATTTTTCCTTGTCTGTTTATTCACCACTTCCATCATCATCATCATCACCACTACCACTTCCATCATCATCAACATCATCATCATTTTCAACATCCACAGAGCAATTCGACTACATGGAAGGCGACCAGGCAGTCTCTTGTTCGGGGCATACCAACTCTACCAATCCGATCGGTAACGGGTTCCAGTGCCCGGATAACTACCAGTGCAAGGACGGATGGGAGGGACCGAACTTTGGACTGACGAGTTTCGACAATTTCTACCTCGCTTGTCTGACTGTCTTTATCGATTTGACTCTGGCTAGCTGGACATCCGACATGTACTATGTTAGTAATCGATAAGGGTCTGCGTTCGGTCTTTTAAGGAATTTCAGGTAAGGGAAATGTTTTCTTTATTGGACTATTGAACTTTATTGAACTTTATGGAACTATTATATCTTTCATTAGGATAGGCAAAAAGTTCAATATTATTGAACTATCTATGCTATTGAGGTTCCTAAATAGAAAATACAACATAAACACAAAAACACATTTATTTTAACTAGTTATATAGCACTATTAACATAACATTTAATATTATTCTGTAAAATAAGTCATTCTACAAAATACTGATTATATCAATTATGAACATTAATATAATTGTCAACAATCATAAGATAGTACAAAAAACATAATATATATGTGTAATGACATTTAAGGTTTTCTTGGAGATTAAATTTTTTTTTACTAAAACAGCAGATGAGGTTGTATTTTATCTCTATTTATTTATCTATTTTTGCTTCTTTTGATTCATTGATCCACGTTGATTGATGATACTGGTGGTATGATGATGATTATGGAGGTGTTGATGATACTAGCGGAAGTTGATGATGACGGTAATGTAAAATGATTATAATAGATGATGATTATGATGGTGGCAATGATAATGGTAATTTAAAATAAATGGTTAATGTAATAGCAACGATGGTCTGAATGGCAGACACTATTTCATATTAATAATAAATTTTGTACTCATCCTATAATTCTTTTTTCCCAGACAATAATTTCCATCTTTCAGGTGACGAGGATGATGTTTGAGTTTTAATGAATTATGTTACAATATAGAACAATAACTTATGATAATTTTGAAAATAAATTATTATAATTTATTAAAAAATAAATAATTTATTCTTTAATAAATTATTTTGTTTCTAATAAATTACCATAATTTATTTTTTAATAAATTACCATAATTTATTTTTTAATAAATTACCATAATTTATTCTTTAGTAAATCACCATAGTTTATTCTTCAATAAATTATGAGAACGTCTAATTCTTGTTCCAATCTTTCAAGTACGATGATGCACTGGGCAGAGTGTTCAACTGGTTGTACTTTGTAACGTTAATCATCTTCGTGTCCTTGTTCATGCTCAATCTCGTACTTGGAGTTCTTAGCTGGTGATTTGTCGATTACCTGATTGATTGTACATTAATTGTAATAATTATATCATCAACAGACTTGCATATATTAATTACTTTTAAATATTAATTTTTTCTACACATCCATTTGTTAAATCATTTTCCAGCTCATTTGCATTATTCATTATTCATTTTTTCTTTAGCGAGTTTGCAAACCAAAGACAACGTGTAGAGAACAGGAATGAGTTTGTAAAATTGAAAAAGCAAAAAGAAACTGATTTCATTGTTGAGAAGTATCTTGATTGGATCTGCACTGCTGGCCAGTTGCATTTTACTTTATATGTATATTGTATATTGTATATATGATATATTATATATATTTGTCTCAATGTTGCTCAACATTATTGTTGTTAACCTCATTCCTGCTCAACACTATTGTTATTGGCTTCAATGTTGTTCAACATTATTGTTGTTAACTTCACTCCTGTTCAATGGTAGTGTTGTTAACCTCACTCCTGTTGAATATTATTGTTGTTGACTTCATTCCTTCTCAACATTATTGTTGACCTCATTCTTGTTCAACATTATTGTTGTTGACCTCATTCCTTCAACATTGTTGTTGTTTAACCTCATTTGATGTAATCTCACACTTTGTCGTTCTCATTGTTGTTCATAGTATTGATGTTTATTTATTCCATTGTTTTTCACTCCTCTGTCATTCACTTTATTTTTGTTTGTTCCAGCATTGTTGACCTTGTTTCTTTTTGTTCCAACATTGTTGAGCTCGTTTTTGTTTTTTTCCAAGATTGTTGACATTTCTGTTTGTTCCAACATTTTTACTTCATTTTTGTTGTCATTTTTCTGAATTTTGTTGTTGATCTAACAGAGGAACTGTTGCTCAATGAAGAAGAAACAACCGATGAGGATAAATTGAGAATCATGGAAGGTGTTGCTGTGTTTGTTGTTAGCGTGTGATGTTTATTTATTGATTGATTAATTAATTAATTATCATATAATGCAAGCACGAAAAAAACGGACGCATGCCGAAGAAAAAGTTTTGCTAGTATTAGTATTTATTACATAATATTAGTATTTATTACATAATATTAATATTTATTACATATTATTAGTATTTAATACATAATATTAATATTTATTACATAATATTAATATTTATTACATATTATTAGTATTTAATACATAATATTAATATTTATTACATATTATTAGTATTTAATACATAATATTGGTATTTAATACATGCAAATTGGTAATTAGTTGTATTGTTTTAATTTAAAATCCTTATTTTAATCATCATCATTTTTATTATTATACTATCTGTCAAATTATATCGCAGCAAGGCGGAGTTCGACATTCATCAAATTCAAGGGAGTTGATCCAACTCGCATATTAAGCGAGGAAGTTGAAAGTGAGGCAGTTTTATTTTAAATAAGGTACCAAGTAAATTAAAAACGAATTTTTAAAACCCAATGTTTTTATATGTAATTAAAACACAAATTTTGCAATCAATTTTTTCTTATATTATAAACACGCACACGTACACATATACATACATATATATAAACACACACACATATATATATATATATGTGCGAAATTAATTAAAATTAACTAAATTAATTGACTTATTGTAAAACTAATAATTGAATATTGCATTGTCTTCTATTTTGAGCATGTATGCAAAATTTGAAAAAAATCTATTATCAGGAAGTGACTCAAAAATTGATTGCAAGATTTGAAACAGACAGAGAAACAAACAGACAGACAGAGAAACAAACAGACAGACAGAGAAACAAACAGACAGACAGAGAAACAGAGACGACGAGTTAATAAAAGCATTGGTAATACAAATATCATCAAAAAGCATCGAATTTAAATATCTCAACTATTTTCATGAAAATTTCGTACACGCTTGAGAATCGCGGTCAGTGAGTGTGGTTCGTGTTAACTTGGTAAAATAGTCTGCCAGTCGGTTAGCGTTTTGTGGTCAAGAAAACCCTCAAGAAAACCCTCAAGAAACCCCTCGATAAAACCCTCAAGAAAATTAACTAAATTAATTGACTTATTGTAAAACTAATAATTGAATATTGCATTGTCTTCTATTTTGAGCATGTATGCAAAATTTGAAAAAAATCTATCATCAGGAAGTGACTCAAAAATTGATTGCAAGATTTGAAACAGATAGAGAAACAGAGACGACGAGTTAATAAAAGCATTGGTAAAAACTATTCGATGATCTCTCATATGAATGCTATACACGTACCTTCTAAAGGTGTGCGTCTCCAAAAATGAATTGCATTAGCTATGATTTTTTGCAGAATAAATAAGGTTGAACTATTAGTTAACAATGCTGAATCTTCCTAGAATCTCCATCAAAATAGCATCAGACCTCAATGAATATTAGCTAGAGTAGTCGTGAAGTGAGATGATGATGATTGGGTTTTCATATTTACCGATGCTCTTATGGTTTAAGCTTAACATAGGAAGGAGCTTATTGTTTATCATTTGTTTTTGATACATTGTAATTATCATTTTTTCATGGATTGCTTTGCTTGGATTGATTAGGAAAATTAAGAGAACAGCAGGTCACTAACTGTCTTATCAAACTATGGATGAAGCAAAGGCGATTCAGGTTGGTGGGAATGGTGAATTCTGCTCATGTTTTTATAGTGGTATACAAATTTTGATTGATTATGGCTATGATTATTTTATGTTAATTTCAACGTGCCTTATATATATATATATATATATATATATATATATATATATATATATATATATATATATATAGAATAGTATATAGGCCCTACTGCTGTTATTGATGTTTGACTAGAGGTAGTGAAATTTAGTTTTTTTGTGGCTTGTCCAAAAAATTAATGGGAGAGGGGCAAAAAATAAAGAGAAAAAGAGAGAGAAAAAAAGGAGAAAAAAGTTACAACAAGAGGGAGGCCAAACGCCACCCTCCTCCCTCCAAAAAAATTAAATTGGAAGGGAAAAATAAAGGGAGAGAGGGGAAGGGGATGGAAAGGAAAAAGTAAAGAGAAAAAGAGCAAGAGAGGAAGAGAGAGAAGAAAAGTGAGAGGGAAAAACAACGAGACCTATAAATACTCCAGGCAACGTCGGATAACACTGCTAGTTAGTTATAAATATTCTATGCTCTTCGATAGAATAATAATTCATAAATTATTATAATGTTATCATATCAACATTATCTCTCCCGACAGACACAAGATAAGAAAAGCTATTAAAAGCCAGTTCTTTTTCTGGATGGTCATCGTTGTGGTGTTCATCAACACTGCATTGGTCACTTGCGAGCATCACCATGAACCCGAATGGTTGAGCCTGCTGCTGAGTAATAATGCAGTTATTAATTATTGTTATCAATTGCTTTTATTATTTATCACGTCATCGACATACAAATTTTCACCATCAATTAAGTGACCACCGAATCATCGTTAAGGGCGCTGATGGTATTGCGGTAAAGCCTTTGCCCATCAACCTGAAGATGTCTGGTTCGAATCTCACCGGTGTCACCTACTGCCTTTTGTTTTTCAAAAGCGAGTAGACCGTGGCGTGATGTGCCCACGTAGATTCTTTAAGCAAGGAATTTACTTGCAATACCATGCAGGTAACTTTTTTCAATAAAAAAAAAAGTTGATGTTCATTTATCATAATATTCATCACAAACTTTCTATCACTCTCATCATTATCACTGCTAGCATCATTATCATCATACCAGCAGATGATAGCAGTAGTTTATTATTGTCATCATCAATACCAACAACTGCTGGTTCTTTAGAATCTGCCGATCTATATTTGTGTCCTAAATTAAAAAAAAACAGCTTTTTCCTAGTACTTCCTCCTCGCTTATTCATTTCCACATTTCCACAAATAGCTTATTCATTTCCACATTTCCACAAACAGCTTATTCATTTCCACAAACAGCTTATTCATTTCCACAAACAACTTATTCATTTCCACAAACAGCTTATTCATTTCCACAAATAGCTTATTCATTTCCACAAACAGCTTATTCATTTCCACAAACAACTTATTCATTTCCACAAACAGCTTATTCATTTCCACAAACAGCTTATTCATTACCTCAACAGTTATTTCTGTTTTTGTATTATAATAAATCATTATTTAAAATGAAACTTTAGTATCTCTTATTTATTTGTTAACAACTTATTTAATTTCTCTCTTTTTTGTTTCATTTTTTCTCTTCTTCTTTACTACTTCATGATCATATCCTTCTCACCTATATTAATATTCTCACCTCAACAGTTTATTTATTTCCACATTTCAACAAACAGCTTATTCAGAGTACGTCTTCCTCGGTCTGTTCCTCTTCGAAATGTTTGTGAAAATGTACGCCCTTGGTCTCTTCACCTACTTCAAGTCCAGCTTCAACAAATTTGATTTTATCGTGAGTTTTTTATTTTTCAATGTTTGTTTTTTAAAAGTTTGTTTTATTACTGTACTGATTATTATTATTATTACTATAATAATATCATCATTATTATTTTTTTATTACTGTTTGTCTTGTGTTTTCTTGTCGGACTTTTAGTTGACACAGAAAATTAAAGAAAGGTTTTTGAGAATTTTTTTTTTCGTTTTTAAAATGCATTCAAAAATTTGCAATTCTGTAAATACAATAACATTCCAAGATGGTTTCAAAAAGATATTTAATTGAGTCACTAAATTGATTATTGAAACAATAAAATAACAAAATAATAGAAAATGATCTCTTAAAACTGTCAGCTCCTTCTATGGTCATATTCAAAAGTACTTGAGAAAATTGTGATATTTAAATATATAATTATTAAAAAAGTTGTAATGTAATAATTAAAAATTATTATTACAATGACATAGTAGGCGCTGGTGGTAGATCTGAAGATCAGCGGTTGAAATCCCGGCAGTTTCACCAGCGTCCGCAAGGGGTTTGTGGATAGGCACCTAAGAAATGGCTGTCTCTGGTTGTTCTATAAAATGAATCTATGAGCTAATAAAAGCTGAACAAGTGCTTCATTGCTTATAGGTCTAAAGATTAAAACCACGTTAAAATATTGTCAAACTTTACCAGTTCAGAAAATTCTTCATTTCTGCTAATATCATTTGATTAATAATACTGGAATGAATTTTATCCAGGTGCTGATAGCTTCGACAATTGAAGTAATCATACAGGCGTTCGAAGAATCCGCATCGTACGGATTCTCCAGTTTGAGAGCAACTCGTCTACTCAGGATATTCAAAGTTACCAGGTCATTTTTCAAGAAGTTTAAGAGCTTTTCAAAATTTTATTCTAATTTTTTAAATTTCTAGACTGTTTTGCACAAATTTTCAGCCTGTTTAACTCAAAATTTTCGAAATTTTTCCGATTCTGGGGGCTACCGCTCTCCCAGCTCCCTGCTTGTGCACCAATGGTTATATCCAAACTATGAACAAAATATTATCAAGGCGTTATGTCAAAAGCAAACTGTATTCATTGTTAACGAAACGTCAGTAAGGCAGTGAGTCATCATTCTGGTCTCAAATAGTTGGTCACCTTTTCTGGTGTCCAAGGTAAATCAACATTGTGATTTGCTAAGATTATATTACCGAAAAGTTTCAAGCCGTGAAAACTTTTTATTTTCTAACTGAGCTCACTCATCTTTTTTTGTTTCCAGCATGATTGTTTTACGTACATCAGGTTTATTACAGAAAGAAAGTTTAATAAATTTATTCAAAATAAAATACCAAAAAGCCTTCACTTAACCTTACTCTGTTCAATCCAGGTACTGGCAGCCACTGAGAAATTTGAGCATATCGTTGATCAACAGTATAAGATCTATCCTGTCTCTACTGTTTCTTCTCTTTCTCTTCATGGTCATATTCTCTCTTCTGGGCATGCAGTTCTTTGGAGGACAGTCAGTTGATCAGTTTTATTGATAGATGGATGGATGGACGGATGGATGGATGGATGGATGGATGGACGGACGGACGTACAGACAGACAGACAGACAGATAGATAGATAGTTAGATAATCTGTTTCATCGATTGATGAAGTAAATTTAATCTGTGTTTCATTTCTATCTTTTTTTTCAGTTGAAATATTACGTTGGTGATATTATTTTATTGTATTAAATGAAGTTTGATTTGGTTTGATTGATTTTCTAATGTTGTTCTAAAATTTTAATTTTGTTTTGATTAAAAAATAAATAAAAATAATTAATAATGATTAATGATTTTCCAGAATGAATTTTCCTCAAGGACGACCGAAAGCGAATTTTGACACTTTCTCTAGTGCCATGTTAACTGTGTTTCAGGTTTGTATCATTGATATGTTCGTGCGGCTATCAGTCCATGCAGTTATCCATCCATATAGTTAATTATCCATCCGTACAGTTATCTCTCCGTACAGTTATCCATTCATCCATATAATCTTACAGCCGTTAATCATACAGCCATCCATTCTAACAACCATCCATTCATACAACTATTCATCCTTCCATTTATCCATACAAGCATCCTTCCATACAATCAATCATCCATTTATCCATACAATCAATCATCCATTTATCCATACAATCATCCATCCATGCAGCCATTCATACAGTCATCCATCCATCTAACTTTCCATACAATCATCCATTCATCCATAATTCATTAATTTTCTGATTGGTATATTTAAAACAGGTTATAACAGGAGAGGAATGGGACAAAGTTTTGTTCGATGGAATGATGGCATTCGGCGGATTCAACATAAAGGGGGTTTTGGCTAGCTTGTATTTTTTAGCTCTCGTTACCATGGGAAGCTGTGAGTCATTATCATAATATATTAATTATTCATGCATCCATATTCAATTAATTGCCTGGAAGCTCATTTTCATGTATATTGGATTATTTTTTTTTAATTTTTCGCACAATTAACTTTAAATCTAATGCATTTTCGACAACAATCATCAAGACACTCTGTTGAACGTCTTTCTTGCCATCGCCGTTGACAGCTTGATAAAAGCGAACGAAATGACGAATATGGAGAAAGCAGAAGAACAGGTGCTTTCCTTCTTTCTTTCAATCAATCTGTTTTCATTCATTAAATCCATGTTTCGATTTATTTTTAAATTTTTATTATATAAAATTTTTTATTGTATAAAACGTTTTGTTATATAAAAATTTTTATTGTTTCAAATCATCTCATTATTTAGATAAAATCATTTTAAAATTAATTTTCTGCTTCTAATGTTTTATTTTTTTAATTAATCACTGTTAAATTTTTTTCTTCTCATGCATTTCATATATAATCTAAAGAGGAGAAAGTCACTTGCCTCCAACTCCCTCGGAAAGAACTTGGAAGGGGATGAGGAGGGTGGTTATGGTGATGATCCCCGAATTGAAATAGTTGACTATTCTAAGATGCAGAAGTTTGTTTGTTTGTTTGTTTGTTTGCTTACTTGCTAGTATTTTTATGACTAATTCTTTATGACTAACTGTTTTTTTATTGATTTCACTATAATTATAAAAAAAATTATTAATAAAAATCTTGGCATTGTATTTGTAGTTATTGCAATTATAGTTTTGTGTTATTCCAACTGAAAAAAATATGTATATATACATTTCTAAATAGCACTGGACAAACAAATATGGCATTCAGTGGTGACGAAGCACATTTGTCAACACCAGCACAACAGTCATCTATGTCATCAGAATTTACAGTAATTTCATCATCATGGTCAACACCAAATGGAACTTCAAACCAAACCACTTCTCCACCTGAAATCAACAACCCTTCAGTCGATCAAAGTTAGTGGGAGTTTTTTTTAAATTAATGCTGTTTTTTCCTATATTTATATGCACTTTTATTCAAAATTTTATCCTTTTTTTAAATTATTGTAATAACATTTTAAATTAATTTTTTAGTGCCGCCGGATTATACGGCTCGCCAGCCCCGTGAAGATGATCCTATTCCCATACTGCCTTACAGCTCCTTGTTCATATTCTCATCGACCAATCCGTGGGTTTGATTGCTCTGATTGGTTGATTTTCATCAACAAATAAAATCATGATTAGTAGATTTAAATATATCTTAAATCAGATGGTAATTCCTACTTTCTAATTTTTCTCCTTCGTTATTCAACTGACAGAATAAGAAAATTCGCTCATTTCATCGTCACCGCAAATTGGTTCGGTTCGTTCATCATCGTTATCATTCTGCTAAGCTGCTTGGATATTGCCCTCGAAGACCCTGTGCCCTACGAGTCTTATTACAACTTCGTACTCAGCACGCTGGATTATGCATTCACAGCTGTGTTCACTGTTGAAGCTGTTCTTAAGGTCAGTTCAGATGGCAGGACTTTTGGATTCTCATTTTTCATTGTTGCTAAAAAAACAGGCTTATCTAGTAGGCTTCTCATTGTGTTATGGCTGTTTATATCATGATAATCAATGAATTGATGAAACAAACTACAAAAAGTTTCCAAAAATGCTCCATCAACTCCTGAGATGAAGTAAAACATGAGCTGGCACTTTCTTCTGTTTCAAACATTGCATGACAGCCAACAACGCTATGCTGGCTAATATACTGAATCTGTGAATTAGGACACCAGATGATTGACAACTCGAATGTTTAGCAATATTATATTATATACATACATATTTTTGTGATTATACTATATACATACATATTTTGGCGATTTACGTGCAGATAATAGATCTTGGCCTTGTCCTTCACAAAGGATCGTATTGTAGAAACCTGTGGAATGTCCTTGACCTCTTCATTGTTGCCTCAGCCATTGCCGTCATCTCTTTCGCGTACGTTCTTTATTTTTTTGTTTTATTCTGATTGTTTTCCTTTACGTTTGTATCAGAATTGAATTCAAATAAAAAAATTTGTGATGATTTGCATTATTTATTTATTAGTGTTAATTTTTATATAAAAAAAATAATCATTTGAAATTAAATCTTTACAAATGATATAAAGCTGAAGAGTTACTTTGCCAAGCAGATTAAATATGTCGCTCGGTACCTTATGTTAACAGAAATTGTTGAATAAAATCTTTTCCCGTACAAAAATTAGCATCAACAAACTTTCTAGGAAGTTTTAAATAATCGTATTGTCTGCTAAGCACGAATAATTAGTTATTTATATAATTATATTTTTAACTATGCTTGATTAATTAGAGTGTCATCATTGACGATGATGTAGTGACATTTGTTATGCAACTGTTTTTTTTACAGTGGTTCCAATTCTAATTTGAACTCAGTTAGATCACTTAGGGTGCTCAGGGTTTTGAGACCTCTAAAGACAATCAATAAACTGCCAAAGTTGAAAGTAATTTATCTTACATTGCTGATGACTGCTGGCATCTTTGTTTGTTTTCACTATCATCATCATTTTTACCACCAGCTTTATCTTTACCATCACTAGTATCAGCATCACTATCGCTAGCATCATCATCATCACCACCAGCATCATCATAATTCATCAGCATAATCATTATCATCACCAGCGTCACCATTATCATCACAAGCATCATCATTATCACTGCCAGCAACATAAAAATTGATGAAACCTCCTCACCAGGCTGTGTTCGATGGCCTGGTGATAGCTGTGAAAAAGGTCATGGTGATAATGAGTCTCTACCTCTTGTTCCAACTCATATTTTCCATCATCTCCGTGCAACTTCTCATGGGCAGGTTCTTCTACTGCACTGATCTTTCTAAGGCCACTGAAGATGAGTGCAAGTGAGTTTTGAATGCACGTGGTGATGATGATGATGATGGAGACAGTGTTACTAGTTAATGATTATGTTAAAGGTTGCAAACTGTTGATTTGTTTTTTATCTTGCTCAATATCAAAGGATTTCCAAGTCACAAATTGATAGTGAATTGCAATCAAAGTCATCTAAAGCGGTACCCTTAAGAGCGGCTGCTAAGAAACTAAAAAAACAGACACTTTTGCTCGGAACGGATTTTTTAAATCTATATCTCGCCTATAGTAGCTTGCTCCCGAAGAACGATAGACACAAGAAGTGGACACTTTTTCTCTTCCCTGAGGGTGTCCGCTCTTCAAGACTTTTACTGTATGCTAATCATGATGAAGTTAATTACCAATAAGCAAATAAGTGAACATTTTGTTAGTTATTTGACACAATGATATCAATCTTTTTTTTTATCCAATCACATCAGGGGAGAGTACATAGAGTGGTCGGACTACTCGGTGCAAACGTCCCCAAGAACGTGGGAGAGGTTCGATTTGAACTTTGACAACATCGGAAACGCTCTTGTCACCCTGTTTGTCATTCAGACGAGATCCGGCTGGCCCGCGTCAGTTTTTGTTTTATTGTTTTTGTTTTATTCCCATTTTTAAAGTGCATTTAAAATCCAAAAATAAAAGATTATACAAAGCACTCAGTCCAAAGTCAGCAAGCAAACAGTCAGAAATAAATAATAATAAATGGTAAGAAATTAATAGGAGTATAATCAAGTTATATGGAGTGATTTGTTTAAAAGAAATAGTTTAAGTAATTCATGAAAGTGATCAGAAGTCGTCTGGCTTCTGATCAACGGTGGAAGAGAGTTCCAGATGATGGGCCCGGCAACGTGGAAACAACGGTCACCGAACCCTGTGAGACGAGATCTTTGGGTGACGAGGTGGGGAGAGTAGCCGATCGGAAGGAAGATCTTCTTGGTAGTGTGCCTGAAGACACAAGGAGAGAACTTAGGTACTCTGGAGATCCATGGAGCCTGACGCTAAAGATAATGCTTGATATCTTGTATGTAACTCTTTCCGACACCCTGAGCCAGACTAGTCTAGCGGCAGTGTTGATTACCTTTTGGAAGGGGATGAGTATCTTTTTATTAACGTTTGAGAGTAAGGAGTTACAGTAGTCCAGGCGTGTCAGCACAAGCTGGACTACCAGAGTTGTAAACAAGCCCTGAGGGACGAAAGGTCTGATATCTCTGAGGACACGCATAATGCCATAACAGCCAGCTGAGACCCTGTTTACATGAACTCCCATAGACAGGGTAGAATCAAGATGAAGGCCGAGGCATCTGACGCAAGGCATGGCTTGATCCGAACCACATCAACTCGGTTTTGTCCGAGTTTAGAGACAATCGGTTCGACCTCGTCCAGTCAGCGAGATGAGAGAAGCAAGCTTCAACTTGTCCTATGAGAGTCGAAACATCTACCGGCCTGCAGTGTCTGAAGAGTTGGATGTCGTCCGCGTATTGGTGGCTGGAAAGACCATAGTCCGCAACAAGATTCTCATAATCAGCTACATACAGCAGAAACAAGAGCGGTCCTAGAACAGAACCCTGCGGGACCCCAGAACAGATATCATCACCCGGATCAGCCAGATCACCAGGCCTGATAATCGATTGTTTCCTGCCAGTAAGACTGAGTAAGATAAGATTTGATCCATTCATGCGCAATCCGACGGATGACGAATGTGACGTCTAGCCTAGTCAATAAGAGATCATGGTCGACAGTGTCGAAAGCGGCAGACATATCCAGGAGAAGAAGTATGGCAACATCCCCTGAAATCGACGGCCCTACGTACATCAGAAACCACCTTCAACATTGCCGTTTCAGTGGAATGGTGCCGGCGATAGGCGGACTGTGTTTTCGGGAGAAGATGGTTGTTGTCAAGGTAGGCAAGAAGGTGCCTCATCACAAGCCGCTCGAGAAGTTTAGACAAAACACTGAGGTTGGAAATTGGTCTGTAAGATGATGGCAGATGTGGGTCCAAGGTTGATTTTTTAAGCACTGGGAGTACGTGAGCGTTTTTGAGACAGGTAGGTACATAGCCAGCAGTGAGTGAGCGGTTGAAAAAACTCACGAGATAGGGTGCGAGGACCGGAAAAAAGTTTCTTCAGGAGCCATGTAGGAATTGGGTCAAGATGGCACTGTTTGTTTGGTAAAGAACGAATAAGCCCTGCCACTTCGCCATAAGTAGTAGGATCCAGCTGACCGAAGTCGTCGGTCTGGGATAGAGTTGGGTCAAATGTATCCAAATAGCAGAGAATTATGCTCAGAGTAGTTATTTCAAGTAAGAGTTATACAAAAGTTGATAAAACACTCTCCTGAGCTGAAAAATTCGTACACTTTGCAGTCATACGTACACGCCGGGGCGATCCTGATTTTCTGTTTATGTTTGCGTTTTTTAGATCTGTTCTATGTTGAATGTCTTGTATCGATACATAAAATTATTTATTGTGTGGGACCAAATCCTAATAACTCTGCTTTGCTAGTTGCGGGCCAGTCACAAGCCTGTATAAAGAAGGAGGAAAAAGTTAAAAAGATCAAAGTATGATCTACGAAAGGAAAAACTTAGGTGCTTCCTACATACAGCCATTTCAGTCTTAAAACACATGGTGTGAAGGACTATAATTTATTATACTAAAAAATACAAATCATAACTCAATATAATAAGACTGATCAATGCACTTCCAGCATAGCGAAAAATGCCATGGACAGCTCCATGAGGGACCACGGGCCGATACTCGAGTACAACAACAACATGGCCATTTTCTTCATCGTATACTTTGTCGTCTTTCCTTTCTTCTTTGTCAATCTGTTTGTTGCTCTGATCGTCATCACCTTCCAGGAGCAAGGAGAGAAGGAGTTGGAAGAAATGAATCTCGATAAGAACCAGGTATTTCCGTTCATGTGGTTCTCTTGAATTTCTAAAAAATTAAAATTAACAAAAAATCTGCATCTTTTGAATAAACAAGAGTGTCAGTTTATTTGGGTTTTCTTTAAATTTCAAAATTTAATTAAAATTTAATTTAAAACTCGATACTTAAATTAAAACGGCAATATTTAGCCCTCAATTTTTATCGAAACTTTCAGAAAAACTGTCTGGAGTTCGTAGCGAACAGCGATCCTCAGGACTGTTACATGCCGAACATCAAGAACACGTGCAGGCTGACAGTGTGGAGGTTCGTCATCTCCAAACCCTTTGAAAACATCATGTCCCTTCTCATCGCTCTCAACACTCTTGCTCTGATGATAAAAGTAAGCAGTAGATATTGAGGTAGGCTGAGCAAAATAGACGGATCGTCAGGTTTGTCGTTCTGCACCAAGAGAAGCAGTTTAATGTGCCTGCCATGGCTTGTAGGTGCTGGTCCAGCAGGATTCAAACTGCCAACCTTACGTAAATAGCAAATCGCTTTGTTTTTTATGCCACCGGTTTCCATAATGTGAAGCAAATAATATTTGGATCAATGGTGGTCCTTATCAATTTGTGTAGTTCTGGCAAGCTAGCTGGGCGTTCCTGCTTACTCCTACCAAACACTAACTCTCCATAAGTTTTTAGCTAATATTATACCAGCTGATAAATAGTTTATTGAGTTGATTATTTTTCTTTCAAGTTCTACCAACAGCCAGACTGGTATGATACCATACTGAGCTATGCCAACATCTTTTTCACCTGTGCATTTACCGTAGAATCTATCATCAAGTTATTTGCATACGGCATAAAGGTACGCTTGTCTGTTGATGATATTAGTAGAAATATTCCCGTAGCAGTTGTAGTGCTGTTGACAGATATGAAAGTGATTTCGTCTTAATCGTTGCCATTTCAGAATTACTTCCGACAAGCGTGGAACGTTTTCGACCTCATAACCGTCATCGGCAGCATCATTGATATTACAGTTTTCTATACAGTCGTGAGAATTTTTTTTTTATTCGATCGAAAAATGCAGATCGTTTGATTTTTGTGCCGAACAAATGAGAACTTCTGAGTTTGATGTAACTAACTTAGGGTTTTAAAAAAAATCAAGTTTAAAAATGCCAGTATCGGTGTTGGACATTGGCATGTCTTTGACATGTTGGGCCGTAACGGAGGATGTTGAATAAAATTTGTTGTTTTATAATTCAATTAATTCTCAGGAAGGTAGCATGAAAACTCTTGGCTTCCTCAAGCTGTTCCGAGCGATGAGGCTGGTCAAATTACTCAAACAAAGTCCCTCTGCTCGAATGCTTCTCTGGACTTTCATTCAAGCCATAAAAGTTTGTTTATTATTTTTTCATTATAATATTATAATTATATAGTTGTAGTGGCAGCAGTGGTAGTACTATTAGTAGTAGTAGTAATAATGCTAATATTATGTCAATATTGTTATTTGCAATACTCTCTGTGGTAGTTATGATGGTTAGTGCTGCTGAGGTAAAAGAAAATGGATGAATGGTCAGATGGGGGGGTTGTAAAGTAAAGATTTTGAAAATAGGATTAGTTTATTCGAATTAGTTAATCTAATAGTGAGGGATATATAATAATATTAATAATGCTATCAGATTATATTTATCGAATTTTTTTTTATATGATTTAATAAATATTGTTATCGTTAAATAACAAATTAAAAAAGTTATTAATAACAATTGGAATTCCATTCACAGGCTCTTCCTTACGTCTTACTTCTGATTGGACTGCTCTTCTTCATCTTTGCAGTTATCGGATTGCAGGTTCGCGAGGCGTACGACGTTTCATTTTTTTTATTAAGATTGTAGTCGTTGAAGTTGCGGCTGCTTGAAATTAATTAAGATTGTAGTCGTTG
Organism: Erpobdella octoculata; assembly: GCA_963978895.1. Taxonomy (NCBI): domain Eukaryota; kingdom Metazoa; phylum Annelida; class Clitellata; order Hirudinida; family Erpobdellidae; genus Erpobdella; species Erpobdella octoculata. The sequence goes on from OZ022246.1 coordinate 1,181,013, forward strand.
AAGTCATGGCTACTTGAAATTAATTAAGATTGTAGTCGTTGAAGTCGTGGCTACTTGAAATTAATTAAGATTGTAGTCATTGAAGTCGTGGCTGCTTGAAGTTAATTAAGATTGTAGTCGTGGCTGTTTGAAATGAATTAAAATTATAGTCATTGAAGTTTTAGCTGTTTGAAATTAATTGAGATTGTAGTTGTCGAAGTCGTGGCTGCTTGCGTTGTTTTGTAACGATGTTGAGTAAAATGTTGTACAAGTTATAAAACAATCGAAAACAGAGAGCTGGTGAGATTATTACAGTTAATGAACGAATGACTGAATGTATTGGAATAAATAAATAACTCAACTTATGGGATGAACGAATGGTTTAAATTTACTTTCGTTTCGTTTGAAACTAAAATCACTTCCAGCTATTCGGAACGATGTCGATCACTTCGGGTACGGACATCAACAGGCATGCCAATTTCCAGAACTTCATCAATGCAATTCTTGTTCTCTTCAGGTTGGGGGCTGCTGTTATGTTATTTTATCCTCATAATCATTTATTAATGATTTATTTTACTGCCATTTATTATCTCTTATTTATTGATAATAATTATTTTTCATTGTTTATTTAAACCAGCCTCAGTCGCACATTGATGTTTTATAAATTCAATTATTATTATTGTTGTTATTATTGCATTTATTATTATTATTATTGTTGTTGTTGTTAATGACATTGTTTTCACTTTCATCATCATCATCACCATCATCATCATCTTCTTCTTTCTGACAAAAAACTTCATTACATCATGTCGATCCACCACATTCAGATGTTCAACTCTGGACAACTGGGACAACATACTCGTCTCGACCGTTTCGGGGCAGGAATGCGACGAGAGGTCCTACCCCAACGGGACTGACCCCGTACCGACGTGTGGATCAGACTTTGCCATCGTCTATTTTATATCTTTCAACTTTTTAACTGCCTTCATGGTCAGTTTGATCATTTTTTGTTTGTAAAAGTTTTGATTTTTCTATTACCCAGTCTTTAATTTATTTCTCTAAGAATGAGGGAATTTTTATACTGATTCTTATTTTATTTAATTTTTTTAATTATTACGTTTTTTTTTTAAATTTAAAACAGATGTTGAACCTCTTCATAGCGGTCATCATGGACAACTTCGACTACCTCACCAGAGATTCCTCCATCCTCGGACCTCAACACCTGGACGAGTACATACAAAAGTGGGCCGTTTACGATCCCACTGCCTCGTTAGTTGCTATGCGGAAACGTGTGTAGTAGCTATTGATGATGTGCTGTAGCATAAGTGTAGGTATATGTGCTATTGTTTAGAAAGTGGTGATTGGTTGCGTACAGTTGTTGCCATGGGTTGTGCTGTGCACTTGTGGTCATGAAATCTAAGTGGTTACCTGCAAAATAGTTAAGATTTTCACGACTGTTTTGACTGACTTTGATAAGTTAACATTTTTGCTTTATCATTGAATATTATTATTCATTAGTCAACGTCATTGATGAATGATCAGTCACCTTTGTTAAATTTTCAAGGTCGTATATATCATACCAGAACGCCTACGAGCTGCTGAGGGAACTGGAACCTCCAGTCGGATTCGGAAAGAAATGTCCATGGAAACTGGCCTATAGAGTATGTGTTAGCCCGTGTGTGCATGTGTATGGTGACAGTTTTATCAATAATTTATTTATTATGTCGGTTTACTTTTAGCTTTGACTACTTACTAACTACTTCACGTCGTAATTGAACAGTTAAAATCAATTTTTTTTAAACCGTTATTGCGAGGGCAGCACATCAAAAAATGTTTAATAGCAACAGCAAAAAATATTTGTCCAACTTCAACTTAAACAATCGAAACAAGGCTGGAAGAGCAAATCTCTGATAATGTCCACATAGTACAAGCTGATGAACTAAATATTTATATTTTAATTAACCTCGTTTTTGTGTGCTGATGCTGTTGATATGGATGTGTTAGTATTATTATTAAAAAAATTTGTTTAATTTTGAAACCGACTTGTTAGAAACTGATCCGCATGAATATGCCGGTCAATGAATTAGGAAAAGTTCACTTCAGGACAACCATGTTTGCTCTCATTAGAGAATCTCTTTCCATCAAAGTCGGACCTGGTGATGAAGATTTATCAGTTTATTTCTTCTCATATTCTTGAAATTATTTTATAACATTTTTGTTTACAAATCTATATTTATAATAAAAAATTTAATTGATATAATAATAACTAGTTTACCTTCATTCAATTAGCTGAAATAATGGACCAGATGGATTGGGAACTGAGGAACATCATGGCTGACTTGTTTTTCCTGTCCAGTAAATATCTTGACATTCTACTTCCACCCAAGGAAGGCTAGTTTCTTTTCTTTTTTTTACAATATTGAAATAATTGATTTTAAATAGATTTGTTTTATATTATTATATTTTATTTATTGATGTTATTTTATTAACTTGTTTTTTTGTCTCAAATTGTTTCTGCTTCAGATTTAGCAGTTTTGTTGTCATTGAGATGTGCATATTGTTTGTGTCATCTTATTTTATGCTTCACAACTACTTTATGTTATCATTACGTTATGCATAAAAAGTTAAATGTACATAAATTCATTGTCTTTAAAATATTTTCATTCATCGTATAGAGTTGAGAAGTGGAAAGATGACAGTGGGAAAGATTTATGCTTCTCTGCTTCTCATTGATGCCTGGAAGCAGAATAGACTCCATATCAATCCTCAGCCAGTCATAACTGTGAGATTTTATTTGTAATAATGTCTTAGTTCTTGTTGTGTATTTTTATTATTATTATCATCACAAATAATGGATTTGTTTGTGTTGATTTGTCTTGTAGTAATGCACTTGTTTTTGTTGATGTGTCTTGTAGTAATGTACTTGTTTGTGTTAATGCATATTGTAGTAATGCATTTCCTTGTGTTGATGTGTCTTCTAATGATATAGTAGCTAGTTAAAGTTGATGTGTCTTGTAAGCCAATGATGTAAAATAATATTGTATCTATCCTCATGCAGGTTAAAAAAGAAAATGAAGACAAAGTGATTGTTACAATTCATTTTTATGAAAAAAAATAAATAATTTATTAATTTAAAACAAATTTAAAATTTTTTTATTAATAAAAATTTATTTATTTAATAAAAGTTTATTCATTTAATAAAAGTTCATTTATTTAATAACAGCTTGTATCACTCAAAAAAATACATTTTGTATAGATATAAAAATATCAAGTACTAATTCAACCCTTTCTCTTGTTAGAATATGATCTAACTTTTTTATTCAGAACCCGAAACTGATAGTCAAACTGTTCAGGTCCGTCAGTGACTTGTGGACGAGACGGCTGTCGAGGATTGACTCGAAGCAAGGACAGTCAGTGGTGGATGAGACAAAGGGAGGTCTAAGTTCAAAGTTCGTCTTTTAACCTTGTGACTGATATAGACGATTTGTTTTAGATTGTTTATCAGTTTTTATTATTTTTTTTTCAAATTAAAATATACTTTTTTCTAAAAAAATTTCATTTCAAAAAATAAATTTTGGAATTAATAATTATCGACGAAGATTTTTCTCATTAATTTTAGAAACTTGAGGAAATCAATCCCCATTGTCAGAAAGGTTTGATGCTTAAATTGATGTCGTTGTAACCTCTGAGCACTTTAACTCAATTATTTAAAAACTTATCTGCATTTGCTACTCACCTCAACACAGCATTTGTTAAGTTGCTCGATTTCAAAGTAGTTTTAAGTTTACTAGTGACAGACAAAGCTATTCATTATTTCTCAAGGCTTGACATGCATTTATAGTCCAGAAATACATCTATAAATGTAAGCATTAAATGGTAGAACTGTCATTATCACCGCCATCATCGCCAAAAATAGTCTTTATTTGCGTAGATGCATACTGAGTGATGAGGTAGATGGAGATGTTATCAGTTCTAAAAATGACTTTTTCTTAAGGAACGTAACGACATTATAGAAGATGGCAATGATGACGGCAGCGACGGTGATGAATTGAAGTCGGGAAGGAGAAGGCGAAAGTACTCCATGTTCAGTGAAAACACTTTTGCTAATAGAAAGTACAATGAGTATCTACAAGATGGTATTTTGGGTTTCCATTTTTCTTACTTTTTTTTATTGCCTTCATTTGCGTATATTATTTTGTTGTTGTTGAGTTGAAGCCTGTCGCATTCGAGAAGTAATATTCATTTGATTGAATAAAATATTCCTGGAAAGAGAATATTCATGAATATAATTCTTTCTTCAGCTTCCAGTGCTGTGCAGAGTAATAATATAGATCGTCACGGTAGCTCCACTGCAGGACGTGAAGCGCCCACATCAGCGCATCGTGGGAATCAGTATCTCGATGTTCCCAAAACTCAAAAAAGGTTTCGGGGTCAGGAAGTTATAAGTGAAGAGAGAATCAGAAAAAAATCAAAACGAAATGACAGTAGGAAGAAATTAGAAAATGGTGATGATGACGATGGTGGTGACTATGGTGATAGTAATAGATCATCCAACAAGCACTGGAATGAACATTGGTGAGATTTGAAATTCGTGGTCATCTGTTGTATTAATTAATTAATGATATGCATAAATTATGATGCACCAATAAAACAGGTAGAATTTTTTCAAATAACACTTATCTATATATAAATTTTTGAAATACATTGCAGGAAGCACAATAGACAAACTCCAACTCACTCTAATGGCAATGAAGAAAAAGAAGTTGGCGAAGGTTACAATCACAATCTTGATGTTTCTTATTCGAAACTGAAGAACGATCGTGAATCAAAGCACAGCTCTAAAAATGATGAGGTCAGGATCAACATGGAGGATAACTCTCACGTGAATCATGCCGTAACACTCGACGACGAAGATGACTACGATCGTGACCATAGATTCGGAGGTCGGAGTCAGCAGCAGATGCTCTCAAGGAAATCTCGACAATCTCACTCAAAAGCAACAAAAAAAGAAGAATCGAGCACTTCTCCTTCTAAGGTCAAAGAGAGATCAAGATCATTGAGAAGAAGGTCGGAAGATCAGTTGAAGTATCAATCAAGTGACAAGGAAGAAGAAGAAGAAGAAGCCAAAAAAAATAAGCTACCACCTGGAAAGAGAAGAAGACGACGGCACCACACGACTTCTTCTGACCGCAGGAAGTTGGCAAACCAGAACAGTGCTGATCAATCAAAAGGATTATCACCTCCGCTGTTGTCAGATGTGCATTCTCATCACCAAATATCGCCGTCTCCAATGATTTCCAAAAATGCCTTGGGTATACAGGCGGGAGATCATTCCAATGAGATTATTAGTAAAGAAAATCGCGTTCGGATTTCCAACGGTCATGGTCCTACAAGCAAATAAGAATGTGTTTTTTATGCTGTTAATTGGCTGTTTGATGGTCTGAGAATCTTAGAAGTTTTGCTGTTTATGTTGTAGTTATAATCTCAATAAATTACCTTAATAAATTTAAATTATTATTATTTTGATATTGAAATTTATATTATTTATATAATAGCAATAATTATAAGTAAATAAATATTTTGCAAGAAAATTTTATTTTCCCACGTTATCATCTCCTAAATTTTTTAATAGACTTATTTTTTAGCGACTTCCTTTATCCCATTCTGAGGGTCGATGAGATGGTGTAGACTGATCCCCCTCTTTTCCCCATGGTGTGGATTGATCCCCCTTTACATTTTTCTCTCTTGCTTCTTACTGAAATAACCTTGATATTTGTACTAGTTTTTTACTAATATTCTAAATGACACTTATCCACATTGTGTTCACATTTCATGTGTTCAGTTCATGTTTGATATGTTCAGTTCACATTGTGTTCACATTTGATATGTTCAGTTCATGTCGTGTTCAAATTTGATATGTTCAGTTCATGTTGTGTTCACATTTGATACATTCAGTTCACATTGTGTTCACATTCTATATGTTCAGTTCATGTCTTGTTCCCATTTGATTATATTGGTAGTCAGATACGGCTCATTTTTGCATTTGTTTTATTCAAACACATTGTGTTCACATTTTATATAGTCAGTCACAGTGTGTTTACTGTTTATATTTAAATAGTCACATTCTGTTTTTATTTGACAATATAGGGAGTCATGTTATGTTTGATACACCAGTCAAGCTGCGTTTATATTTTATATAATCATGGTCACTCTTTTAATGAGATTTGTTTTTTAGACCTGCACCATATAGTCATGATTTTATCATCTTCAAAACATTCCTTATTAACATCCACTTGAATCACAGAAGTTATATTTATTCTATGCATTTTACTTCTTTGGTGGAAAATATGGTCATTTGTTATCTTTCATAAAATAGAAAACCAAAAAGGCTGTTTTGTTTTATAAAATTTTAGTTTGGATTATTGTGATACTGCAGTGTTGATACAAAGAAACTGAGTTTATCAGCCTCCCTCACAGACATGCCCAAAATTGTTGATTGAAGTGCCTTTTCAACATCATTTTCTCTTTTTTCCCATTTACTTTTACTCCACGTGTTTACGCGGGTGCCAATTCTTACATGCCAACTCAATCGAGCCATTGTAATTTTTTATGTTGTATGAATCGTGTCTATCGATAATATCTCGAAAAAATTGTGTTACGTTCAGGTCTTTCATGTTTTACTCTTAATCACAATCTATTTATTTTAATTTTTAATCATAATCATCTCCCTACAGCTACAGTCTTGACAACTTATTAACTTGTACGCCTTGGCCAATTCGTGTCAGATGTATTTTAAATGCTTTTTCTCTTAAACTCACTTTTATTTCGGTTGATTGATTGAATGGAGCTGTTTTTTACAATTTTGTTTGATTTTACACTTCTTCATTATGTAATGCTAAAGACGTTTGAGAGATGTAATGAAGTTTTTTTTAATGGCATCAGCAGCGCACGCACTTTATTGACGAATCTCATAACTTTTAAAAACATCAATCATAGCTGTAGTGAATGCAATGATAATTATTTATTTACTTGTTTTTTTTAATCAAAATTATTTAAATTGTCTTTATATTCTTGACGAAGATTCAAAGTTAGTACAATTTTGCATAGCCTGGTTTGTTACCTCAGCACTGTCAGAGAGAGCTACAAGAACTTTTACATGCTTTATTAACTTTTACTTGTCCGGATGTCAGCAGTCCGACAGCAGTTGTCCATGGAATGCGCGCCAAAGTTTGGAAGTTCTAAAATTCACTCACTTCGAAAAAATTTAAAGTTTAATGATACGAAATTAAAATTTAAGAAGTAAAAATTAATAAGAAAAATAAATTGAGTCACAATGATAATGACGGCAAAAAACGTTCATCGTCATAGTAACTGCAAAGATCTTTTGTTTAATATTCACCGGGGTAATATTTTTAAATTCCTCATGTTAACTTCATCGCTGGTCTTGCTTGCTTGCTTGAATGTTTGCAAACCTTGAAAGTGAAAATTAACTAACTAACGTCATCCAATCAAGTTAAAATTTGAAATATAGGCTCACTCTTATGACAATGCATTCTATTAAAGTTTAAAAATAAAAAAAAATGTTAATTAAAAATAATAATTATTTATGTTTAAACACAAATCAAATACAATTAAATAAATGTTTGCATATGTAAATACAAAAAAATGTCGTTTTAAAAGAAAAATTTGCAATAAATGAAAAGCCTGTGAATCTTGAAATATAAGGAATTTCTGAAAAAAACCTCTTTTTTACAGCTTTGTTACAATATGATGTTGCTATGAAATTTTATAAGTCTTAAAATCGTGTTTTTAAATTACTTATAATGAGAATATCTGTTTTTTATTTCATGAGTGCTATGTATGTATTGAACATTAGGGCGCTACTTCGTATGCTAGTTTGAAATAATGTTAAATCTATGATGGAAAATGCTCAAAATAGCACTAAATAAATGCATGTGATTGTGTAGTTTTGAATTTTTATTAAATTCTAAGTTGAATTAACATAAAATTATTTAAAAACTGTATGAATGAACTGTTCACAATCGATTTAAAATGCAAATATAATGCCACGTGTAATGTCATCGATACTGAATTTTAGAAGTTTGACGTAGATGTAGCTTCTTAGTTTCTCCTTGACGTCAAGGAAACCGTTCATAAAACACTGAAGGAAGAAGTGTTGTTGAAGACTTCATCGGTTTGAACGTTGTCGGGCGTAACTACGTGCGAGATGAGGTGGTTACTGTCGAGCAGTTTTTCCAACTTCCCGGACTGGTGCGCCCACGCCACCTCGTTGTATCCCCCGAAATATTTCTCGTCTATGAAAACCACTGGTACCTTGACAGAATTAGATTGAAATATTCTTGTGATGATGATGATGATGCATTCAAATTCTAGTATTTTAATTAATTGGTGGATAATCAAATAAAAATGTGGCATCATGCATCAATTTTATGGGATATATTTAAATTCTGTTATTTTAAATCATTTTGAGTTTTTAGCACAATTGCATTTTTAAATCATAAAAGTAGCTCTCAGATTCAACTCAAAGTTGTTAGGTGGTTTTTTACAAACATTATATTTAGGTCTAGGTACCTACTCTAGGTTACAATCTCTGTTTGTGTGTCTTTCTCTGTACGCAAAACGAACGTCTCTCACTAACCTCTCTGAGACTCCGCGAACTGAGCTTCAGCAGGTAGGTTTCTATCAAATCACAGTCCTGTCGTTTCTCTATGTTGCAGATGTCGATACAGTCTTTTTTTACGTTCAGACTTTTAAATATCCGATCTACTAATTTACCTTCAGGCGAGTAAGATTTGCTGAATATCATGACTGGTTTTTGTTTGATTTTTGCATTTACAAAGTCAATTGTACCGTTGAATGTGAGGAAATTAAACTTCGAGCTCATTTTCAAGCCAACCAAGCAAAAAAAAGCGTTGCCAAGGAGTTTGCTTTGGGCTCAAAAACTAAAATAATTGATAATTTTTGCATGTTTCACAATAGTTTTTTTTATCTATAGCTATTTTTAGAAATTCTCAACGTTTATACAAAAAATAAAGTAATTTTTCGCTTTTAAATTTTAAATTCACGTAACCGTTTTAATGTTTACTGCAGACTAAATTTTTTATTTAGTATACCCATAAAGTATGCCTATACCTAAATTTATTTTTTAATAATTTTTATTTCTTAAGTTTTAATTTTTTTTAATTAAACTTTAAATTTTTTGAAATGAGTGAATTTTAAACTTCCAAACTTCGGCGTGCATCCATGGACATCTGCTGACATCCGGACAAGTGAAAGTTAGTAAAAGCATGTAAAAGTTCTTGTCAGTGCTGAGTTAACAAACCAGGCTATGCAAAATTGTACTAATTCAATGACTTTGTGTCTTCTTCGTCAAGAATATAAAGACACTTTATATAACTTTGATGTAGGTATTTAAATAAAACAAGTTTTGTGTTGTTTAAACGAAAACAAATGCAGATAATTGCTTTAAGCAAACACAAGTTTTATTGTAATGATTAAACAAAAATAGATCATAAATAACAAAGATATGTTATCTATAGTTGAATACATAACACCAAGTAAATAAATAATTATCATTACATTTACTACAGCTATGATTGATGTTTTTTAAAAGTTACGAGATTCGTCAATAAAGTGCGTGCGCTGCTGATGCCATTAAAAAAAAACTTCATTACATCTCTCAAACGTCTTTAGCATTACATAATGAAGAAGTGTAAAATCAAACAAAATTGTAAAAAACAGCTCCATTCAATCAATCAACCGAAATAAAAGTGAGTTTAAGAAGAAAAAATCATTTAAAAAACATCTGACACGAATTGACCAAGGCGTACAAGTTAATAAGTTGCCAAGGTGACTGTAGCTGTAGGGAGATGATTACGATTAAAAATTAAAACTAAATTAAAATAAATAGATTAAGTATATCGCGAAAGACCTGAACGTGACACAATTTTTTTGAGATATTATCAAAAAATTCAAAAAAAAAACAAAAAGAATTTGTACGCATCGATGTTTGATGACGTACACGTTTTGTAGATATGAAATCTGCACATATCGATATTTGATGATGTACAGTAATGTACACGTTTTGAAGACGCAATTAGAACGACATAAAAAATTACAATGGCTCGATTGAGTTGGCGTATAAGAATTGGCACCTGCGTAAACACGTGGGGTAAAAGTAAATGGAAAAAAAGAAAAATGATGTTGAAAAGGCACTTCAATCAACAATTTTGTGCATGTCTGTGAGGGAGGCTGATAAACTCAGTTTCTTTGCATCAACACTGCAGTATCACAATAATTCAAACCAAAATTTTGTAAAACAAAACAGCCTTTTTATTTTCTATTTTATGAAAGATAACAAATAACCATATTTTCCACCAAAGAAGTAAAATGCATAGAATAAATATAACTTCTGGGATTCAAGTGGATGTTAATAAGGAATGTTTTGAAGATGATAAAATCATGACTATATAGTGCAGGTCTAAAAAACAAATCTCATTAAAAGAGTGACTATGATTCTATAAAATATAAACGCAGCTTTACTGGTGTATCAAACATAAACATAACATGACTACCTATATTGTCAAATAAAAACAGAATGTGACTATTTAAATATAAACACACTGTGACTGACTATATAAAATGTGAACACAATGTGTTTGAATAAAATAAATGCAAAAAGTGCCATATGTGACTACCCATATAATCAAATGCAAACAAGATGTGAATTGAACATATCAAAATATGTGAACACAATGTGAACTGAACATATCAAATGTGAACACGACGTGAACTGAACACATGAAATGTGAACACAATGTGGATAACTGTCATTTAAAATATTATTAAAAAATCTTAAGAACAAATATCAAGGTTATTTCATTAAGAAGCAAGAAAGAAAAATGGAAAAGGGGTCAATCCAAAACATGGGGAAAAGAGGGGAATCAATCCACACCTTCTCAGCAACCCTCAGAATGGGATAAAGGAAAAGTGGAAAAAAATTAAGTCTATTAAAAATTTAGGAGATGACCATGTTGGAAATAAAAATTTTCTTACATAATATTTCTTTACTTAAAATTATTGCTATTATATATATATAATATAATTTTCAATATCAAAATAAAAATTTAAATTTATTATATTAATAATTTATTGAGATCATAATTACAACATAAACATGAAAAGTTCTCAGATCATCACCAACCAGCCAAATAACAGCATAAAAAACACATTCTTATTTGCTTTTAGGACCATGACCGTTAGAAATCCTAAAGCGATTTTCTTTACTAATATTCTCATCGGAATGATCTCCCGCCCGTATACCCGAAGCACCTTTAGACGTCATTGGAGACGGAGATTTTTGGTGATGAGAATGCACATCTGACAACAGAGGAGGTGATAATTTTTTGGATTGGTCAGCACTGTTCTGGTTTGCCAACTTCCTGCGGCCAGGAGAAGTCGTGTGGTGCCGTCGTCTTCTTCTCTTTCCTGGTGGTAGCTTATTATTCCCTGCTTCTTCTTCTTCCCTGTCACTTGATTGATACTTCAACTGATCTTCCGACCTCCTTCTCAACGACCTTGATCTCTTTTTGACCTTATAAGGAGAAGTGCTCGATTCTTCTTTTTTTGTCGCTTTTGAGTGAGATTGTCGAGATTTGCCAGAGAGCATCTGCTGCTGACTCCGACCTCCGAATCTACCATCACGATCGTAGTAATCTTCGTCATCGAGTGTTACGGCATGATTCACGTGAGAGTTATCCTCCATGTTGATCCTGACTTCATCATTTTTAGAGCTGTGCTTTGATTCACGATCGTTCTTCAGTTTCGAATAAGAAACATCGAGATTGTGATTGTAACCTCCTCCAACTTCTTTTTCTTCATCGCCATTAGAGTGAGTTGGAGTTTGTCTAATGTGCTTCCTGCAATGTATTTTAAAAATAAATATATATAATTGTTACTTGAAAAAATTCTACCTGTTTTATTTGTGCATCATAATTTATGCATATCATTAATTAATACAACAGATGACCACGAATTTGAAATCTCACCAATGTTCATTCCAGTGCTTGTTAGACGATCTATTACTATCACCATAGTCACCACCATCGTCATCATCATTATCACCATTTTCTAATTTCTTTCTATTGTCGTTTCGTTTTGATTTTTTCCCGATTTTGTCTTCACTTACAACTTCCTGACCCCGAAACCTATTTTGAGTTTTGGGAACATCGAGATACTGATTCCCACGATGCGCTGATGTGGGCGCTTCACGTCCTGCAGTGGAGCTACCGTGACGATCTATATTATTACTCTGCACAGCGCTGGAGGCTGAAGAAAGAATTATATTCATGAATAATATCTTTCCAGGAATATTTTATTCAATCAAATGAATATCACTTCTCAAATCCAACAGGCTTTATCTCAACAACAACAAAATAATATACGCAAATGAACGCAATAAAAGAAAAAAGTAAGAAAAAATGAAAAACCCAAAATACCATCTCGTAGATACTCATTGTACTTTCTATTAGCAAAAGTGTTTTCACTGAACATGGAGTACTTTCGCCTTCTCCTTCCCGACTTCAATTCATCAGCGTCGCTGCCGTCATCATTGCCGTCATCGGTGTCATCTTCTATAATGTCGTTGCTTTCCTTAAGAAAAAGTATTTTTAGAACTGATAGCATCTACATCTACCTCATCACTCAGTATGCAGCTCTGTAAATAAAGACCATTTTTGGCGATGATGATGACGGCTCTACCGTCTAATGCTAACATTTATAGATGTATTTCTGGACTATCAATAGCATGTCAAGCCTTGAGAAATAAGGAATAGCTTTGTCTGTCACTAGTAAACTACTTTGAAATCGAGTAACTTAACAAATGCTGTGTTGAGGTGAGTAGCAAATGCAGATAAGTTTTTAAATAATTGAGTTAAAGTGCACAGAGATTACAATGACATCAATTTAAGCATCAAACCTTTCTGACAATGGGGATTGATTTCCTTGAGTTTCTAAAATTAATGAAAAAAATCTTCATTGATGACTATTAATGCCACAATTTATTTTTCGTATTTTTGAAAATAAATTTATTTAGAAAAAGCATATGTTTATACTTTAAAATAAAACTACAAACTGATAAACAATCTAAACCAAATCGTCTATATAAGTCACAAGGTTAAAAGACGAACTTTGAACTTAGACCTCCCTTTGTCTCATCCACCACTGACTGTCCTTGCTTCGAGTCAATCCTCGACAGCCGTCTCGTCCACAGGTCACTGACGGACCTGAACAGTTTGACTATCAGTTTTGGGTTCTGCATAAAAAAGTTAGATCATATTTTAACAAGAGAAAAGGGTTGAATTAGTACTTGACATTTTTATATCTATACAAAATGTATTTTTTTGAGTGATACAAGCTGTTATTAAATAAATGAACTTTTACTAAATAAATAAACTTTTATTAAATAAATAAATTTTTATTAATAAAATTTTTTTTAATTTGTTTTAAATTATTAAATTATTTATTTTTTTATATAAAAATGAATTGTATCAATCACTTTGTCTTCATTTTCTTTTTTAACCTGCATGAGGATGGATAGATACAATATTATTTTACATCATCGGCTTACAAGACACATCAACTTTAACTAGCTACTATATCATTAGAAGACACATCAACACAAGGAAATGCATTACTGCAAGATACATCAACACAAACAAGTGCATTACTACAAGACACATCAACACAAACAAGTGGATTACTACAAAACACATCAACACAAACAAATGCATTATTTGTGATGATAATAATAATTAAAATACACAACAAGAACTAGGACATTTATTACAAATAAAATCTCACAGTTATGACAGGCTGAGGATCGATATTGAGTCTATTCTGCTTCCAGGCATCAATGAGAAGCAGAGAAGCATAAATCTTTCCCACTGTCATCTTTCCACTTCTCAACTCTATACGATGAATGAAAATATTGTAAAGACAATGAATTTATGTACATTTTACCTTTTGATGCATAATGTAATGATAACATAAAGTAGTTGTGAAGCATAAAATAAGACGTCAAACACAATATGCACAGCTCAAAGACTATAAAACTGTTAAATCTGAAGCAGAAATGATTTGAGACAAAAAAAACAAGTTAATAAAATAACATTAATAAATAAAATATAATAATATAAAATAAATATATTTATTATTAATTATTTAAGAAAATAAATTTAATAAGAAGAAAATATCATAAAAAAGAAAAGAAACTAGCCTTCCCTCGGTGGAAGTAGAATGTCAAGATCTTTACTAGACAGGAAGAACAAGTCAGCCATGATGTTCCTCAGTTCCCAATCCATCTGGTCCATTATTTCAGCTAATTGAATGAAGGTAAACTAGTTATTATTATATCAATTAAATTTTTTATTATAAATATAGATTTGTAAACAAAAAATGTTCTAAAATAATTTCAAGAATATGAGAAGAAATAAACTGATAAATCTTCATCACCAGATCCGACTTTGATGGAAAGAGATTCTCTAATGAGAGCAAACATGGTTGTCCTGAAGTGAACTTTTCCGTATTCATTGACCGGCATATTCATGCGGATCAGTTTCTAACAAGTCGGTATCAGAATTAAACAAAGTTTTTTTAATAATAATACTAATACATCCATAAAAACAGCATCAGCACACAAAAACGAGGTTAATTAAAATATAAATATTTAGTTCATCAGCTTGTACTATGGGGACATTATCAGAGATTTGCTCTTCCAGCCTTGTTTCGATTGTTTAAGTTGAAGTTGGAAAAATATTTTTTGCTCTTGCTATTTACATTTTTTGATGTGCTGCCCTCGCAATAACGGTTTTTAAAAAAATTGATTTTAACTGTTCAATTACGACGTGAAGTAGTTAGTAAGTAGTCAAAGCTAAAATTAAACAGATATAATAAATAAATTATTAATAAAACCGTCACCATACACATGCACACACGGGCTAACACATACTCTATAGGCCAGTTTCCATGGACATTTCTTTCCGAATCCGACTGGAGGTTCCAGTTCCCTCAGCAGCTCGTAGGCGTTCTGGTATGATATGTACGACCTTGAAAATTTAACAAAGGTGACTGATCATTCATCAATGACGTTGACTAATGAATAATAATATTCAATGATAAAGCAAAAATGTTAACTTATAAAAGTCAGTCAAAACAGTCATGGAAATCTTAACTATTTTGCAGGTAACCACTTAGATTTCATGACCACAAGTACACAGCACAACCCATGGCAACAACTGTACGCAACCAATCACCACTCTCTAAACAATAGCACATATACCTACACTTATACTACAGCACATCATCAATAGCTACTACACATGTTTCGCATAGCAACTAACGAGGCAGTGGGATCGTAAACGGCCCACTTTTGTATGTACTCGTCCAGGTGTTGAGGTCCGAGGATGGAGGAATCTCTGGTGAGGTAGTCGAAGTTGTCCATGATGACCGCTATGAAGAGGTTCAACATCTGTTTTAAATTTAAAAAAAAACGTAATAATTAAAAAAATTAAATAAAATAATTAGTATAAAAAATTCCCTCATTCTTAGAGAAATAAATTAAAGTCTGGGTAATAGAAAAATCAAAACTTTTACAAACAAAAAATGATCAAACTGACCATGAAGGCAGTTAAAAAGTTGAAAGATATAAAATAGACGATGGCAAAGTCTGTGCCACACGTCGGTACGGGGTCAGTCCCGTTGGGGTAGGACCTCTCGTCGCATTCCTGCCCCGAAACGGTCGAGACGAGTATGTTGTCCCAGTTGTCCAGAGTTGAACATCTGAATGTGGTGGATCGACATGATGTAATGAAGTTTTTTGTCAGAAAGAAGAAGATGATGATGATGATGGTGATGATGAAAACAATGTCATTAACAACAACAACAACAATAATAATAATAAATGCAATAATAACAATAATAACAATAATAATAATAATTGAATTTATAAAACAGCAATGTACGACTGAGGCTGGTTTAAAATAAACAATGAAAAAAACGTATCATCATTAAATTAGAAATAATAAATGGCAGTGATGATGATTATGATAATCAAATAACATAACAGCAGCCCCCAACCTGAAGAGAACAAGAATCGCATTGATGAAGTTCTGGAAATTGGCATGCCTGTTGATGTCCGTACCCGAAGTGATGGACATTGTTCCGAATAGCTGGAAGTGATTTTAGTTTCAAACGAAACGAAAGTAAATTTAAACCATTCGTTCATCCCATAAGTTGAGTTATTTATTTATTCCAATACATTCAGTCATGCGTTCATTAACTGTAATAATCTCACCAGCTCTCTGTTTTCGATTGTTATTAACTTACACAACATTTTACTCAACATCGTTACAAAACAATGCAAGCAGCCATGACTTCAACGGCTACAATCTTTATTAACTTCAAGCAGCCATGACTTCAACGACTACAATCTTAATTAATTTCAAGCAGCTGCGACTTCAACGACTACAATCTTAATTAACTTCAAGCAGCCACGACTTCAATGACTACAATCTTAATTAATTTCAAGCAGCCACGACTTCAACGACTACAATCTTAATTAACTTCAAGCAGCCACGACTTCAATGACTACAATCTTAATTAATTTCAAGCAGCCGCGACTTCAACGACTACAATCTTAATAAAAAAATGAAACGTTGTACGCCTCGCGAACCTGCAATCCAATAACTGCAAAGATGAAAAATAGCAGTCCAATCAGAAGTAAGACGTAAGGGAGAGCCTGTGAATGGAATTCCCATTGTTATTAATAACTTTTTTAATTTGTTATTTACCGATAACAATATTTAATAAATCATATAAAAAATTTTTTGATAAATATAATCTGATAGCATTATTAATATTATTATATATCCCTCACTATTAGATTAACTAATTCGAATGAACTAATCCTATTTTCAAAATCTTTACTTTACAACCCCCCCATCTGACCATTCATCCATTTTCTTTTACCTCAGCAGCACTAACCATCATAACTACCACAGAGAGTATTGCAAATAACAATATTGACATAATATTAGCATTATCACTACTACTACTAATAGTACTACCACTACTACCACTGCTGCCACTACAACTATATAATTATAATATTATAATGAAAAAATAATAAACAAACTTTTATGGCTTGAATGAAAGTCCAGAGAAGCATTCGAGCAGAGGGACTTTGTTTGAGTAATTTGACCAGCCTCATCGCTCGGAACAGCTTGAGGAAGCCAAGAGTTTTCATGCTACCTTCCTGAGAATTAATTGAATTATAAAACAACAAATTTTATTCAACATCCTCCGTTACGGTCCAACATGTCAAAGACATGCCAATGTCCAACACCGATACTGGCATTTTTAAACTTGATTTTTTTTAAAACCCTAAGTTAGTTACATCAAACTCAGAAGTTCTCATTTGTTCGGCACAACAATCAAACGATCTGCATTTTTCGATCGAATAAAAAAAAAATTCTCACGACTGTATAGAAAACTGTAATATCAATGATGCTGCCGATGACGGTTATGAGGTCGAAAACGTTCCACGCTTGTCGGAAGTAATTCTGAAATGGCAACGATTAAGACGAAATCACTTTCATATCTGTCAACAGCACTACAACTGCTACGGGAATATTTCTACTAATATCATCAACAGACAAGCGTACCTTTATGCCGTATGCAAATAACTTGATGATAGATTCTACGGTAAATGCACAGGTGAAAAAGATGTTGGCATAGCTCAGTATGGTATCATACCAGTCTGGCTGTTGGTAGAACTTGAAAGAAAAATAATCAACTCAATAAACTATTTATCAGCTGGTATAATATTAGCTAAAAACTTATGGAGAGTTAGTGTTTGGTAGGAGTAAGCAGGAACGCCCAGCTAGCTTGCCAGAACTGCACAAATTGATAAGGACCACCATTGATCCAAATATTATTTGTTTCACATTATGGAAACCGGTGGCATAAAAGACAAAGCGATTTGCTATTTACGTAAGGTTGGCAGTTTGAATCCTGCTGGACCAGCAGCTACAAGCCATGGCAGGCACATTAAACTGCTTCTCTTGGTGCAGAACGACAAACCTGATGATCCGTCTATTTTGCTCAGCCTACCTCAATATCTACTGCTTACTTTTATCATCAGAGCAAGAGTGTTGAGAGCGATGAGAAGGGACATGATGTTTTCAAAGGGTTTGGAGATGACGAACCTCCACACTGTCAGCCTGCACGTGTTCTTGATGTTCGGCATGTAACAGTCCTGAGGATCGCTGTTCGCTACGAACTCCAGACAGTTTTTCTGAAAGTTTTGATAAAAATTGAGGGCTAAATATTGCCGTTTTAATTTAAGTATCGAGTTTTAAATTAAATTTTAATTAAATTTTGAAATTTAAAGAAAACCCAAATAAACTGACGCTCTTGTTTATTCAAAAGATGCAGATTTTTTGTTAATTTTAATTTTTTAGAAATTCAAGAGAACCACATGAACGGAAATACCTGGTTCTTATCGAGATTCATTTCTTCCAACTCCTTCTCTCCTTGCTCCTGGAAGGTGATGACGATCAGAGCAACAAACAGATTGACAAAGAAGAAAGGAAAGACGACAAAGTATACGATGAAGAAAATGGCCATGTTGTTGTTGTACTCGAGTATCGGCCCGTGGTCCCTCATGGAGCTGTCCATGGCATTTTTCGCTATGCTGGAAGTGCATTGATCAGTCTTATTATATTGAGTTATGATTTGTATTTTTTAGTATAATAAATTATAGTCCTTCACACCAGGTGTTTTAAGACTGAAATGGCTGTATGTAGGAAGCACCTAAGTTTTTCCTTTCGTAGATCATACTTTGATCTTTTGAACTTTTTCCTCCTTCTTTATCCAGGCTTGTGACTGGCCCGCAATTAGCAAAGCAGAGTTATTAGGATTTGGTCCCACACAATAAATAATTTTATGTATCGATACAAGACATTCAACATAGAACAGATCTAAAAAATGCAAACTTAAACTGACTCGGGCCAGCCGGATCTCGTCTGAATGACAAACAGGGTGACAAGAGCGTTTCCGATGTTGTCAAAGTTCAAATTAAACCTCTCCCACGTTCTTGGGGACGTTTGCACCGAGTAGTCCGACCACTCTATGTACTCTCCCCTGATGTGATTGGATAAAAAAAAAGATTGATATCACTGTGTCAAATAACTAACAAAATGTTCACTTATTTGCTTATTGGTAATTAACTTCATCATGATTAGCATACAGTAAAAGTCTTGAAGAGCGGACACCTTCAGGGAAGAGAAAAACTGTCAGCTTCTCGTGTCTATCGTTCTTCGAGAGCAAGCTACTTATAGGCTAGATATAGATTTAAAAAATCCGTTCCGAGCAAAAGTGTCTGTTTTTTTTAGTTTCTTAGCAGCCGCTCTTAAGGGTACAGCTCTAGATGACTTTGATTGTAATTCATTATCAATTTGTGACTTGGAAATCCTTTGATATTGAGCAAGATAAAAAACAAATCAACAGTTTGCAACCTTTAACATAATCATTAACTAGTAACACTGTCTCCATCATCATCATCATCACCACGTGCATTCAAAACTCACTTGCACTCATCTTCAGTGGCCTTAGAAAGATCAGTGCAGTAGAAGAACCTGCCCATGAGAAGTTGCACGGAGATGATGGAAAAGATGAGTTGGAACAAGAGGTAGAGACTCATTATCACCATGACCTTCTTCACAGCTATCACCAGGCCATCGAACACAGCCTGGTGAGGAGGTTTCATCAATTTTTATGTTGCTGGCAGTGATAATTGTTATGACCCGATAAACAACGACGTTAGTTATATTTCGAATATAGTTTATTTAACCATTAAAAACGATACAGCGCTCAGCCATCAACAACGAGAGAGAAACTCAAAAAAGGACGTTAATGGAAGGAAAACAAAGATATTAATATCCACAACCGTAGATATTAATATTAACTGTCAATTATAAAAATATATAATTAATACAATTAAATGTCTCCATAACACCTCCCCCTCCTAAACAAGATAAGTTTTCTTGGAAGCATTCATTTCCCATCTTCGAGGAGGTCGACGTGTTCTTTTAGGCCTCACATTTGGAACCTGGTCTGTCGAGATGATTTGACGATTGTCCTCGTTAACTGAAACGTCAACCGAAATGGCACTGTTAGAAGAATCGGTCGTCTTCAGGGATGACTTGATTGGTGGGAGAAGAGGGATGTCGAAAACATCAGATATAACCACTAGAGCTTCTTCTGATACCCGTTTTCGAAACTGATTGCAGTGTCGCCGCATCACTCTTCTTCCAACTTCAACGTCATAAACAGATTTTCCCAAACGTCGGACGATTCTACCGGGAGTCCATTCTGGCTGATTCGGATTGTCGTATGTCCGCACATAGACAGCATCTTGTTCTGTAAACTCTCTTTTACAAGAACCGGGTTTCTCGATCTTTTCATCTTGATGATGGAATTTATTCAGTTGGAGGTCTGTCAAAGGAATTCGTAATTGTCTGCCTAGGAGTAGCTCTGCAGGTGATTTCAGTTCTTCTGATGATGGTAGAGGTGTTGTCCTATACGTCAGCAAGAACTTTTGCAGCACGTCAGCCGTCGCACCCTCTCCCTGCAATTTTCTAAGAGCCCGCTTGAACGTATCAACGAAACGTTCTGCTTGTCCGTTGCAGTGAGGCTGATATGGCGGTGATCTTACATGGTTGATGCCATGACTTTGGCAGTACTCCTCAAACTCCTTTGAAGCAAATTGTGTTCCATTGTCCGACACTAACATCTTTGGGTATCCATGCTGTGAAAAAATTTTACCCAACTCTTTGATTGTAGCAGTTGTCGTCGTTGTCCTCATTTGGACAATTTCAGGCCACTTGGAGAAGGCATCCACAACCACAAGGAACATCATTCCTTCCATTGGACCGGCATAGTCTATATGGATCCTCTCCCATGCGCAATCTGGTGTCGGCCATGGTGACAATTCATTTTTGACAGGCATCTTTGCAGTCATCTGACAGGAGCTGCAAAGCCTTACTCTGTCTTCAATATCCCTGTCGATACCTTGCCAATAAACATACCTCCGAGCGAGCATCTTCATCCTGGTGGCTCCTGGGTGTCCTTCGTGCAGCATTTTCAGAACTTGGTTCTTCAATATTGCTGGTATCACTGCGCGAGATCCCATGAAGAGTACACCATTACAAACAGACATGTTTGTAGCACGGCTGTGGTAGGCGTGTAGGAGCGATCCTGACTGAAATCTCGGCCATCGTCCTGTTCTGACGGCTTCCACAACCAACTTTAGCTCGGAGTCTTCTTCGGTCATCCTACGAATTTCCTCCTTAGTGACAGGCAAGTGTCGGATAACATCACTCTGAACTGCGTTGACATCCATTTCAATCTTTGCGATAACGATGTCATCATCTTCCTGCAGTTTTCTTGAAGTGATAAGACGGGATAGTGCATCGGCTTGTCCAAAGTGGGTAGATCGTCTGTACTCGATGTTGAAGTCGTAAGCAAGCAAGACGAGTTCCCATCGTTGTAGTCGATTTGCTGAGTGAGCAGATACACCAACCTTTGATCCAAAAATAGATAGTAAGGGCTTGTGATCTGTCAGCAGCATGAAGCGTCTGCCATAAACATAGCGGTGGAATTTTCTCACTGCGAATACCAAGGCAAGAGCTTCCTTCTCTATCTGTCCGTAGTTCTTCTCAGCCTTTGTGAGAGCTCTACTGGCGTGTGCAATTGCTTTTTCCATGCCGTTTGGAAAACGATGGGAGATCACAGCTCCGATTCCATATTCACACGCGTCCGCAGCAACGACAATGTCCAGTTCAGGGTCGTAGTGCGTCAACAACAGATCTGACTGCAGCACTTTCTTTAGCTTTCTTAAAACTTCCTGGTGCTCTGCAGTCCATTCAAATGTGTCCTTCCTTTCGAGATCGTCCAAAGGGCCCCTCATTGATCGCATCTCTGGTACAAAGGACGAATAATAGCTTATCATGCCTAAGAATGATTTTAACTGCTTTGCATCCTTAGGCTCTGGCATTTCAACAATCGCTTGAATTTTCTCGGGGTCTGGTCGACGGCCATCTCTTGAAACAATGTGCCCCAAAAACTTGATTTCTTCTTTAGCAAATGAACACTTTTCCATTCGTACACGAAATCCACTCTCAGCGATTTTCTTGAACAAAGCTTTAACATTTCGATTGTGTTCATCCAGCGTAGATCCGGTCACTATGACATCATCTAGATATGCTGCACAACCTTCCAGTCCTGTGATCATTCGATCCATAGCTTCTTGAAAAATGCCAGGTGCGCATTTGACTCCAAAAGGCAATCGCTGGTACTGGAACAAACCTTTGTGTGTATTAATTGTGACCAGTTCCTTCGAGTCGTCTTCAACTTCCATCTGCAAGTATGCGTCAGCGAAGTCAATCTGAGTGAACCATGCGCCTTGGTTCAGACGAGCAAAGATTTCATCGGGCACAGGTAGCGGGTGTCGGTGCATTTCCAGTGCATCGTTGAGTCCTGTTTTGAAGTCTGCACATATCCTGACTGCTCCATTTTTCTTGGCAACTACAACAATCGGGGCGGCCCAGTTGCTGTAGTCAACCTTCTTCAGAACTCCCTGCTGCACCAAACGCTCCAGCTCCACGTTAACTGCTTCTTCCCGAGCAAACGGAATCTTTCTCTGTCGGCAGAAGATTGGACGTGTTCCCTGCTTGACGAACAATTGAGCTTTTGTTTGACATTTTCCCAATTCTTCCTTGAAAACATCTGGAAAACATTCACTCAAACTGCTGGCAAGATGTTCCCCTTCCTCCTTTGGCTTCTGCTCAATTTTGCAGCAGATGGCGTTGAATGCTTTTTGAAGAGGAGGAAGTTGGTTCATCCATTCGATGCCTAACAATTGCTCGACTTTGTCAGCCACGTAGCAGCGACCGTGACCTGAATGTCCTCCACAGGTGAACTTTACATCAAATTGTCCCAGGACCTCAATCGGACTTCCATTTGCAGCTCCCAGTGTCGTCGTTGACCTCTCCAAGGCAGGTGAACCGATTTGTTCCCATGTTTCCTTGTTGATGAGTGTGACGTCGGCACCAGAATCTAACTGCATTCTAACCTGAGTGTCACCAAAATTAACCTCAGTGTACCTCCGATTGGCAACCACATTACCAACAATCTTCTTAATTGCTTTTTTATTTTTTCTCTGTTGAGCTTTTGGCTGATTTTTCGGACAATCTTTTCTAAAATGTTCTGGCGAACCACAGATGAAACAATTACCTTTGGTAGAAGATCGGGGGATATCCTTGCTAGGGAACCCAGGTCGAGGCTTCTTCCTGTTCATTTGTTTTACTGCATTAACATTTTGTACATTGTCGATGACGTCCGAATCTATTTTCAAACTCGTTACAAATTCGCATTCTTTAACAAGGTCAGCTAACGTGCACTCCTCTTGAGTCTCCAGTTTCCTCAACAACCTTGTTCGGATGTCAGCATGTCGAGCTCCTTGCAGTGCCGAAACAAAAACAAGACATTTAAAATGTTCTTTTGACATTTGTTCGACTTGAGCCAGTGCCGTCATTCTATTTATTGTTGAACCTAGCTTGCTGTACCCAAGATCACCAATTACCAACCTGAACATGTCGAACCTTCTCCTGAAAACCGAGACCTTGTCCCCAAACAGCGACTCCAAAATTTCCTTGGTTTCGTCGTAGGTCAGATCTTTTGTTGTTGGTCATGGCTGAATTCCGAAATTTGTCTCATCAACTCTGGTACCAAATCTGGTTTGTTTCTAACCATTGAAACTGGACCACTTGATTGAAACTTCATCGACCGAATGAGTTCTGCAAAAACCTCTTCGCGTTTGCGATTGTCTTCGAGAATTTGCGTACGCATCTCCTCCTCACGTTTGCGGTTTTCTTCATCTCGGCGTCGGTTTTCTTCGTCTCGGCGTCGGTTTTCCTCCAAAAACGTAGCCATGAGTGAATAAAACTTTTCTTCAGCCATTTCAAATCCTCGTCGCCAAAATGTTATGACCCGATAAACAACGACGTTAGTTATATTTCGAATATAGTTTATTTAACCATTAAAAACGATACAGCGCTCAGCCATCAACAACGAGAGAGAAACTCAAAAAAGGACGTTAATGGAAGGAAAACAAAGATATTAATATCCACAACCGTAGATATTAATATTAACTGTCAATTATAAAAATATATAATTAATACAATTAAATGTCTCCATAACAATAATTATGATGCTTGTGATGATAATGGTGACGCTGGTGATGATAATGATTATGCTGATGAATTATGATGATGCTGGCGGTGATGATGATTATGCTAGCGTTAGTGATGCTGATAATAGTGATGATAAAGATAAAGCTGGTGGTAAAAATGATGATGATAGTGAAAACAAACAAAGATGCCAGCAGTCATCAGCAATGTAAGATAAATTACTTTCAACTTTGGCAGTTTATTGATTGTCTTTAGAGGTCTCAAAACCCTGAGCACCCTAAGTGATCGAACTGAGTTCAAATTGGAATTGGAACCACTGTAAAAAAAAAACAGTTGCACAGCAAATATCACCACATCATCATCACCAACATTACACAGGTGGGTAGCCAGGAATTTCTCACGGGAGAGGGTACGGGTACATTTGAGATAATTTGTAATGGAAGATGGAGAAACAGGGGTATCATTCCCGAATATGTTTTGCAGTTTAAGATGCATTTAAGAACAAACAATTATTTACTTTGCATCCCTCGTCTTCACCTAGATACCCTCCTGATCAGCTAAAAAAAGACGTGGAGGCATTCATCTATGTAACCCCTCTGGCTACTTCCTGATATCACACCATCACCATTTTAAACAAAACGTTATTCACAGAAAAATTGATCTAATCGAGACACCAATGCACTAAGAATGATGACACTCTAATTATTCAAGCATAGTGAAAAATATAATTATATAAATAATTAATTATTCATGCATAGCAGACAATATGATTATTTAAAACTTCCTAGAAAGCCCATTAATGCAAATCATTACAAAATTTATCATTCTAATTCAATTCTGATACTAAAGTAAAGGAAAACAATCAGAATAATATAATAAAGAAAGTACGCGAAAGAGATGACAGCAATGGCTGAGACAACAATGAAGAGGTCAAGGACATTCCACAGGTTTCTACAGTACGATCCTTTGTGAAGGACAAGGCCAAGATCTATTATCTGCACATAAATCACCAATATATATATATATATATATATATATATACCTTTGTAGTTTATTTCATCAATTCATTCATTATCATGATATAACCAGCCTTATCACAATGACTAGCCTACTAGATAAGGCTGTTTTTTTTAGCAAAAATGAAAAATGAGAATCCATCTGAACTGACCTTAAGAACAGCTTCAACGGTGAACACAGCTGTGAATGCATAATCCAGCTGGCTGAGTATGAAGTTGTAATAAGACTCGTAGGGCACAGGATCTTCGAGGGCAAGCTCCAAGCAGCTTAGCAGAATGATAACAATGATGAACGAACCGAACCACCTTGCGGTGACGATGAAATGAGCGAATTTTCTTATTCTGTCAGTTGAGTAACAAAGGAGAAAAGCTAAAAAAGTAGGAATTACCATATGATTTAAGATATATTTAAATCTACTAATCATAATTTCATTTGTCGATGAAAATCAACCAATCAGAGCAATCAAACCCACGGATTGGTCGATGAGAATATGAACAAGGAGCTGTAAGGCAGTATGGGAATAGCATCATCTTCACGGGGCTGGCGAGCCGTGTAATCCGGCGGAACTAACAAATTAATTTAAAATGTTATTACAATAACTTTAAAAAAATAAAATAATAAATACAAATGCATATAAATATAGGAAAAAACAGCATTAATTTAAAAAAACCTCCCACTAACTTTGATCGACTGAAGGGTTGTTGATTTCAGGTGGAGAAGTGGTTTGGTTTGAAGTTCCATTTGGTGCTGACCATGATGATGAAATTACTGTAAATTCTGATGACATAGATGACTGTTGTGCTGGTGTTGACAAATGTGCTTCGTCACCACCGAATGCCATATTTGTTTGTCCAGTGCTATTTAGAAATGTATATATACATATTTTTTTCAGTTGGAATAACACAAAACTATAATTGCAATAACTACAAATACAATGCCAAGATTTTTATTAATAATTTTTTTATAATTATAGTGAAATCAATAAAAAAAACAGTTAGTCATAAAGAATTAGTCATAAAAATACTAGCAAGCAAGCAAACAAACAAACTTCTGCATCTTAGAATAATCAACGATTTCAATTCGGGGATCATCACCATAACCACCCTCCTCGTCACCTTCCAAGTTCTTTCCAAGGGAGTTGGAGGCAAGTGACTTTCTCCTCTTTAGATTATATATGAAATGTATTAGAATAAAAAAGTTAACAGTGATTAATTTAAAAAATAAAACATTAGAAGCAGAAAATTAATTTTAAAATGATTTTATCTAAATAATGAGATGATTTGAAACAATAAAAAATTTTATATAATAAAAATTGAAAAATAAATCAAAACATGGATTTAATGAATAAAACCAGATTGATTGAAAGAAAGAAAGAAAGAAAGCACCTGTTCTTCTGCTTGCTCCATATTCGTCATTTCGTTCGCTTTTATCAAGTTGTCAACGGCGATGGCAAGAAAGACGTTTAACAGAGTGTCTTGATGATTGTTGTTGAAAATGCATTCGATTTAAAGTTAATTGTGGGAAAAAGTTAAGAAAAAATAATCTAATATACATGAGTTTCAAAGCAATTAATTGAATATGAATGTACGAATAATTAATATATTATGATAATGACTCACAGCTTCCCATGGTAACGAGAGCTAAAAAATATAAGCTGGCCAAAACACCCCTTATGTTGAATCCGCCGAATGCCATCATTCCATCAAACAAAACTTTGTCCCATCCCTCTCCTGTCAAAACCTGTTTTAAATATACCAATCAGAAAATTAATGAATTATGGATGGATGGATGACTGTATGGAAAGTTAGATGGATGGATGGCTGCATGGATGGATGATGTATTGTATGGATAAATGGACGATTGATTGTATGGATAAATGGATGATTGGTTGTATGGATAGATGCTTGTATGGATAAATGGAAGGATGAATAGTTGTATGAATGGATGGTTGTTAGAATGGATGGCTGTATGATTAACGGCTGTAAGATTATATGGATGAATGGATAACTGTATGGATAGATAACTGTATGGATGTATAATTAACTATATGGATGGATAACTGCATGGACTGATAGCTGCACGAACATATCAATGATACAAACCTGAAACACAGTTAACATGGCACTGGAGAAAGTGTCAAAATTCGCTTTCGGTCGTCCTTGAGGAAAATTCATTCTGGAAAATCATTAATCATTAATTATTTTTATTTATTTTTTAATCAAAACAAAATTAAAAGTTTAGAACAACATTAGAAAATCAATCAAACCAAATCAAACTTCATTTAATACAATAAAATAATATCACCAACGTAATATTTCAACTGAAAAAAAAGATAGAAATGAAACACAGATTAAATTTACTTCATCAATCGATGAAGCAGATTATCTAACTATCTATCTATCTGTCTGTCTGTCTGTCTGTCCGTCCGTCCGTCCATCCAACCATCCATCCATCCATCCATCCATCCATCCATCCATCCATCCATCCATCCATCCATCCATCCATCCATCCATCCATCCATCCATCCATCCATCCATCCATCCATCCATCCATCTATCAATAAAGCTGATCAACTGACTGTCCTCCAAAGAACTGCATGCCCAGAAGAGAGAATATGACCATGAAGAGAAAGAGAAGAAACAGTAGAGACAGGATAGATCTTATACTGTTGATCAACGATATGCTCAAATTTCTCAGTGGCTGCCAGTACCTGGATTGAACAGAGTAAGGTAAAGTGAAGGCTTTTTGCCATTTTATTTTGAATAAGTTAGCCCCCAGAATCGGAAAAATTTCGAAAATTTTGAGTTAAACAGGCTGAAAAATTGTGCAAAACAGTCTAGAAATTTAAAAAATTAGAATAAAATTTTGAAAAGCTCTTAAACTTCTCGAAAAACTACCTGGTAACTTTGAATATCCTGAGCAGACGAGTTGCTCTCAAACTGGAGAATCCGTACGATACGGAGGCCTCGAACGCCTGTATGATTACTTCAACTGTCGAAGCCATCAGAACCTGGATAAAATTCATTCCAGTATTATTAATCACATGATATTAGTAGAAATGAAGAATTTTCTGGACTGGTAAAGTTTGACAATATTTTAACGTGGTTTTAATCTTTATACCTATAAGCAATAAAGCACTTATCCAGCTTTTATTTGCTCATAACAACCAGAGACAGCCTACCCACACACCCCTTGCGGACGCTGATATTCAGGTCTACCACCAGCGCCCCCACTATGTCATTGTAATAATAATTTTTAATTATTACATTACAACTTTTTTAATAATTATATATTTAAATATCACAATTTTCTCAAGTACTTTTTAATATGACCATAGAAGGAGCTTTCAGTTTTAAGGTATCATTTCCTATTATGTTGTTATTTTATTGTCTCAATAATCAGTTAAGTGACTCAATTAAATATCTTGCTGAAACCTGTACCATCAAGAAATCACAAGACAAATAGTAATAATAAAATAATAATAGTGATGATATTATTATAGTAATAATAATAATAATAAGTATAGTAATGAAACAAACTTTCAAAAATAAACATGGACAAATAAAAAACTCACTATAAAATCAAATTTGTTGAAGCTGGACTTGAAGTAGGTGAAGAGACCAAGGGCGTACATTTTCACGCACATTTCGAAGAGGAACAGACCAAGGAAGACGTACTCTGAATAAGCTGTTTGTTGAAATGTGGAAATAAATAAACTGTTGAGGTGAGAATATTAATATAGGTGAGAAGGATATGATCATGAAGTAGTAAAGAAGAAAAGAAAAAAAAGGAAAAAAAAAGAGAGAAATTTATTTACAAATAAATAAGAGATACTAAAGTTTCATTTTAAATAATGATTTATTATAATACAAAAACAGAAAATTAAAAACAGGCTGTTCTCATTTAGCAATTTTATTTAGAGGACACAAATATAGATCGGCAGATTCTGAAGAACCAGCAGTTGTTGGTATTGATGATGACAATAATAAACTACTGCTATCATCTGCTGGTATGATGATAATGATGCTAGCAGTGTTAATGATGAGAGTGATAGAAAGTTTGTGATGTATGTGATGATAAATGAATAACAATGTAGAAACAGTTGATATGGCCAATCACACTGCATCGATTACTGTATATATTATACTGTATATATTATACTGTATATGTAATCCAGCAAATCTAAATAATAATTATCTCCTAACAATAGGGAGTCAGCTTTTCCACAAGTCAATCAAAAATTCAAAAATTCTTTAATGAAATGTTGCTTAATTCTTGTGGATGCGATGCTTGATTGTATCAGAAATGATTTAAAGATTCTTTCAAAAATTTGCATAATTTGCCTCAGCCATGTTCTTGATGGCCCGGTCAGTCAGGCAGCAGGCAAGCAGGAGTGGTTAAGGAAGCTACGTGGGCACACCACGCCACTTTCTCTTTTAAGATGCCTAGTTCCCCACACCCCGATGGGCGTAGGTGACACCGGTGAGATTCGAACCACCCATCTTCAGGTTGATGGGCAAAGGTTTTACCACAATATCTAGTGACGTTGCGGTTAATTGATTGTGAAAATTGATGGTGAAAATTTGTAGGTCGATGACGTGATAAATAATAAAAGCAATTGATAACAATAATTAATAACTGCATTATTACTCAGCAGCAGGCTCAACCATTCGGGTTCATGGTGATGCTCGCAAGTGACCAATGCAGTGTTGACGAACACCACAACGACGACCATCCAGAAGAAGAACTGGCTTTTAATAGCTCTTCTGATCTTGTGTCTATTGTGAGAGTTAATGTTGATATGTAGTAGTAGTAGTAGTAGTAGTAGTAGTCAGTCTCTATTAATATCATATTTCACACTATATACATTCAGTTACTTTATAACATAATCATAGCCATAATCAATCAAACATTTTATTGGGTCCATTTTCGGCGACCTAACCCACCACTTTCTCAACCCAACCCACCTAAATGGTTAAATTTTCTAACCCAACCTAACCCACAATTAAAATTTTTTAGTTAATTAAAATTTTTGTTTTTTTCAACCCAACCTAAAAAAATAAATGGACTCAACCCAATCCAGCCCATGTCCACCCATGGGTCAACCATTCCCACCAACCTAAATCGCCTTTGCTTCCTCCACAGCCTAAGAAACCAATTAGTGACCTGCTGTTCTTTTAATTTTCCTAATCGATCCACGCAAAGCAATCCATGAAAAAAATGATAATTACAATGTATCAAAAACAAATAATAAACAATAAGCTCCTTCCTATGTCAAGATTAAACAATAAGAACAGGTTGAGATGAAAACCCAATCATCATCATCTCACTTCACGACTACTCTAGCTAATATTTATCAAGGTTTCTCGGAATTCTGTTGGAAATTTCCATAAGATATTCAGCGATTTTAGCCTATAACTCAACTTTATTTATTCTGCAAAAAATCATAGCTAATGCAATTCATTTTTGGAGACACACATCTTAAGAAAATACGTGTATAGCATTTATATGAGAGATCATCAAATAGTTTTTTATTTGAAATAAAACTGCCTCACTTTCAACTTCTTCGCTTAATATGCGAGTTTTATCAACTCCCTTGAATTGAATGAATGTCGAACTCCGCCTTGCTGCGATATAATTTGACAGATAGTATAATAATAAAAATGATGATGATTAAAACAAGGATTTTAAATTAAAACAATACAACTAATTAACAATTTGCATGTATTAAATATTTATATTATTTATTAAATATTAATATTATGTAATTAATATTAATATTATGTATTAAATATTAATACTAGGAAAAGTTTTTCTTCAGCTCACTTCTGTTTTTTCGTGATTGCATTATATGATTAATTAATTAATTTATTTATTACTCAATCAATAAATTAACATCACAAGCTAACAACAAGCACAACAACACCTTCCATGATTCTCAATTTATCCTCATCGGTTGTTTCTTCTTCATTGAGCAACAGTTCCTCTGTTAGATCAACAACAAAATTCAGAAGAAAAAACAAAAATGAGGTCAAAAATGTTGGAACAAACAGAAATGAGGTCAACAATGTTGGAACAATAAGAAACGAGGTCAACAATGTTGGAACAAACAGATACGAGGTCAACAATGCTGGAACAAACAGAAAATAAGTGCGACAGAAATAATCGTGAACAATAGAGGAGTGAAAAACAATGGAATAAATAAACATCAATACTGGTGAACAACAATGAGACCGACAATATGCGAGATTACATCAAATGAGGTTAAACAACAACAATGTTGAGCAGGAATGAGGTCAACAACAATAACATTGAGCAGGAACGAGGTTAAACAACAATAATGTTGAGCAGGAATGAGGTCAACAATAATGTTGAGCAAAATTGAGGTTAACAACAATAATGTTGAGCAACATTGAGGCCAATAACAATAATGTTGAGCAACATTGAGGCCAACAACAATAATGTTGAGCAACATTGTAACAGATAAATATATATATAATATATCATATATACAATATACTTATGAAGTAAAATGCAACTGGCCAGCAGTGCAGATCCAATCAAGATACTTCTCAACAATGACATCAGTTTCTTTTTGTTTTTTCATTTTTACAAACTTTTTCCTGTTCTCTACACGTTGTCTTTGGTTTGCAAACTCGCTAAAGAAAAAATGAATAATGAATAATGCAAATGAGCTGGAAAATGATTTAACAAATGGATGTGTAGAAAAAATTAATATTTAAAAGTAATTAATAAATGCAAGTCTGTTGATGATATAATTGATTTAATTATTGCAATTAATGTACAATCAATCAGGTAATCGACAAATCACCAGCTAAGAACTCCAAGTACGAGATTGAGCATGAACAAGGACACGAAGATGATTAACGTTACAAAGTACAACCAGTTGAACACTCTGCCCAGTGCATCGTCGTACTTGAAAGATTGGAACAAGAATAAGACGTTCTCATAATTTATTGAAGAATAAATTATGGTGATTTACTAAAGAAAATTGTCATAATTTACTAAGGAATAAATTATTCTAATTCATTAAAGAAGAAATTATCATAATTTATTCTTTAATAAATTATGATAATTTATTTTTTTAAATAATTATCATAATTTATTAAGGAAAAAAATATGAAAATTATTTAAATTCTTTATTGTTACATATTTCATTAAAACTCAAACATCATCCTCGTAACCTGAAAGATGGAAATTATTGTTTGGGAAAAAATTATAGGATAAATATGAAATAGTGTCTGTCATCCATACCATCAATGCTATTACATTAACGGTTAATTTTAAATTACCATTATCATTGCCACCATCATAATCATCATCTATTATAATCATTTTATATTACCGTCATCATCAACCCCTGCTAGTATCATTAAGACCTCCATAATCATCATCATCCCACCAGTATCATCAATCATCGTGGATCAATGAATCAAAAGAAGAAAAAAATGGGTAAATAAATTGAGATGCAAATACAACTTCATCTGCTGTTTTAGTAAAAAAATTTTTTTTAATTTCCAAGAGAACCTTAAATGCCATTATAATATTAATATATGCAAATATATTATATATATACTAGCTGACCCAGCAAACGTTGCTTTGTCTTTTAAATTATTTTGGTTTTTTTTTATTTTATATATGTATATATATGTATATATATATATATATATATATATATATATATATATATATATATATATATATATATATATATGTATATATATATATATACATATATATATATATATATATGTGTGTGTTTTTTACTATCTTATGATTGTTGACAATTATATTAATGTATTCTGTAAAATGACCTTTAAGTATGTATATATGTATATTGTATTTTCTTAGGAACCTCGATAGCATAGACTAACAACTTAGACCAGGTTTAAGTTCGTGTCCCACAGTTCCTATTAAATGTTTTGCCTATATTAATGAAAGATATAATAGGTTCGATAAAGTAAACATTTCCCTAAACCGAAATTCCTTAAAAGACAGAACGCAGACCTTTATAGATTACTAACATAGTACATGCTGGATGTCCAGCTAGCCAGAGTCAAATCAATAAAGACAGTCAGGCAAGCGAGGTAGAAATTGTCGAAACTCGTCAGTCCAAAGTTCGGTCCCTCCCATCCGTCCTTGCACTGGTAGTTATCCGGGCACTGGAACCCGTTACCAATCGGATTGGTAGAGTTGGTAAGCCCCGAACAAGGGACCGCCTGGCCACTTTCTATGTAGTCAAATTTTTCTGTGGATGTTGAAAAAAAATTTTTCTCTCAAGCGCAATGTGACCGATAAGGGAACAAATAATAAATGAAAAATAACTATAACTGCATTAATGATTGTAACGCTTGCAATAAAAAAGAATTTTTACAAACTTGTCTCAGGATTCCAGCAGCCCTTGTGCAATGCACCGCAGTAGAACTCCAGCCCGACGATGGCAAACATGATGATCGCAAAGAGGACCAGAAGACCGACTTGCAACAAGGGCGCCATGGCGGCTATTATCGACTTCAAAACTATGTGGAGACCTTGAATAAATGGGATAACAAGTTTATAGATACTAAAATAACAGTATTTATTATTATTCTTTTTCAACAATACTGATCATCTCCACCATCAATAGCATAACCTCACTTTCAATTCCTGTCACTATCTTGAGAGGCCTCAGAACTCTGAGAACCCTCAGTGCAGGCTGGTTGAAGGTCTCTGATATCTTTGACAGCAGCCTGTACAGAATGTCAACAAAAGAAAAAAAGAAATTATTATTATTATTTTTTGTAGTAGTATTTATTTGTATTTTAACATTTACTATAGTTGAAAATATTAAAAGTAATAGTTATAATAAATACTATTACTTTTAATATTTATCATTATTATTCTTAAAGATATTTTTGAAACTATAATTATTTGCCAGAAATAATTAATTAAAAGCCATTTTATTTCGATGAAAGCAGCGACTTCGCAATTTTATATTTGATTTTTTAAAAATAGGAAAACACCACATCGAAAATCTGCAATAATAAGTTACTGATCTATATATCTTTATTTCGCCTAATTCGTATTCTAATCGGATTAAACGAAACAAAAATACAATCATAACATATTACCAGAGAGCAAACACCAATATCCCCTCCCCCTTCCAAATAGCGAGTTCTGAAAAACTAATAAAAAATTTAAAAAAAAACCCAGACAGACCCTGCCACGACGATAATGAAATCCAGAACATTCCACAGGCTCCTGAGGTAGGACTTCCTGTGGAGTATCAGACCGTTTGCGATTATCTTCAGTATCATCTCCGTGGTGAAGATGACCAAAAAGTACGGGTCAGCTTTATCCTGAGGTGAAAAAAACAAAAATATAAAGAAGAACAAGGACTGAATTGTCACAAACACAGTCACCATGCTTTTAACAACAACCACAATAGCTGCAAAAGCAGAAGTTACAAAACTAATAATCACTTCTACCACAGCAACCAATATGACCGGCAACAACAACATTAACACAGAAGTAACAACCACTCCATCGGTAGAGTAGCAACAGCAACAACAACACCTCACACACGACAATAACAAGTGTTGTTAATTTCCGTCAATAACCTCCTCTGACAACGGGGTTGATCAGATCAATGGAGACAGAAAGAAACATTTCTTTATGAGCTCTAATTTCATACAATGGTGATGATGATGGTGGTGATTATGATGATCATTCTGATGATGATTGTGGTGATGATGATGATGAATGCGGTGGTGCCTAAAACTACCCAATCATAGCTGTTCTCGCGTCTTCATAATTCTCCCCGTTACCATCATAACCAACTTTAATCGCACTCTCGATTTATTGATAAGAACTTCACTTTTTAATAGATGTAAAGACAGGAGTTATACTTACTTTGCTCTTCTACATCAACAACAGACAACAGAAAACAGTAAGCAGCTGGCACACTCGACTTAACAGATGCTTTCAGCTAATCTGATTGACCGATCATCACTTTACTATTATTATTAATCAGTTCATAAAAAATTCTTTACTCTACACACTTATACAATCATGGACGGTGAATGGATTAAAAGCAAAAAATATAGTGAATTGATTGAATGCAAAATAAATAAATACATACATACATAAATACATACACACACATCCATACATACATACATACATACATACATACATACATACATACATACATACATACATACATACATACATACATACATACATACATACACACACACATACATACATACATACATACATACATACATACATACATACATACATACATACATACATACATACATACATACATACATACACACATCCATACATACATACATACATACATACATACATACATACATACATACATACATACATACATACATACATACATACATACATACATACATACATACATACATACATACATACATACATACATACATACATACATACATACATACATAAATACATACACACACATCCATACATACATACATACATACATACATACATACATACATACATACATACATACATACACACACATCCATACATACATACATACATACATACATACATACATACATACATACATACATACATACATACATACATACATACATACATACATACATACATACATACATACATACATACATACATACATACATACATACATACATACACACACGCGCATCCATACATATTACACAAATAAACATGATTCGGTTTTCATACATTGATATTTTGACAAGACAAAAAGAAATCCATCTTTTTTGGATGGACAGTCTTTATGACTGTTTATGTCAGGGCAGATCCATAAAGAAGATCAAGTAAGTAGTCTCTATTATGTCTGGTATGGACTAACATGAATGATTATGATTGATATGATAATATGTTATAGTGTTGAACTTCCTATTGCAATAATTCATGCCAAGAAGGTGAACGAACTTAAAGAACCGTGGATATCCACGTAATGAACAATTTTTGATAATTAAATAACGAGTTCAATACATATATATATACATATATATATATATATATAAATATATATATATATATATATATATATATATATATATATATATAAATATATATATATATATATATATATATATATATATATATATATATATAACAAATAAATTAAATAAAAAATATACAGAGGATTGATAGAATACCAAATTTATTGCAAATGAATCAAGCACCAAACCTATGGTGAATTGATTGAATGCAAACCTGGTTGAATGAATTCAAAATTATCGGAAAGCAAAGCACCTGTTCAGATTCATTCACACATCGCCATCATCATCAACATCACCGTCGTCATGGTGTCTCAACTATTTTTTTTAAAACTTTTCCTGGAATTAAAGAAACGCAGCAAAACATTGCTCTTAAAAGTGCAAGCAAAACGGACATCTATGTTTACACATGCGTACACATGCCTAGGAGGATTCTGTTTGCTTGTTTTTATTTCAAACATAATAAATATATATACATATATTTTTTATATAACTATATATAAATATAAAAGGCAACGTGTGTTTATTTGTTTGCTCAACTCTGCTTCGCTAATTGCGAACAAGTCCCAAGCCTGGATCAAGGAAGAGAGACAGTTAAAAGAATCAAATTTTGATCCACAACAAGAAGTACTTAGGTGTATACATACATACATACATACATACATACATACATACATACATACATACATACATACATACATACATACATACATACATACATACATACAAACATACTTACATACAATATACATACATACATACATACATACATACATACATACATACATACATACATACATACATACATACATACATACACATACATACACACACATACACACACACACACACATACATACATACATACATACATATGTGTAAAGTACTGTGAACTTTTATAAAAAAAAATATTTGTTTGCTTATCTCGTCAAAAAAGAAGAAAAAACTTTTAATATACCTGGGAGACACCAGGTAACCTTGTTAGTTTATATTTATATTTATATAATTTAATTAGAAGGAAGAAACATCCTTCTGGATACCAGTTACATATTAACCTTTTTTGTAAGTTTCACCCTTAAAACGAGTCAATGAAACAGCAAAATAAGAAAAGACAATGAAACAATTTGTTACTAAGTGATGCTAAATGTTAATACTTCCTATACACACAAAAATATGATTACGTGCATCTAATCATCCCGGTAATATTACCGGCGACTGGCACAGGAAATGGACGGAATGGTTTCCGAGGCCCCGAGCAAATCGGTTCGACAATTAAACAAATTAAAATTAAAAACCAACAAACAATTAAGAGAAACAAAACATGCTTCTCTCTCTCTCTCTCTCTCTCTATCTCTCTCGTATAACAATACAACTAAATGAATGAATGAATAGCTACACAAAACACAGTAGAGCATCGTCAATAAACCTTTCAGTTATTCTATGGGCAAGCAATCTATAAATTAATGAATGGATATATCTGCTGGAGAAACAGATAGGTGGATGGAGAAATATATTAATAAAAAAGATAGATGGATGAACGAGACAAGACTCATAAATGAATTCACCACCAGCCAGTTAAATTATATCTTAAAACTTTTTTTACCACATTTTTCTTAACTTGCTTTCTTAATTTCAATTACAAATCTAGACGGAATCTGCTTCCGAAGTGGTAAATATCGTGTGTCATTATAGCTATTGGGTTAACAGGCTATTAGGCTATTGTGTTATTAGGTTTTTAGGTTATTAGGCACACAAAAGACATTCATCATTCCATCTGGTATTGTTGGGTAAAAAGATTCAAAGTCAAACAACAACATAAACATAAACCAAGAATCCACCACACACACACACACACACATGTATAGACATACACATACAAACAAATAAGTGCAGATACAAATATACTTGAACAACATTCACAGTCTGACAAAATCAATGAATACATATTTCATTGATCCTCAAGTAGTGATGTTTATATATTTATATGCATAAAACAAAATATGTGATGATGATGATGATGATGATAAAAATGATAATGGTGATGATGTTAATGATGATGATGATAATGATGACATCATTTTGTTCGAGTCTTTATTTTTATTACTCCTCTTTTCACAACCTTTTTAAAGTATCAATAATAATAATAATAACCTATAAAAAAAGACAAGAATAAAACCTACAAGTTGAAGAGACATTTCAGATCTGTCACCTCCGGGCAAGTATTCATCGAGAGCAAGCACCAAGCAGTTGGCTACAATGGCTAGAAGAATGAAATACTCAAAGATACTGCAATTACTGTTAAGGAGTGACTGACTTTTAAGTTTCTAATTGTTTTGTTATCCAATTTTATTTCAAACAAAAAACAATTTGCCAAGTCCTTGTTTATGATTCTTTAGTTTTTAATTGTTTTGCTATCCAATTATATTTAAAACAATCTGCAAAGTTTTTGTTTAAAATTATGTTTATGCTATAGACAAAAAATATTTTATATAAATAAAACACATGAATGGAAATTAAGCTCCATTCACTGTAATTCTTTATCAAATCTTTTGTTTGATATGATCTAAATTATTCTAAATCTAAACAAAACCATATAAAAAGGTAAAAATCGTTAAGTTGAAGAGCATAAGTGCTAACTTTTTCATCTAAGTTTTCAAAAAAATAATACTTTATTGTTAAGATTAATTATTTTTAAGCGCTGTTGTCATACTTTTTTATTTATTAGTCGCACCGCGTTATTCATTTATTCCACTATTCACTATTTCATTTCCAGACATAAACAAAACTTGAGTAGTTAAAGTTACGGCTAAGTGAGCTGAGAGTTAAGTTAAATGTTTACAGCAGATTTCAGCTAAAAAAAAGATACAAGTGGTGTATAACATAACTGACAAACATTCTGATGACGTTTGACTCGCCAAATATGAAGAGCGATCGCGTCGTATTCTTATCGAAGCACGGAAACGTGATGTTGTCGAAAAACCTGATAAACTTTTTCTTCCTCGAGACCGACATTTCTTTCGCGAGTTGGACAGTCTCCATGGAAGGCCACATGGCATCAACCTTTCGATGGGATTCGGATTCGTCACCAAAAAATATGCTGACGCGTCGATTCGAAGCACTGGAGCGCCGCCGAACTGAGAGAGCGAGGACATCGTTTCCATCGTCACGGCTTCCAAAGAAGCTTGGGGGTTTTCGTTCTTAAATTAAAAAAAACTCAAATTATGTAGATTTAAAATTAGTCAGTGCGAACGATAACTGCTGCCAGAAAATGTGAAAACAAATAACAGCAGACGCCACATTACCAAAAACGGTAAATAGTAAAATGTGTTTTAAAAATAATTATAGAAAAAAATAACATTAAAAAACAATTTAAGAACTTACTATAAAAGCTTGATTTGTTTGAACTGTTGATTGAGATTTGGCTTGAAGTCATTTTTGAACAGACATTTGTGTTGTATCACATCGTTTTATAAATCCATTTAAGCAGATCGCTTGCAATAAATAAGCCAACAAACTTCCAACATTTAAATTAATGGCTATTAAAAATTTAGTTTGGAGTACCTAAGTGTGTTACAATTGTATTGATATGCGAACTTTAAGCGACGTTTATTACTTTTGACTGCATCCATGCGCGCTACAGGTACCTACTATATCCCCTTGTTTCTCGCTGTCTGCCTGCAGTTGCAATCATCATTAAGCGGTGAAGTTACATGAGATTTTTGAACTGCTTTATAGAGTTGGTCAGTCATTGAAAGAACGAACAAGAGATGATGTGAATAAATGAACCACTATATGGGAATAAGGTATGAATAAATTAACGAGTAAAGACGCAGTGCCGGGAATAAGGTGAGGGTGCTCCCCCCCCCTGAACATTAGTGAGGCCCTCAACTAATGCCTGGTTGTCGTTCATACCACTCTTTATTGCGAATACGATTATTGTTAATGACCGGGGGTAGTCGAATCCTCTAAAATGACGCTCCTGGTCGCAGATAATTATTAAGATTTTAAGACAAAACTTTTCAACATTTAACATTTCCTCTTTAAATTGACCGTAAAAGATGAGTTAGCATGCAGGATGGCCCGTAGGCTATTTTCAAGAATTTTAAAAACTTTTGTTCGGAACTTTATATATTTTTATTTATTTAATTTTTATTTAACTAAAATGTCCAGGCTATTTTGTTAAAATTGTAAGGCTTTTTGCCCGAATCTGGAGGAGGGGGCTACCTACCGCATCCTGCACCCGGCTCTTTCGCCTATGATTTTTTACATATTAAGTCACCTGAATTTTGGTAGGGGGTTCGTGGTGTGGTAACCACGACACTGACTAGAGGAGCAGGTGAATGAATGAGTGAATAGATGAACATGTGGATGAATCAATTAATCAATAAATACCACAAGTTATATAGCGCTATAACTTAAAAATAGTTGACGCCTCATAAATAACTTTTTAAATAATACTTTTTTAAGTAAGTTCAACTTAAAAACAGAGTTAAAGAGAAAGAAAGAGAGAGGGGTAGAAAGAGAGAAACAACTGTTACTTAGTAGGTACTAGTATTTACGACTAGTAACTTTATAACATCCTCCGATTGAGAGGGAACATGACGTCAAGGCAAATCGATGCAGTAGCAAAATATCTGATTTTTTATTTTGATGGATGAACGTGTGCATGCCCGTGTACGTGCAGGTAGTATGTGCACGTGTGCACGTGTACAGTACGCGTAAGTTAGTTGTGCACATGCACAACCATATTTAGGTAGTCATCTTTATAGACGACGCCAGTTTATTCATAAAACAATTTGATACAAACTATGATGAACGGCACAATTATTTTAGCTTTGTGAATTGTTTTTAGTTTTTATGGTTTAGTTCACTGTGGATATTTTTTCCTTCTCTAGAAAATTTATTAAAAAAAGTTTTTACAACCGATGTAATAAGTAGTAGGTATATAATGACTGTAATGAGTCGGAAATGGAAGACTTTTCGAAATGCATTTCACGGCTCACTTGCCTCCTCACGTTTCATTATTGGTTTTTTTTATCTGACAAATTATTCGGTAGTGTTTTTTTTACTCTTCATTTTTCCCGCCACAAACACACATAGACACACAAACACGCACACTGACCAGCGTATATATTGTGTCAGTTTATAACTATTAGTAGGAAAGAATATTTCCACTATGAGGTTATCAGTTTGGGTGGTAAGCACAGATATATATAGATACGCCCTGATGTGCTAACGTTCGCCTTCAACAGGGCGTATCTATATATATATATATATCTATGGTGGTAAGGGTTGATTTCAGGAAACGCTGATGTAGTAAGGTTAAAATGTATCATTTCATTAGAATGAGTGAAAGTGCAGTTGGAATTAATTAGAATTGAAGTAGTGAAAAAATTTCGGTTCAAATGTGATACATCGATATTTACTTGTTAATAAGTTTTTCTTATGGTTTTATAATTTTTAAATTAAAAAAAAAACAATTTATGTTTTAATCTACGCTTTATTGTGTCGTTTT
This sequence comes from Erpobdella octoculata, assembly GCA_963978895.1. Lineage (NCBI taxonomy): Eukaryota > Metazoa > Annelida > Clitellata > Hirudinida > Erpobdellidae > Erpobdella > Erpobdella octoculata. The sequence goes on from OZ022246.1 coordinate 1,222,901, forward strand.
GAATGAATACGAGTGAATGATGACGATGAGATTGACAATAAATAATAGAACATAAAAAAAAAAGTGGAGTGATGGAAACTTTTTTATTTGAATTTTGTTGTAGGATCTAACAAAATAAAATTCGGAAGATTAAACAAATTAACAAATGGATAACGATGGATCCAGTATTGTTCATTCGAAATTTCTCGAGTAATGAAAGTGCTGTTTAAATAATCTCCAATTCGACAATGGCGCTGCTGAGTTCTGATGGACGCAACATCGCTTGTATGTAGCACGTAGGCGTAGGCCAGTAGTCAGAGGGGGGGAGGACATGAACGGATGGCTCCCCGTCCGAAATTCCTGGCTGGGTGCCTGCTAGTTAAGTGTCGTTTTTCATTTAGTTATGCTTCTAAGACACATTTATCTATTTCGCGTCTTTTTTTTATTTATTTATTTTTTTTATAATAGTTTATAGTCCTTTACACCAGGTGTTTTAAGACTCTAATGGCTTTATCTAGGATTAGCGAGGCGGAGTTATTATTTCACGTCTTGAATGTATTATAGATATATAGAACTGGCCTCACACTAGTTCCGGTAGCCGACAGCCTTGAGATATCTTTGTTTATTTAAGACGTGTCGGTCGATCACTTAGAGGTGTCTTTAAAAAAAAACTACAACTACGATAGCGGGTGTTCACGACACGGACTCTCAACGCTTATTATGTGTTTAAATGTTTAATAATAATAATAATAATAATAATAATAATAATAATAATAATAATAATAATAATAATAATAATAATAATAATAATAATAATAATAATCATCATCGCTGTCAACATCATAATTAGTATCCTTATCATCATCACCGTCGTCAGAACCGTCTTCGCAATAAACTTCATCAACACCATCGTCATCGTCATTACTTTGATCATTATTTTCTTTTTTTTTTCTTACATGTTTTTATTAATTTTCAATTGTCTGGATCCGAGTCGTCCCCGGGTCAGGTCGGGTTGGGTCCGGGATTTTGAACTTTATAGCAGGTCGGGCCAAGCTAAAAAAAAATTAAGAAGAGTTCAATCCTGATTGATACTAATTGATAGAGGAGAGATAAAGAAATATCTTCCATACAAAAAAAACAACGTCAGAAAAACAAACAGCAAAGTGACTCAATTTTTTGGCATTTTAAACACCGGAAAATTCAGTCTGGGTCACTGGTTAACCGCAAACATCAACCATTAGCCAAATATGTCGACTGATAGTTTTGAGATACTTTTTTATTTCTCACAAAAGTTAACTGACGGAATGTGTTTTGGTGAGTGTGTGTGTGTGAGTGTGTTTGTGTGTGTGTGTGTGTGTTCGCGCGCTGGAAGTGCAGTCAGAAAAAAACCAGAAGCCAAACGTGAGCGGTAAAATGCATTTCCAAAAGTGTTCAATTACCGACTTATAACATCGGTTGTAGAACCTCAATAATGAAGTATAAAAAAAATGAAATGAAATAAAACCAAACAGAATATGAATGTTTTACCGAAACTGTCGGTTTGCTGTTTTGTCTCCTACACTGAATTAAGTTCTATTTATGTATAAATAAATTAATTAATTATTTCTGAACTATCGTATAAAATAATTAATTTTAAAACTATCGAGAGTAAAAACGATTAGAAACAACAACGATCGAGAGAGAGAGAGAGAGAGAGAGAGAGAGAGAGAGAGAGAGAGAGAGAGAGAGAGAGAGAAATATTGAAGTATTCTTTAATACTCGTGCTGGCTGACTGTGTTACTGGCGTCGTCGAGCGTGAACGACGACGTCGAGTCGCGCTTTATCTTGAAGTTGCTGTAGTGACCGCTTCTCGACGGCTGGTCTTCTTTGCCGCCGCCGCCGCCAGTTTGCGTGTCGCTCCGGACGCCGTGGCTCAAGACGACGTCTTCGCCGGTTGTCGCCTTCGAGTCGTCGGTCAGGATCTCGTTGAATCTGGAATAATCGACTTTGTACCGGCCGTTGTATTTCGTCCGAGTGAACAGAGGTGCGAGCCTTCCTCCCCATATTATCTCGCTCGGCAGGTAGGAAGTCTTGACCTAATCAAGGAAGAGAAGAAAATGATGATGACAATATTTAGTCCATAATTCAGTTTTGGAAACGTGAACTCGAAATTTTAATATGCTCGAGGACATAGCCCTAAACAAGTGCTTATTGATTAGTTAAAACGTTTAAATTTTTCACCAAGGGGTTTGTTATATATCTTTTTTATATTGAGAGCTAGCGTGAACGGAAAAGCGACCGGGAGCGGAAGAGCGAGCATAAAGGGGAGAGGAAACGGGAAAGCGACCGGGGACGGGAGAGCAAGCGGAAACGGGAAAGCGACCGAGAGCGGAAGAGCGAGTGGGAAGGGAAGGGAAGAGGAAGCGGGAGAGCAACAGGGAACGGGAGAACAAGCGGGGAAGGAAACGGGAGCGAAAGAGAAAAACCTCTAACAACACCGGGCAACGCCGGGTTCTCTGCTAGTGTATAATATTATATTTAAATTACTTCGAAACACATGAAATTTATACCACATCAAAGAATCGCTAATGTACCATCAAGAAAAAGTGAAAATAACAATTTAAGAGTATTTGATCAAAACATCACTTTCTCGACATGGATCTCAGTATAAATGTCACAGAAAGACTGCAACCTTTAGGGTTCACGCTTAAATACTAGGTCGATTTGAAAAGGATTTTTTTAATCAACAGTATTTCTGGTCAACAGTTAGAAAATGGTAGGGTTTGTAGCCTGAACTAAAATTGAAAGTGTTTCAGTTGCAATTTTTGAAACCAAAAATAGACTTTTAGTGTGTGCCACTTTCAGCTCCCTATGAGCGATGTTGTTATCTAGTAGACACGTTTAAGTTATTTATTTGCCGTTCAAAGTTCAAAAGCCTCAGCTTATAACACAACACCTAAACAAAGCAAATTATTTTGACTGTCACCAGATAAAATGTTGATCGCAGATGTTAACTAATGTTCAGCTCATCCGAATAATTGCTTATTTTGAATTCAGCGGATGCTGGGAGAAGGAGATAGACAGGTCAGAGTTCATCATAATAAGTGATGAACGCGGACTAATAGTTTAGTGCTAAACATTAAAAAAAACTTTAAAACAAGTAAAGGAAAAACGAGTTTTTCAACACAAACATTGATTTTAAATACACTCGATTTAGAAATACGAAAGATATTCAAATAAAAGTTTTTTTTTAACTGAATCATATATTGTCATCCAATATAAAGCTATGCCGAAAGTTTCAGCTTCCTAGCTAGTCAAAAAGCTGGTTAAATTTTACTTGCAAGATTTGCGTACAGAGAAAGACACACACACACACACAAACAGAGATTGTAACCTAAATAAAAGTTTGTAAAAACTCCACTTTTAACCGTAACACTGTTGTTGTTATTATTTTCCTTTAAAGAAAATTATAGCAGCTAAATTCAAACCAGAGAAATTGAACGAAAATATTAGTTAGAAGAATATATTCAGCAGTCCAGTAGCCATAAGTTGAACGAAATATTCATAAGATTAGAGAGCCTCGGGCCTGTGAAAAAAATGGGCGAAGCCGGGCTGAAATCAGCACGGGGTTAGCCGGGCCGGGTCTATGTCATTACGAAGTGGTGGGCTAGGCCGGGCTTCGAAAAATTGGTCCAAGCAGTGCTCAGGTAATGTAAGCCAACAAGATATATATATTAGATGATTGACAGATTCTTACCTGGACCGTTCCTCCTGTCGACTCGCAGTTGGCTTCCAGCACGATGAGAATCTCGAAGTCGGCCAGGGCGATGTCCTTCGGCGTGGAGTTCCAGAACGGACTGGAAGGGTCGATCCGGTGGATGACCTTGATGGGCCATGCCAAGAAGAAGAAATCGTCGTCCGATTCGGTTGCTATCTTGAGACATTTCTGCTGTAATTCTACCTGTAATTTTTTTTTTATAGAATAAAATCTAATTTATCAAAAGCAAATCCGTCTGCTAATCTATAATATATTATCATAAAAAGAGCATAGTGTTAGTAATGTAAAAGACTATCCTTTAAGTCTTTAAAGAGTTTATTGGGTGATTCTCGACGAAGGATGATGACGAGTAATGACGACCACAATGATGGTGGTGATGGTGATGGTGATATTGATGATGATGATGATGATGACGATGATGATGATGATGATAATGATGATGACGCTGATGTGGACGATGACGCTGATGTGGACGATGATGATGATTGATGATTATGACGATGATGATGATGATGACCACAATGACGATGATGATGATGATGATGATATGTTAAACCTGTCTCTACCTGTCTGCCGTTTCTTTCGAATCTCTTTCTGACCAATAAGGCACTAATACGGACGCCGATCAGCTGTGAATTGCGAATGTCTCCTACCCTGATAGTAAAGAGGGGGAGGGGGGTAAAAACTGAATTAAATTGGATCAACCAATTAAAACTATTACTTTTATACCAAGAACTATCAAGTATTTTTTAGTAATAATAATAATTATTATTATTTAAATTTGCTTTTAAATATGAGATTCTTCAGTACATAATTTGTCACACATCATGTTATTCTTTAATGTCTTAAATCAAACCTAAACTCGAGGTTCCAATGCGACGCTGGATCGTGGGAGCTCTTGCAGATGACGGCCTTCTTACTGAATATGACCGTCTCCGCCCGCCTGTTCGGCCGGGCCAGCTTCGAGAAGATGATCCCCGTGACGACGCACTGGGTCACCGCGCCGAAGATCGACTGCAGCATGATCAAGAAGTAGGCGAGGGTGCAGCGCTCGGTGACCGCTCTCGTCCCGTAGCCGATCGTCTGTTGGGTCTCGATGGAGAATAACAGGGCAGTCTTGAAGTCCGTCACCCCTATGACGCAAGGCGTATCGTTCTCGTCGAGCCCGTAGCCGGCGTGCATGGCCCACCAGATTAGCGCGAAGAAAATCCAACTCATTACGAAAGACACGAGGTAGAACAGCGCGTTGTAGCGCCACTTCAGCTCCAAGAGAGTGGTAAAGAGATCCGTCAGATAGCGAACGGAGCGCTTGTCAACGTTGCTGTAGACGACGTTGCACTCACCGGACTGCTGGATGAGGCGGAGTTTATTGCGCTTCGTAAAGATCCGACCGATCTTGGCGATTTCGTTCCATTTAGAGGTTTTGTTCTTCCAGTAGGAGTGATGTCCCGTCGGATGCTTGGGAATGAAGAACGGCGTGAGGGAGTTCTTTTTGCTTATATTAGCCGGAGGGATGATCTCTATCTCTACGTCGGGGCTCAGATGGTGGTGGTGGTGGTCGCGACTTACGTCCAGCAGCTCGACGACTTCTACGCGAGTTTCTTGGGGACTTGGGTCAACCGGCACGAGGACGCTTTCGGTCGGTTTCTCCTGCTTTCGACTGTTCGGGTAACCGACGTTTTTATCAGAACCATCGACAAAGCTCGAAGCAAGAGCGGAGTCGCACTTGTCAGCAGTTTCAAAGCCGCCGAAGTGCGGTACGGAGGTAAGAGCGGGTAATTCGACTATTTTATCGCACTCGTCTGCTCCTGGAATGTCGTGCGACGGAACCGTACGGAGGCTGTCACTCGATCCGATGGGACTTTGAGAATTCGGAATAGAAGATCGGCCGTAGTTGATGATGAGGAACTTGTGCGATGACGATGATTTGGCGATAACTTTTTTCGCGGACTTCGCCGGTGAAAATGCTTGGTCTGAAATGTAGATTTAAAATGGATAAAATTATGACCGACATTTATAAATGATTAACCCGTAAATTGAAATTAATCTATAAGGAGCAGCTCATATTGGCTCTATGGTTGAATTCATCAAACGTGGGGTTGTACAACATTCAATAAAGTCAATAAAGAAGCAACTTTAGACCATGAAATCTTAAATGTTTAAGAGTTAAAAAAAGTTAGTAATGTATTTTTAATATATTTATCTTTATTCAGGTTTTCATCTCAATGTTAATTTCTCAACATCTAGGTTTTAAGCAGTAGGTATGCCTCTAATTTAATTTTGCACAACATAAAACGAATACGAAATACAACAAGATGACACTTTTGTCAAGGTTTCCTGAGAGTGTTTAGATGTCTTACTAACAATAAATGTGTTCATAATAATTAATAACACTCTTCTCGAATACTTACAATGTGTACGTACTCATACTCTCGCTCTCCCCCTCCTTAGATACGCCACCCTCCAGCGTAAAATGTCTTAGCTTATCATTCCCACGCGTCGCACGCGTGGTGTCGCGTGTCATATCATAATCTGCCCAGTTAACAGAAAACTAGTTTTTTTCACTAGGTGCCTGGACACATTAATAATCATTAATGTGTACAGGCACCTAGTGTAAAAAATAAAGTCGTTGCCCGCCCTAAGTTTAATAGCGAACTATCGAAGAGGGCGCCAACCTTTGGGGGTTAGTTAATCTAAATAGTTATCTATTTATAATATATCTGTATTAATATAGGTAGTATATTTAATTAGCTATTATGCTGTGAAATACTGCACTCTTTAAAATTCGAGACTGTGAAATATTTGATAGAACTGAATTTGCCGTCTGAAAAGAAGAAAAAATTAATTGGCAGTCAGACTGTAGTACCGAGTAAACTGTTGATATTTGCCAAGCTAAGTCTCTTCGGCGTTTTTCCAAGAATCGAACCGAAACGAATCGGATAAAGCTTTCTAAATTTTCAAGAGAAAATTAAATTTTTTTATAGTAAATTAACTTAATCGTTGGCATTAAAAGTTGCAAAAAAAGCAAAAAAAAATTTATGACTTATATTATACAGTTAAAAACGTATTCTGTTCAAATTTCTATAAAAAAATATCATATTCTTATGAAAAAGCTACATTTCTATTTTAAAAAAACTACTACAACTATTTAACAATACTACATTTCTATAAAAAATTACATTTCTACAAAAATACGTTTATAATAAAAAATTACAGTCCTATAAAAATGTTATAACTAATCATAATGTATAACCAATATTCTATATAAGTGTGACAAGGCTTTGTAGCCTTTTTAAATCGTTTTGTAATTTCGCATGATTGAGTTAGAAGTTTTTGTACTCTTTTAACAACAGGGTCAAATTACATTTAATAGGTTTTTGAACACTCGGGAGTTTATATAGATGATAAAAACGACGAATCTGCGTTTACGACACTTGATAGCATTTAAGCGTGCCTATATTACTTCTAATTCGACTCGATTGGCTTTGAAGCTCTTTTCGATCGTGAGGCCACGTTATAAATGAATTTTCCGATGACTTTTAACTTTTAATCATCTCATTTAATTGATTATAATATGCGGATGTTTTTCGATCAGCACAATGGATAGCCGTAAGGAAAGTTTATGCGCAAGGGGGCAAGCCTGGAGTCTGTCCAGAAAAAATAGAAATCCAATTTAAAAAAACTCTTTTTTTATTTTACTTTCTAAAAAAGCTGATCCAGTGAGGGGGGTAGTCGGAGATACTTTTCTCAATTATTTTCGAAACCTTCTGCTCCCATCTCCTACGCCTATGCCAACAACAACAACCACGCTATTTTATCCCCGGCAAACAGCAAAGTATCATATGTTATTAAATTATTATCCACTGTTACTGAATATGATTGCAGACTTCAAGTGATTAAATTATTTGTATGTTCGTCATTTCATCATCCGTTCGTTTTCAGGCCGGATGACTCGTCGGGGTTAAAGTTCATCATAACACGTGTGGTCTGCTAGTTTATCCTTACCTACAACCATTCTCTGCATCACTGCGATCGTTAGGTCGGCAGTTCGAGTCTCACCGGCGTCACCAGCGTAACTTCCTTAAGCTGGGATTTTCCTCGCACTACTGAAGGGGTAGGCGCCTATAAATGGCTGCCTCTGCAAGGACCCATTCTCGCCTTTGAGCAAGACTTGTCTTGGTCAAAGGCGTGTGCTAAATTGTATCTAAAAAAATGCAATTTAAGTGAAAATGTCTGTTAGTCAGTTGAGCTTGTAAATTCGGCTAGATCGAAAGATGACTTCACAAAAAACCTTTTGCAAATTTATTCAGTAAATCATATCCTTATAGCCGTATCTGGCCATATCTATTTCACCGCAATAATAATTGCTTGTTGCTTGTTTTAAATAAATTATTTTTAATTAGCGATTTGATTACTTTTAAGCAAACGTAAGCACTTTAAATACTACTATTTATTGTTAATGTTTACATCAACACTGAGTGATATATCACTTGAGGGATTTATCAACAGAGCGATATAGGATCAGCTTAGTGATATAAGATCAGCTGAGTGATATATCAGCTGAGTGATAAATCAGCTGAAGGATATATCAGCTGAGGGATAAATCAGCTGAGTGATAAATCAGCTGAGTAATATATTACTGATGTACATCACAACATATTGTTCATCACGAACTAGCAAAGTTCAAAGTTCACGCGGGAAATGAACTCGTCTGAACTTATAAACTTTTTCTTTCATCGAAAAGCTTCGTCAAATCGTCATCGCCATCGACTTGCAATTCAGCGTCATCGAGATAATACCAAGGACGAACCGGCGGCTGGCACTGTTGAACTATAAGCAGCTGAGTCGATTTGATTTGAAACATTACACACACAAAACTGTTTAGCCAAAAGTTTTATCTGCGGTTTGATTAGTCAAGGACTTGTGAAAGAGCAGTTGACAACATTTCTAATATTGATAAAAAACAAACAAACAAACAAATAAATAATAATTAACTAAACTAATGAAAAAAAAACAACGGCATACCTACGGAGTTACAGTTGATGCTGCATATAATTTTGATCACATTTGTAAATAAGCGACTGTTATAATTATAATACTGTAATAGTGATCACTGATCACACACACAGACACACGTGTGTTTTAAATCGGTTTTTGCACACTTTATTCGATAGTGTGGCTAACTTTTACAGCCACCCACTGCGTATCCGAGATTTTTTTTGGGGGGGGGGGGTTCGGTGGTCATAAAAAGCCAACAGGGTCGGAATATTTTTTTTTGCAAAGTGGACAAGAGCCACCCCCTCCTCCAGTGTACAAAATTTAAATGAAGTCGTTTGAGGTGTTTAAATTTGATGCCGATAAATACAAACATACATGCAGACATACATTAGCAGAAACATTAATTTTCATATATTATTATAATTTTATTATTATTATAATTTTATTATTATTATAATTTTATTATCATTATTAATGTTTATTATTATTATTTTGTAGTTCATAAAAACTATTAACATTCCACTTGTTTATATATTCAAGCTTACTAAAAAAAAATCACTTATAGCCGCCAGCTTAGGGAGTGAATTCATCAAGGCTGCCTGTGCGAATGTCGAGTTATTTGTTCGATGACAATTTGAAATTTGATGCAATCAGGATGACGAAAACAAAGACTCTTGTTGATTATTAGACACTCACTCACTGGGGAGCGACTATTGAAGTGCGCTTCTGGTGACTCTCTCACCTCACCATATTGATGTTGAGAAAATGAACTATCACTGTGAGACCACACAACATCGCTGAACAGCTGATAGGTACGTAGCTTAATAAATAAGTTGTAGCAGTATCGCTACGACTTCTACTATGGCGCGCTGCTATGGGGAAGATGAACGACAACAAACAGCTACTTGAAACAGCTGCAACCATGGATTGCTTAGCGACAGTAAAAACACGCCCAGATGATTTATTGAGAAAAAAACATGGGCTAGATTTAATAATCGGGTTTCTCCAACTCGCAATTTTAAGGTTAAACGACATTTTTTGTAACTATGCGTATATTATAAATAAGTTACAATTACAATAACTACAAGTTAAAAAATTAAAAAATTCATATCAATAGAAGTTAAAGAACTTCTGGTTTTTTCTTATAGTTTTAGGTTTCATTTAAAGAAGTAGGTGATAGTTCTAAATTTAGATGCATCTGAAAAAGTTAACCGCAACAACAACATGAGAAAAACCAGAACAAATTTTTTTTTATACAAAATATTAAAAAATCAAAACATCACTTTTAACGTTGTCGGCGTCGACGGAATTGGCCCTGAGAACCGGGGTGCTGGAGGGTCCCCGGTGGTAGAAAGGGAGCTTCTCCTCCGATATCCGGGCAGTCAGTAGCTCCTCCTCGTGTGACGGTGAAGACAGGCACGGCATCAGCTCATCGTCCATTATCAGGTCAAAGAACATGAAGAACAAGGTTTCGTTGTAAGTGTTTGGTTGCTACTCTCCTACGCTAAAGTATAATTTCTTCTTGAATATTTGTCATCAGCAGTATGTTAGCTTTCACAAATCGGATTGGAAATATCAAAATTTTTCAATGTTTGTTAGGTAATATTTCGTAATTAAGTCTTAATTATTAAGAGAACTTTTTGTTAATAAAGAATAAAACGCAACAAACAGATTATTAATTTATTTTTTAGACCTTGAGAACCAGCAAATACGCATGCTTTATAAATTTCAATAAATACAGAAATATGACTTCAAAAAGGCTATCCAGCTTTTGAGGAAACTATACTCACTAGCTTCACGCTCAATAGAAAAAAAGTTATGCAGAGTGACTCCGTAGAGAAGCGGCTTATAAAGTTAAAGCCCGTCACCAGGCGCGGCTGCAGTGTATATAAAGTAAAGTTCACTATACTGGCTGTGGCTCTCGGCTCGCTAAAGAGCCTGGAAAAACTTCAGCTGAGGAAACGGAAAACTCATTTAACGTCTTGATGAACGTTTGAAGTTTGGAGACAGTTCTTATTAATGAACGAGAGAATAAAAGCCCCAAACATCGGACGGAACAGTCACTGCGCTTATTATAACTTATGATTATGTTTTAAAATTATACATTGAAAGTGTCTAAAATGACGGAGGAATGGATGTATATTTCTGTAAAGATAATACTAATAATTTCTAACTCAAACAGTGCGCGTATCTCTACTGAATTTTGATAATTGTATTCAGCTATACAAATTCTTTTGTCTATTTTGTGTAAACTAAGTTTCTACGCCTCGCATCAACGATAGAAGAATTTGATCTCCTTTCTTTTTTAAATAGGTTCATTGTAACTCACGTTGCTTCCATGTGTTTTGTGGCTTTTATTATTGTCGTTAATGCAGCTGTTGAATGAACGTTTTGGAGACTAGGGGAGAGTGGTACCAAATGGTCACACAATTTTACACTTTTATTCAAATCAATCATACAAAAAAACTATAAGTGATAGAAATAAAATTTTTTCACATAATGAAAACAAAAACATTCCACTACTGAAAACCGCTCATTAAAAATTTTCATATTATAACAATTTTATAAAAAACGATAAATAACGCAACCTCTTCCAAAATTTCTGGCTGGCCATTCAGTACAACCTGGTAGTATTGAATGGACACCCCCAAGTACTCAATGGTCACTCATGCAATTTTTATTATAGAAGACAGAATTCTCAACAAATGGTAAGGCAAAATATTTTATTTCACAGAAAAATCTTTATTATTGTTAATTAAAAAAAAAAAATTTTTTGTCATTTTATTAAAAAGTTGTAGCCTATAAACCAAGACTATATGCTGAAAAGTCAAAAGAAAATTTTATATGTCCATTTCTGCGTTTCGATTTTTGAAGGATTGGATCTCCTATTTTTACAACAATCTGATCCATATCAGCCTCACAAATCCCTTTATCTTTAGATAAAAATTTGGCCTCTTCGGTGTCTTTATCTTTGTATACAAATTTCAGAAAATCAGCCGAAACTTTATCCTCTTTTACTTCAACAATTTTGCCTACATAATAGGTTTTTGAGTCAAAAATATATTCAAAAAGACACCAATCCCCTATTTCTATCTTGGCGCTGTCAATGTTAAAATGAGGATCTTTACTGGTGAGCATATTTTTGAATGTTGATTTCCCGTCAGGCTCGATGTCTGGGAAGCTTTCAGAAATATCCCTTCTTGCTGCAAGTTTTGATGTTTTTAACTTGCATCTCCTCAAATCTCTTTCTGTCCTTTCTTTCTGCAAAACATTCTTTACAGGAGTATCTGTCAATATGGTAGAAGACAGTTTCTTCCGACCCCCGCCTCGTTTGCGAGCTGCAGCTTTCGGAAAAGGGCGGATCATCTGAAGCGTTGCCGATAACTCTGATCCACTGGGTTCGACAACGACCATAGAGCTGTTGGGAGTTTGAACTTCTTCTTTAGTCACTATTCCATAAACAAGCTGTTGTGGTGTAAACAAGATGTCTGTAGCAAGAGGATCTGGATTTGGAAGCAGATCATCTGTATTTTGAAGCTGTAGATAGTCTGTTTCTCATTCTGAAACATAACCATAACAACATTAAGTAGTGATTAATATGTATGTCTTTAATATATTAAACAATTTCATTATATTACATTAACATTTTGATCAATAATGAACCTAAACACATTTATGAACATTTAAACATTCAGCAATACTGAATAACTATGGTCATTAAGTACGACCTTACAGTGGTCATTTAGTACGAACCGAGATGTACGAGCATTTTAGTCTGCAACGAGCAAAATAATAATTTTTGACATCCAAACTTTAGATTAAAATATTAATCAAACATCTCTTTATTTACTAAAAAAAATCTTACAAAATATAAACTTAAATATTTGATAAGAATAGAATAGTTCTGACCTGACTCGTTTTCACTTTTTCGTGCGAAAAAACAAAAAGCTCTATAAATGCTGAACGAAATACACGAGACACAAAAGAACAACACGGAACAAAGAGTTCATATATATACGCATTTTAAACCAGAGATGGGCGTAAAAAATAATTTAACAAATGAGAAAATCTCAGTGTCCGTTCTGTACAGTGTCTATTCAGTCCGGTTCTCCCCTATATACAATCTGCTACAATTCTCTGTTCATTTGTTAAACAATGAAATAAAAATCATGATCCTAATGACCGTTTTAAATTAAAAAAAAATATGGCTCTGATTGATAAAATATGACCAAACTAGATATAGGTAGAAGAATTATAGGCTACTAAAATTGTATCCAGATGTTTTAGGCATGACACGTGGTTCTCTAACTGTTTGCATGGAACAGCCTGTCAGCATCACTTATACTGACATGTTTTTCTATCGTGAGAATCAAAATAGGTAAACCAGCCTAAATGCCCAGTCCTAGTCCTGTAAGCTAATTGCCTTAATTTTAAAGTTTTGTTATCAAGTTTAGACTATTTGACTAACATAATATTTTAAATCATAGTTTTAATTAGTAAAAAAAAATTTAGTTTTGATAATATTTATAAATAAATGGGATTTAGCTTTTTGAGTAAAAGTAAACAGTAACTCAATGGCAACGCTTCGCGATAGTTGCCAAGAGGCGCAGGTGTGAGTTTATAAGTAGTCGTTATCATCATGGATTTATCGGTAAGGCAACTGTGACTCAAGTTTTTATTTATTTAATCCCGTTTCATTAAAAAAAAAACCACAGTTTAATTTTATAACTCGATGAACATGAATGCCTTGCTCAATTTCAAACAATCTCCCTTCGAAGGAGCCCACAAAAACATCGCCTACCACGGCAGCTTGATAAATTTGAAAAACGACAATGCAAAACTAGTGGCCGAAATCGATCGCCTCACTGCAGAGCTCGAGGACACGACGTACGAGAAAGGAAGAACTTCAACCAAAGTCGAGTCGTTGCAGGCCAAGATCTCCGAGTACAAAGACAAATTGAAAGACTTGATTGACACCCTTGACATTCTCGAGAGAAACTGTAACAAATATCACAATGAGTCCCAGCATTACAGGGAGAAGTTTGAGAAAAGCTCATCGACTGTTCGTGACATGCAAGAAATCAAAAAAACTTTACAAGTGGAACTGGAAGAGCAGAAACGAATAACTGAAAAAATTGAAAGTTTGCTTTTTTTCCTAAGTTTTATATTGTTGTAATTTAGTTTTTTATTTTTATAATTTATACTCATTTTTTTAAATTTTAAATAAATGTTTTCATTTTATTTTAAATGGTTTTTTTGTTATAATTCCTTTTAACAGAGGAAAGAAATATAGCACTGGAAAGTGCAGAAACTATTCAATCTTCGCTTATAGACTTCAAGAATCAAGCATCCACCAAGATTAATCAGTTAGAATTACAAATCGCTGACATTTCTAGTGAAAAACAGTCTTACATGGTGCACTGCGACGAGACAAAGTCGGAAGTTATCAGGCTCCAAATTCAGCTCAAGAATTCCTGCAGAGATTTGCAGCAAGAGAGAAATCTGATCAAAAGACTGGAGTCTCAACAGAGAGATTATTTCAGCCAGAGCAGATCAAAAGCCGAACAGGTGAAGAAGCTGGAGCAGGACCTCGCGAAGTTCGAAGCCGTCAAGTCGGAGAACAAGCGAGTGAACGGCTACTGTTCCGAGCTGAAGAAGAAGATCGAAAAACTCGAAGACGAGATCAAGCTGTCGAAAAATCAGCTGGAAAAATTTGAAGTTTTCGTCCAGAAACTGAGACAGAACGGAGCGAACAAATCCGTCGCTAAGTTCGCAGAGTACAAAAAAACCCTGTCCTGGTACGACCAGAGGGCGTGCAACGGCGAGATATCGAAGGCTTTATCGGACCTGGGAAGGTGGTTCGACGACATAATGACCGAAAGAAAATGGCAGGTAGAGCTGATAGCGAGTCTAGAATCCACGATTTCACAACTGCAAGTCGAAAAAACTTCTCTAGAAAGCCAGTTGGGTCAAAAAGTGATGCATCTGTCCGACCTAAATAAAGAGCTGCAGGACAAAGTGTCCAACGATTGCAACCTGGAGAAAGAACTGAGGAAAAAATCCTTGCAGGTCAACGTCCTAGAGAGCCAGCTCGAAGATAACATGAAAGCTTCACTAGCATCTGCAGCCAAGTGCCAGCAAGCAGAGGCGGAGCTGACGGAAAATAAAAAACGACGAGACTTCTTGGAGAGTGAACTCAAAGACTCGAAGTTTCAGCTCGAGCGGAGTAGCGCTTCTCTCGAGGCGTCCATCTCCGAGCGAGCCGAACTTCGGGAGGCTCTGGAAGCAGCCGTGTCGAACTACGACTCGTGCGCGCAGGATCTGCTGAAGGCCGAAAAAAGATGCGCCTCCTTGCAGGAGAGCTTGAATAAAATAGTCCGGACTATGAACTTGTTGAAAGACGAAGTTCAAGAGTCTGACAGTCAGAATCAAGCTGCCCTGGAGAGTCTAGAGAAAGAATTGAAAGGTAAAAACCAGCTGTGCGACGAACTCAAGGCGAGGCTGTCGGAGGTGCAGGCGGTCCATTCGAACTGTACCAAGGAGAGTGAATGCATTTTCAAACAGCACAAAACTGAACTAGAGGGTAAAGATAAGGTCATTGACTCTTTGAAGGGCAACTTAGAGAGGGCCGTCTGCGTGTCTGTCGATAAGGACGACGACCTCGCCCACTTCGGCAAGGTGATCGAAGAAAAAGATTCGATGATTCTGGAGAACGTAAAACACATCGAAAATTTAGAAGAAACTGCAAGAGTCATGCAGAAAGAACTCGCTGAATTGCAAACTAAGAAGTTTGAAGAAATTAATATTCTCAAGAAAAAAGTCGAAAGCATCAGCGAAGAGTTGAATTCCGCCCGGAACCAGTTGGAAGCGAGAGAAGCGGAAATCACCGAATTGAAGGAGCAGAAGAAACATTTATCGTCTGAGAGAAAGAAGGTGATCGAGGAGTTTGGATTCGACGTGGAGAAGGCTCTGAAGGAGTTGAAAGAGGAAAAGATACAGAACGAAAAAACACACCACCAGTTGGACTGCGCGAGAGCAGAGAAAACGGAAGCACTCCGACTGCTCCAGAAGTACAAAACGGCGTGCAAAGAGCTGAAAAACAATTACTCGAAAGTCAAGGCGGCGCTCGATCGGGAAAGAAAGAACGTCAAAGCCTTGTCTGAGAAGAACGAAAGACTTCTGTCGGAGGTTGAAATATTGAACGCCAAACTGTCCGGATGTCTGAAACAACTGGAGGAGTCAAACTGTGAACTGGAGAGCCTGAGGAAGGAATTGAGAGAAAGCAGACTTGCGGCCGAGCGAGACGGATACGAGATCAGCCAGTACGAGATCAGGGTCGGAAAATTGGAGGAAGTTCTAGAAAGTAAAAGTTGGCAGCTTCAAGAACGAAACCTTCTACTTACTGAGATGGATTCCAGTGCCAAACAGCAGTGCTCCGAAGTTCAGCACAAATTAGAGGAGATGGAGGCCCAGCTGAATGATCAAAAACACGAGATTTCTGCTCGCGAGAACTTAATAAAACAGCTGACTGAACAGATGGAGCAGCTCTCTTCAAGTCTCAAAGAATCTCTGACCAGTAGACAAGTAATCGAAGGTGACTTCAACCATCTGAAGAGTGAGAGTCGCATGCTTAAGTCGACGAATGAGAAATTCGAGAAAGCACTTCAAACTCTGACACTGGAGAATCAGAGTCTGAAAGTTAGTCTCTCGAAGGCGACGGAACACGTCGGCCAATGGCGAGAGAAGCTGGAAAATTGCCAGAAAGAATCCGGCGAAGCTGATCGAGAATTGGTCTCGTTGAAACTCGAAAAGCAAAGGATCATGAGTGACCTATCAGAAAAGGCTTCAACTCTACGATCGAGCGAGTTGAAAGTCAAAGAGCTGTCAGAACTCACAGAGTCGATGGAGCGTGTCAAGTCAGAAAACAACGAAAAGATGCTCATGGTCGAACACGATCTCAGACTTCAGCTCGACAAGATGAAAGCAGACGTAGTCGAGCTGAGGCAGCAGAAAAACGCCAAGGATCAAGAAATCGACAGTCTGAAAAATAGATTGAAATTCTGCGAGAATCAATATCACAAGCTCATGCTAGAAGTGATGCAGGCGAACAAGGACCTCTGGAATGCCAGGAATAAACTGAACGTCGTTAACCCGGCATCGCTCGCCGGTGAACCGAATCGGTTCGAGGAAATGAAAATGACGGAGTCGGAGAACCGGTTCGAGAGGAGAAACAGACATCCGGTCAGAAAAGTTCTGTCGCTGGACGATTTCCGAAATGCCAACAACGATTCCTTATCGGATGGCAATGCATCTCTGGCTTCGTACATGGCTTTCGATGCTCCTAACTTTGATGTCATGTTCCAGTTTGATTCAGCTCCCTTCAAGGACAATAATAAAGGCACAAGGGGATCACTGCCGCAAAGAACAAACCAATCTTACGAATTGTCGGAAAAAACGCCCAGAGAAGGTGCGAAATACTCCGGTCGAAATCTGATTTCTACAGAAAAACTTCTCAGTGATTATAATGAAAATAACTCCAAAGCAGATGACATCGAAAACGCTAAAACCTCCAGAGCGTCACTAAAATTGTCGCCCATCGTGCCAGCGAAGGACGGTAAATGCGTAAAAAAATCTCTGAAAACGACTTCTCAAATGCCAAAATGGAAATGACTCAAATTGTAGAATATATATATATATATATATAATCATCCAAATAGGTTTGCTGATATTGTAAGTAAGTATTGCATAATCTATATTTTTGACATAAAATCAGAGTACATTTGTAATACCCCTATAAGTAAACGAGTCCAGTGTCCACATAATTAACCTCATATATAATATAGATATAGACAAATTAAAGGGTTTTGTTATTATTAAGATAAAATATTCTCTACTGGTATTAAATTAAAATTCTTAAAAAAGTTAATTATAATAATTTTTAAAACTTTTTATAATTGCTCTTCATTTTTCAACTGCTCTGTCCATAGACTCATTAGTATAATATACGTATTTGGCTCTGTCAATCTTTGAATTTACGAAAAAAGGCACAATCCAAGTTAATTAGATTGATTGAATCTATCTGAACTTTTACATAATTAATTAATTATATAACTTATCGACAATTTGTTACGTTACTGGAGTTTTATGTAGCTTATACTTTAAAGGAACTCAGCATCATTCCAAAATAGACCCTCGAGATAACGCGCGGATTCGGTTACCACGCAGGTTGGATGATGGATCCCAAAATAAATACATAATGTAACAGTGTACAAAATGCATGGTTTCACTATAACGCGGTCTTGGCGTTGGACCCGAAAATCCGTGTGATATATCGAGGGTCCAGTGTACTTTATTACCCTACGACAGCTGTATTGTAACGCACGGCACGATGCAGTGCAAACGTTTACGCCATCAAATCTCGACTTCTTCATTTTTAGATTTTATGTTTTTGTCGGAGTATTAAAATCTATTTTACATTTTCTTCTGAATTGTCTCGTTTAATGCTTAATAAGTTGGACCAATCACAGAAGATTTCTCCCACGAGACTTGACAGTGTTGATATTTTCCCGCTGAAAATTTCTTTTAATTCCCATCGCATCTTTACGTCTCGAAAAATACGCCAGCATTCGTTGATATAAAACTATTTTATCACCCATCAACTAGAGAGATCAATTGTAGTTTACAATTCATAAATATAACTAATGAGTCGGCACTTATTAAGAAATAAGTTATTTTTAAAGCAAATTTTAAAAGCTTCGTTTAAATTCAAAGACCACTAGAAGGACTCGAGCTTGTAGACTTCGAGGCATTGCCAGCGTTTAACGAATCCAACACATGACTTGTCAGAGAGACATTTAATCTTTGGAGGAAAAGGATGTTTGTACAAGAAAAAAAAAACATTAAATAACCTAGAAACCAACACCTCACTACAACGCAAAACCAGTAAAAAAGCAAGCAAACCGTGCAAAAACACAAAATAAGTTGAAAACAAAAAATTCTAAGACATTTGATTTGCTCTAATTTATCGTTTAAAGAATTTCATTCAACTTTGCGGAGCACTCGTGTCGCACGTGTTGTACGATCCGCAGCTCTGGCACTTCAGCCCGATGACGTGGAAAGGAGCCTCCGATTTCTGCGTTTGGTCAGAAAGAAGATCGTATTATGATGTTTAACTTATAAATAATTATTAAATTAATTAAATGCACAATGGAAGCTTATAAAATGTTTTATAGCAGCCGTAAATATTTAAGGCAAGAAACAAAAAAAAAGATAGACTTAATACCTTGTGGCAATCTTTACAGAGAATCCATGACTTCTGATCCCTGTACTCTTCAGGCATGGGGGTATCCTCTATTTCTTTATCGAGCATGTGCCAGACGTCGGTCATGTCGCCGATCGATTGGCAGCACAGAGGGCAAGTGTAATTACTGTTTACGAATAAAATACAGAACGACGCTAGAATCGATTACTACGGTAAATTTACGAGACAAGAATACTCTCGAACAATCAACTCACCCAGTCTTTAGCATTCCTTTATAACAAGACCTAAAAATGTTAATGAGCAAGCCATTAGTACTATTTGAATATGCTAACCAGTTTAGTATGCATAACTAATGAAGTCTTTGTTGTCAATGTTATTTAGCACAGTTATATCAATAAAGAACATTTTCAGGAAAATACTGAATGTGTTACGAAAAACCCGAAACACCATCTTAAAATCATAATAGAACGAGGTTGAGTTATCTGAATAATAGCAGCAAGAACTCATTAATCAAAGTTCACTGACACAGATATTTATACAGCTAGAAAGAAAGATCCAGAAAACTAAACAGGATGGATCTCATAATACTATGCTACATATATATAATAACAATTCTCAAGTACTGGAAGCACAACTTAAGAGCTAACAGCACCAGTACTAGAGAAGGTATATATATATATATAGCTACATAGAACTGAAGTATTTTCGTTTTACCAAAAAGAAAACCGTCATCGAAAAACTTACTTGTGAAGCATGTGACCGCAGGTGAGGACAGCGAGAGTTTCCCGTGACGTGTGCAGGTCTTCCATGCAGACGGAACAGTTCGATCTCGTCACTTTCTCGACGCACTGCGAGCGAAATATTTAACTCTCGAATTATTATTATTCGCCGAGACGAAGAAAAAAAAAAACGAAGCAAGCCAAAATCGAACGAGCTCCCCTACTTGAACTTTGAACTACGACGGTCGACAACGACTCGACCCCCGTGTCGTAGTAGCAAAATTGAAAAATCAACAGCTTCTTGTACGCCGTAGTAAAATAAACTTGCATATAGACTGACGAATGAGAGAGTTTAAAATTTACAGATATACACAGATTTTTTTATTTATTAACCGATCGATACGATTGGATCGGTCGGTTATTAAATATCATCGCAGATCCTCACCCTGTGATCATCGCGTAGAGAGATGCCCAAGCACATGTCACACTTCTCGCAATGGAAGAATTTCTCTCTTCCGTCGATCCTGAAAGTAGTTTATATATAAAAATGAAGAAATTAATCGTTTACAATCAACAATTAATTGAGTAATTGGAATTTTATATAATATGGCAAACAAGAGGAGATAAGTCAAACATAATAATAATAACAACGATGCCTTAATCACATTAAGATAAATTTTGATAAAGTTATTTAAGTCGACTAAATCCATGGACGCATCTCAATTAATACCAATATTGAATTATTTATTTTCATGTTAAATATTTATTATATATAACCATGGGTCAAATTTGTCCATGGGTCAAATTTTCTGGACCCACCCACCCGAAAACTTGACCCGACCCATGGACAACACGATATATAAAACAAAAAAATAAACCACCAGCCTGCAGATGCCGCACTTGTCACAGTGGAACTGTTTCTTGTCCGTGTCGTCAAACAGTCTACAGAGGGCGCAAAAGTACTTGCCGAACTCAACGCCGCACTTCTGGCAGCGCCTCTGTACCTGTCGTTACGAACGGCCAACATTACCACATGGGAAATAATACGAACTAATTATTTAGAACTAATGAAAACTGATGAAATTAATAATAAGTTCAAATAAAAGATCTCAAAAGTCACAAAAATTTCACTACATGTTGTAATAATTAATTAAACAACTAGGCCAACATTTTGTTCTTCCTTGCACTCCGTGCAAACGATCTTCGTGACTTCGAAACGGTTGATTTCGTGATTTTCATTTTCGTTGTGGCAGAGTCGGCACATGTAGACTTTCTTGCAGCAGGGAGACTGAGTAGAAGTAGTAGAAGAAACACCATATCATAATTATTAGTAGTTAAACGATCCTCGAGTATATATATAGCATCTTCTAGAGTTATTTTCAGTAAACAATAATCCAGTCTAATATTTTGCATTAATTAATTTGCATATTCCATTGCATATTCCTCTCAGAGAGGTGGTGGTGGAGTTGGAGAAAAGTTCATTATGCAACTAGTGTTTGTAGTTATAGGAAAATTTGGCTGTATAGGTAGTATTATTTCCTATCGAAATAGATTCATGATGCTATACTGTAGGATTACCAAAAACTATTTTTCTTACTTTAATAAAAAATTATAAATACCACGAAACTTTAGTGACTAAAGATGGCCATCTTTATTCACTAAAGAATAAAGAAAGACGAAAGATGGCCAATCGCTATGCCATAGTTTAGTTAGTTTAAAAACATTTATTAAGGTTACAATATTACTAGCTAGTTGTGCCAGAACTCCAAAAATAAATTTTTTTTAAATAACAACTCAACCTTACGTTTCTCTTAAGGCTGAAAACCTATCAAAAATAAAATTTATGAAATCTCACCACATAGGCACAACGGCACTTGTAGTGAGCACACCCATAATCTTTTTCTGCTGCTGCATCTCCTGGTAAGTCAGGAGCAGAAGAAGCAACAGCACCTTCACCTTCTGTTGACATTTTGTTAGCAGATTTCTTTCAGAGCAAGTAAACATATGAGTAAAAGATAAGATAATGTAGTAACATAATGAACTTGTAAGTAAAAATGAAAAATATATAATATAACTGCATTTTGTAGGTTTTCTGGGTACAACAGAACAAAAAGCAGCTTTTAAAAACAAAACTAAAATTGAAAAAAAAAACACTTACTTAAATAAGCAGAATATATACTTATAAAAAATATCAGGCCAAAGACGACTAGTAAATCATGCCCTGCCACCGCTCTCTCATTCCATCAACATAGATTTATAATCATATACTCTCGAAAAAAATTTTAAAAAATAAAAATTAGTTAATTAGAATAATCAAAAATAATTTATAAAAATGCAAAATGATGTTGTCAAACAGCTATAATAAAAACTGATTTGTAAAAATGACATTGAAGTTGTTTAAACTTTTACTGAAAACTCATTATTTATAATATGATAATTATATTCAATAAAATAAAAAAATATTCTCTAACAAATATTGGTCTGCTCGACATATCAGATCACTTGATGTTTACGTTGCGTAATTTTAAATAAAAAAGTAGTGTGTGCTGTTGAAAAAGTAAGCCCAGCTGGCGTTGTGTTGGTTGAAGTTAGCAGTAGCTAGAATAGATTTGTTGAGAATCTTTCTTTGAATTTTCTTTGCGGGACGTTTTCTTGTACTTTGCATCCGAAACATTGCTGCATTCATTATGTCGAAGTCTCAGGTTTTTTCTTCAAAGTTGTTTGTAGAATTTTAACTGTATTGTATTATTAGTTAATCAAATTTCTGAAACCAATAAAAGTTCACTTAGTATGTTTTATTTTCTTGACAGAAATTGGAGTTCACAATGGAAATGACTTGCGAAGGATGTTCTAATGCAGCTAAAAGGGTTTTGGCTAGAATTGGAGGTGTGTAGCATGTACTTGTACCTACTTCATACTACGTAATTCACATGTGAGGTTTGACTGATAATGATCCACATCCACATAACAGTTTAACTTTAAAAAAAGTTGAAACTGAGGTTGGTTTCTCCTATAGAATCCTGAGTTAGTTTCTTTGTATGACAATGTGGCCAAACATTTCACGGTGAGTTTCACAAAGCCTTCATCTGTTGGCCTAAAGGACAGCGGTTCCAATCCAACCAGCGTCACCACCGTCCGTACGAGGTGTGGGGAGCACGCACCATGAACAACTGCTTCTAATTGTAGTAGTGGTTTTCACACAGACTTCAGTCTTCTAAATTCTAAACCACTGTAAACCATTCTCATTAATTTAATTTGATTTAGGTAATTTGCATAATATACCCCTGCATACCCTTTAAGAGGACTAGAGGGGTCTAGGCAAAGGTTTTTAAAATGCACAATATGTCTTGTGATTCACTATAACGCAGATTGAATATAGTGCGAATTTGGTATTAGATCCGAAAATCCGCGTAATATCGATGGTCCAGAGTGTATAACATAAAATTGTTTATAAATTTAATAAGGTTTTTTTAATCATCCAGTGAATGACGTAAGCGCAGACCTAGAGCATCAGAAGTTGACGGTCAACACCGACAAATCAGCAGACGAAGTCCTTGCTGCTCTTCAGAAGACTGGAAAAAAAGTTGAGCTCATCAGCTCATAGGCAGCTGGCTGACACAACCAGCTTTCGGTCTTTGTTTAGGCCTAGCTCTTCTGATGCGGTGGTAGTAAAAAGGTTCATCTGGGTGGGTGCTGGTAGACTCTACTGATTTCCAAACGTTGTGATAAATTAATTGCTTCGACACAATCGAATATGTTTAATTTATTTTTATTACACATTATAATTTATAAACCTTCGACTCATTAAAATTTCTTGTTGTGGCAAATCATTTATTTATATTCTACTTAAGGAAAGAGGGTCCTGTTCCAGTAAAAAATGAGTATAACGGAGGGAGGTTATACACATGCACACACACACAGAAACTAATAGAAGGACCATGCAAACTAACTCATTTCATCTGATCCCGTTATAACAAAGTTCTATCGTGTCAGCAAGTTGGAGCACTAGTCTTGATAGCGGGTTATTAATAACTTCTTATCTTTTATCACTTAATGATATCAGTTGAAACCTTAGTTCACAGCCATTACTTGATGCATTGGCTTTAGTTGAGTATTTAAAAATTCAGCAGAAGATGAAAATTAAAAAACTAACTCACAGCCAAGATTCAACAGTGCCTTAAACTCAATCATGAAAAGACAGTCTTCTATTTCTTTAACAGCTGTTGAGAGAATTTGATAAAAAAAAACCTTAACAGATCTTGATAGTGACCATAATTTGATCTAACTCAGTGTTTCCCTCCTCCTTCGTCCAGCTTTAGACCGGTTCACGTTAAGCAATATACGTACAAACAAAAAAGCAACGAAATGTATGTTGCTCTAGCCCAGCAGTCAGCTCTACTTCAGCCCAGCAGTCAGCTGTACTTCAGCCCAGCAGTCAGTTCCACTTCTTCCTAAGAGCAGTGTGATGTGGCGATGACAAATTTTATTGAATAATAAATTATAATGCCAACCACAAGTTTATACATATTAGTTTTTATTAAACTTTTTTTTTAAATTTAGCAACACTCTTAACAATACAAATCAAGGATATCGTTCTACAATTATCATTTGTAATTATATCATTGATGAGTGTGAACGTTTAAAATCTTTAATGGAAATCACAGTCCGTCGTAGATGAGATGATTGAGAACGCACCACACCTGGGAGAGGCGGTCGTTCGGCTGCGACACAGTGTGCACACGTGCATGCGTGCGAATTCCAAAGAGATCTACTGAGATGAACTTTTACTCGCTTGAATGGAAAGTGAAACAAAAACATTAAAAAAAAAAAAAACTCAAGCAAGGGAACAAGGAAATTGAATCTTCAAATATAGATTTTAAGCAAACCAGCGACACGTTACGCGTAAACCACCGTGCAAAAATCGTCACATTACAACGTAAAACATTTAGCGACGTCGCAAAAAACAAGAAGAACTGAACGTAAGTAAAACTCTAAGTAGAAAGTGAAAAACCAAGCAAAGGCAAGTGTGAATAAATTCCACCGAGGGTACATCTTTCAGGAATTCTCTACCAATTTTTTCCTCATTTCTCCAGGCGAGAGTTGTAGCATCGTCGGAAGTCGTTTCCATACTGGCGCCGCCTTCGTCCTATCTCATGTGATCCTCCTGAGACCCTGTCATGCTGCTGCTGTTGTTCGAGTATTCTGCGAGAAAGAATGGAGAAACGTACATATGAAAAGAAAAAGAAGATAAAAATGACTCGATTCTGGTAGTCAACCATTCATCTTTTGAGTTTCTTTCACTTGACCACAAAACAAAAATTCAATTGTCGCTAATTATTCACACACACACACACACATACGTACCTGTCTGTTCGTCACTTTTGTGTCGCTTTCGACTTTGATCTCCACTGCAGAATGAAACGTAACATAAATTTAAAATAATCGCTTTAAAGAGCTGTCGTTCGACCACATCAGAAATGTTAATATAAAATAATAAAAATTAATCGACTAAAGAACCAGAGACGCAACAACAACTCAAAGAATAACACGGGGCGGTCAAACGTGCAAACCTGATGAAACTCGGGTGGGTCCGCAGATCCCGTAGGGTCATCGTCGCTTCGAGCACGTAGTGTTCCAGATGTTCTATGTTGCACGGCGGGTCGAAGTTCGGTATGTAGAAAGAGAACAGGTTCGGTCGGATCTCGGAGCAGTCTGCAGCAAGAACCGATTACGATGCTTAGTCATCGGTATACTATTAACGACACAAATGCATGAGTTGTAGCGATCGCTTATTTAGTTTCAATTCATTAACTTTGCATTATTCGTTAGAGGCGGGAATATCGATAGAAATAAAATGAGACATTCTCAAACAGGTGGAGTACCTGGATTGATTTCGTGAAGCTTGGTGACAATCTCCTGCGTGACGTTCGGCTGTATTGTGAATGGTTTTCTCCGGAGATCATCGAGAAGACCTCAATTTTGAAAAAAAAAATCTAAATAATAAATATTGATTTAAAGAATAAATAAAACAATTTTTTAATAAAGACAAAAAGAGAACTTAGAAGTTTTTTAGATATACATTAAAATAAATTTTTAATATTCTCTTTTTGTTCGAACGCACAATTACTCTTCCTTTTGTTTATATTGCTGCTCAAATGGTATAAGTGGCCATTGACCCTGCTATTTGATAACGTGATAAATAAATAAATAAAAATAAATATATAAAATATATATTGAAATAAATTACAAATATTAAATTATGAACAGAATACTCTAATCAAGCAGACTAACAGATCAAATGATTTGCTTGGCATTCCAGTACGTGCACAGAGAACAGCCGGTTGAATTCTTTGACAAGCGTCGTGTTCCTCTTCGAAGTGACGTAAATGTTGTTCTGTCGTGTCGGAAGTAAAAAAGTAAATCGGTCACGCTCGTAAATGAATAAGATCACTACAACATCATTGTGTTAAGATCATTATCAACAGCACTTTGTTAAGATCATTATCATCACCACCACTACAACATCATCATCAGCATCACTGCTACATCATTATCAACACCACTCCCACCACCATCAAAAAAATACTGCCACCAGCATCATTGTTGTAATTAACATCATCATCATCATCATAATCAACACCATCATCATCACCAACTGACCAACCAGGTGGAGGAAAACAGAGGCGACAACTGCGGTTGACCTACAGTAGTGCATCATTTCGTTGTAGAAAGCATTGATGTAAGACACTCCGTCTGGCGTTTGCTGGAAACAACGTTATCGCAATAAGAAAAGATTAAAGAATAAAATCGGTAATTAATTGAATGATACAATTTTAAGTTTGCTTATTCTTGAAATGCTATGACACTTTTCATTTCTACAATGGGGTGTCGTAAAGGAAATAAACAATTTAAACAGTAAAATGAGATATTGAATAACGATAGAAATATAAAAAGTAACTTCTCACAGAGATTCTGTCTTTTACACCTTCGAGATGAGAAGCTATGTGGCTCAATAGATCCTTATAAAGGCATTCTGCAAAACCATCTTTTGTGCATTTGAAAACGAGGCTGTGTAATAAATTTAAAGACAAATAATCAGTTTGACTAATTAAAAGATCAAAACAACTAAGGTATCGATCGGAGTATTCCACGGGCCGGTTTTTTGCGGCCTGACCGTGCAGTACTCTAGTATCAACCGGCACGGTTTTTGTTAATGAAAACTAAAACAAGAAAATTAAAATTAAATTAAACATTTAATGACGTTGGTATCAACTCACCTGGATATTTCTTCAAATGATAAAGGCATCTGATGACCCGTTGGCACAAATAAGATTTTATCGACGGCCGATTTCAGCCAGGGCCAGTACGTATCCATGTACACATTGAAAGGTGACGAATCTGCAAAAAAATTTATTTGGCACTTTTTCTTGAAAATTATTTAAGAAAACAAGTTAGTAACTTCATCACCCAACAGTTAAAGTACGCAAATAAAACTGGCTAGTAAAAAGTGAAACCCAAGACCCCAGGACGATAAAAAAAATTTTTTTTCAATTTTAACATTTATACGTCTATCAGATATCAGATCATCTGCTACTATAAAATAAAGTAAACTAATCTAACTAATCTACTCTATTTTCTAGCTGCTACTGCTAGACTCGTCTCTCCCAGGCCTTCTAATTCAAGGCAATTAAAATTACACTGCAAATTTGAGTAATTGATTTTCGTCTAAAAAGCCGGACTGAGAATCTCACCCATTTTAATTTTGTTTATACGACAGATCGCTTATCATATCGCCCACCGAACAATAGCACAACAATAATACCAAAATACACCAATGCCAAAATAATGAAACTTTGTTAATAGTTCTAGATTAATAAAACGCGTACAGAAAAACTGTTTAATAAAACATTTAAAAAAATTATACATTTTAAACATGCATTTTAACAAAAAAAATGTATTAATATTTTTGCAATTAAAAATTAGGTATAAGAATTATTTTTCTTACTGTTAGAAAAATGTATAAAAAGGTTTTTAACTCCCCCGGTTTTGGACTTCTTTGTGTAAAATAAAAGTTGTCTTCCGTCTAGCCAGGGGTGTCATTTGCGGGAGACAAGGCGAGCAATTACCCCCCCCCCCCCCAGGATTTTGGGACAAAGAAATTAATTTTTAAAGAAAAAACAAGAAAATTTGTAAAATTTTTGGAAGTAGGATATGCTTCTCCACATCGTTTTGCGGAAATGATGCTTATGCGACTAGCCCTTTGCCCCTCCGGAATATTGAGAAATCTATTCCTACGCACATGGCTTAAATATTATTTAGTGACATTTTATAACTTAAAGCTCTAGTTAAAACACATAAGTATTCTTAAAAATTCCATTTTACAAATTTTGTTTCCATGGGGCAGACGTCAGACAATTTTTCCGAGAGAAAGAAGGGTTTCAGTTTAAATGTTATCTATTAACATTTTTTTTAACTGAAAGCTTTTGTTAAAACACGTAATCATATAAAATGCATGATTTTGTTTTTTCAAAGGGACAGACTGTTTTTCCAGGGGGGTGCAAGACCACATATTGTCTCCCGAAACTCTACGTCTGTGTTAGTTGGAAGGATAATAATATTGCTCAAGGTTGTTGTTGAACAAAGTTGGTGGAGTAAGGCTGAACTCCCAATGAAAGGGATTTTGACGACCGAAAATCTTCAGACAAGCAAGATGTTTTAAAGATTCGACAAGACCTCGAAAAAGATAAATTTACAAAAACATTGAATGAATAAAATAAGATAAAAACACATCACTGCTTATTAACCTGAGTCGTTGTATTATTAAAACACTACAAAACAGGATCCTATTAATAATAATGCACGCCGTTTGTTTCACAGAAGAACTGACGGTATGCACAAGACCCAAACTCTTGTTGACATGACCACACTCATTTTCCGCTATGCACGTGTAAATTCCTTTGTCGCGATCCGTTATTTCTTTGATCATCATGTACGTGTATACGGTTTTATTACGAGCTGCATTCCGATTAATCGAGACGAACCCGTCGGGGTGTTGTAGGATGGCCATGCCTGGCGGGCTCGACTGCGTCATGCATATCAGCATTATCTCACTGGTGAACATCGTCCCTTGAAAGTCAGTCACTTCTACGCTACAGGAATCAGATTCTGAACTTAGAACTGAGCAGTTGAAGTATTTTTCAGAACATACAATCTGGTTGGCTATATTCAAGTGGGCAAGATCGGCGTCGAAAAGCCACGACAAGTTGCAATTGCAGACGAATGGATTGTCGTTGAGCCGCAGTTCATCCAACTTGGAGAAGGTCTTGCGAAGGCTTTTTGGTATCGTTGAAAGTTCATTCCCCGTGAGATCCAAGACCTTGAGGTTTGTCAATTCTTTAAAATCTGCTGCTCTTATTTCTTCTATTCGACTTTCAACAAATGAAAGCGAGTGGACACGACGGCCGAAAGCTTTAAACAGCTCTCCCTTTAAAGATGTCGTACTTATTCCAGAGATGAACAGACTTGACAGATTGCTTTCGATGCCATTTAAGAAATCAATGGAGTTGACGCTATTCTGGAAGATTGCCCTAGTGAGATTGTGGCAACCCTGAAACAAACAGGTAATCTAATGTTATTTAACGTGTTCTTATTTCTGGATTAAAAAGCACTACAATGCCAAATGTTTGAATTGTCATATATTAGGATAGCTGGTATATTAACAAATACACAAGTTAAGTTTCTACAATTTTATAAGGTTAACTATATTCTTTATAAAGTTTTTTTCTATACATACATTTTTCTATGCAACACAACCTTAAAGCAAGAGCGGTTGAAATCAATCCGTTGGTTAAAATTTGTCAGTTCTAGCTCTTTCAAAGATGTAAGACTGCAAATTTTAGTTAGATCTATCCCAGTGCAGTTGTTTAATTTCAGATGGAACACTGTAGATTCATTAAATATATTTGCCTCACTTTGGTGTATTACAACATTCTTAATGATTAAAAAATTAATATTTGCTTTGTAAAAGAGCGAATGATTGTTCCTGGAAATGTTAACATAATGCATTTCGAACTTATCGATGTGTCGGTTTTCGAACAGACTGAATCCGATATTTTGCAAAATACTTGAATTTATGAACACTTCTTTCAGGTCTTTACAAACGTTGCATTTGGGCAGCAGCTCGAAGTCTATTTTGCAATTCTGAACGTTCACAATTTGCAGTGATTCCAAGCCATTTATATCTCGGCTGAGGTTTGTACTCATTTGATGAATTGAAAAGTCGATATTTTTCAGGCGAAGTTCTATTATTTTTTCCAAGAATAGGCCAGTTCTGGCATTCAGATCGTTTGTGCATTCTGCAACTGTAGCATTGCTTCCGGTATGAACGCAAACTGAAAATGCTTCGGATGTTAAACTAATAATTCCCATCAGTGCAGCAAGAAACATGGTGGCACAGTTTTAAGGCACGTTTATTTTTCTTCAAAATAAACGACCATGGATTTTTCATCGAGTAATTCATTCTGAAACTACATTCAAAGTAACCATTGGCCGTTGTTTTAATGACGGTAATTTGCATAAAAGTAAACTCATAATAAAACGCAAAAATGTTTTCGTCTAGTCTAGAAGACTTAAATAGGTACTTAAATATATAATGGCGGTTTTGCTCGTGTCTGCAAAACCTGACAGAAGTCAACTAAAACAATTTTTCTTTAACTTTAGAAATTTTTTTTAGTAGTTAAATTGGCTGCCTTTGCAATAGAGTGCTAGCAGCAAACTCCAGTTTATTTCAATTAATAAAACCGATAGTTCAGTTAAAATTATTTGTTGTTTTATTTTTTATGATAAACTAGCGGGATACCCGGCGTTGTCATGGGGTTTTCTACCGGTTTTTTCTCTCGCTCTCATTTTTTTACCCGCTCTCGCTTGATTTCCAGTTCCCGATCATTTTACTTTTCCGCTCGCTCTTTCGCCCTTGGTTGCTTTTCCGAGCCCGCTCTCTTTCCCGTTCACGCTCATTTTCCAATTCCCGTTTCTGCTCGCTCTGCTCATTTAGTGACCGATTTCAATTTTTTTTCACAACAATTTTCTCCCATTGACTCTCAAGGCTGTGTAAAAATTTCATTACGATCGGATGAATGGTGTAGCAATGTATATAGATTGTAACACTGTCGGGGCTGTGTGAAGCAAATTTTATATGTTCATGTCGTCGTTTATTTCATGAAAAAAAAATTTATTTTTCAACTTTATAAAAACAGAACCCAAATCTGCAATACTTATGCCATAAATCCAGTGTTGACGAATGTACTCAAGTATAAGAAGGTACAAAGTATCACTTTACCTCATTATTTTGGCGATGTAGAAAGTTTTAAAATGAAAGATGTATTTTTAGAACACCTCAGTTTTTTTTTTTATCTCATTAATAACAAAAAACATTAGTTTATTCAGCGTTACTGTTGCTGACCGGGAAATTCCCAAAAAGAATTTTTTTCTAAATAGAATCCTTCATCTACGTTCTGCCTTCTAAAAATATGATAAAGTTTTATCAAATCATTGTACATTTCAATGTCATGTACTTTCAACTTCTATATACTTTCTAAACCCTTCAACTAATTAAAAAATGGAGTTGTATTTTAGTTAGGTGTATTTTCCCATAATCAAGTAAACAAGTCAAAACGAAGAGCTTAGCGATAAAATGTTTCTAAATTTTTCTTTACAAATTTTAGCAAATAAAAAAAACAAGCTGCAAAACGACCACCACACCACACACTGCAGCGGTTAGCTCATATTTCCACCATTTCGAGCGAGAGAAAGTAAAACACAGGTAGCGTTGACTCTCGAAAGCGTACACACACCATATCTCTCTCTCTCTTTCTTTCTTCCACCCGGAGAGGAAGTACGAAAAATAATACGCAAACAAACGAAAAATTACTTGCGACGTTTCCGCACGGTCGCGAGTCGTTTTGCGAATTTGTGACATAATCTGAGCGGTGCGAAAATGAATTCCGTTCGAGTTTTTCTTCTTCTTTTTTTCTTTTGTTTTGCTTGGTGTCGTTTCAACTGAGATGGAGGAGCGGCAGTAAAAAATAAATCTGTTACAAATTCGATCTACAACAAGAAAATGAAAGGAGTATAAAAAAAAAAGATTGAGAAAGAAATAAAGAAAGTCAGTCGTTCGAGAAGTTTCCAATCGCTCGCCTTTCCGAACGTCGCGTCCGCACAGCAGCGACGACGTCGTACGCTACGACATGCACGCGATGGGTGGCGGCGTTTCGTATTCTATGTAAAATGTACACGGCACATAATGACGAGGAAAAAAAACCCAGAAAAACTAAAAAAATACACTATATATATATAAATATGAAACATAAGTAAATAATAATAATAATAATAAACAATCAATTGACAAAATCATTCGTATGAAAGAGCACACAATGTTTATATATGTACAATAATAAGATGCAATATACACATACGGACACTAAAATGGTTTACAGCGTCGCCTATGGCTACGAGAGAGCAACCGAAACGGTCCACCAACCTAGAAGTACAGAAGGAGATTATTATGATGATGATGAACTCTTTCAGATGACGTTCAAACCTTTGAAATTAAAAAAACGAAAGAAAGCGAAACAGTTCTTACACGTCGGATGAAACTAAGGATTAAATTAAATAATCATAAATGCATGCATGGTGCATTTCTCCTGTGATTGTATATATATATATATATATATATATATATATATATATATATATATATATATATATATATATATATAATGAATGAATAAATGAATTGATGAGCACAAATGCAATTATTTCAGCTACAGACAGCTGCTATTCATGGGGGTTGGGGCCAACAGAGCCCAGCAGCTATGCAAATGTACACAGTTATGCAAATGTACATGCGTGTGATGCTGAAACAAGTACAAGAGATGATGATTATGACTGTAGTACCTTCAAAACTACTCATCATTAAGTAGATGAAAGGACAAAGCAACAGTTGTCATAGCAACTACCAAGCAATCCAAGAACTCTTGACAGAAAATCTACCTGGATGGTTTTAAAAATAGCCCCACAAAAAGAGGATGTACACACGTATATTTTTATATTCATTTATTTTCATCAATGTCACAACAGCTTCTTCTTCCAAATCATCTTCGGCCGACCGTACACACGGAAGGTTTCAACCCGGGTGTAGAAGCTCGCAACACAAAAACAAGCGAACCAACCCCCCGGCCGGTCTGAAACCGCATCTCATTCTAGACTTTAAAGCAGCCACTCATGACATCGGAAGATCATCACTCATCATCATCGTCGTCGTCGCGGGGATGCGAAACAAGAGAAGCAGGTGGAAGACACCTGTCCTGTTAATATCGAAAGCAGACAAGCTGTGATCAGATCAGGCCAGCTATGAAACGAACGCATTTACATCTGCAGAGAGAGAGAGAGAGAGAGAGAAAGAGAGAGAAAAGATGACAATAAGTCCTTAGAACCTCAGAAGCATAAATAAGATTTCAGAGAATTGCAGAGATGAACATCACGAGTGATTGAGTGCCAAGATGGAGAGAGGGGAGGAATGAAAGATGATTTCGATGACGACGACGCACTGGAGGCCATCGTCGCGACAACCGCCAATAAAAGAGAGAACCCCACGAGACAAAGAGGATGATTTAAAAAATTAAAAATAAAACCAAAATTATTTTTCTTCGAATATTTCAAGAAACAAATTAGCCGAAAATCGAGAGAGAGAACGAAGAACTTCTCCTTCCCGCACAAAAATGCAAAAAAAAAACTGCAGCCGAATCTTTTCAACAAAACCACAATCATCATCATCATCATCATCATCACCACCAAAATTTTCATAACAATTATTATAAATTAGTGAGAAAAAGTCACGGCGGCAGATTCGAATAATAATTAGTAAATTACAAAAGATATAGAGGGAGAGAAAGAGTGAGTTTGGGAGAACGAGCAGTGTTTGTGGACCACCCTACCACACTTAACTACAGACCCCTTCGACACTCCCCCCCCCCATATAAATGGGAAGAAAATAGGAAGAAGATAAGCGAGGAGGCGGCGTTACGGACAGGTGATGGCATTGTTGTTTGTCGCAGAGGTGGTCACCTGGTTCGTGAAGTCCCAGATGATAATCGTGTCGTCGTGGGAACTGCTGACGATCTGGAACTCGTCAAACTGGAGTCGGAAGACGCGCCCGGTGTGCTCCTGTCGAAAAAATTATTATTATCAATAAAAAAAAAAAAATAATAATAATAATAATAATAGTCCATTAGAAGCGCCAGAAGCAGTATAGATGCAAATATTATTATTGGAGGTGTTATTATTAAAATAAAAACAAATTATAATTATTATTGTTACGAGACGTCAAAAGAAGTACTAACGACAAGCGTTCGAAGACACAGCGACGTCGCAGGAGAACGCGGGTCGAGGGCGGCCTGCAAGTCCCAGACTTTTATTTTTCTAGAAAAAAAAAATTAAACCAAAAAATCATTTTCACGAGAAATCGGAACCGTATTCGATGAATGATAAAACCGGCGATGAAAATATAAACGACAATAGAACGGGATTTAGAATTAGTAGATGTGCACGTGTGTGTTGTGTGAGAACTACAAGACTTAAATCTTTACAGAAAAAGCAGTCAAATATTAAGGCCGAAATTTGATCTGCCGTGTAGTTATCAAACAGGGCAGCCCACTTTTTTTAAAATTACAGGTAAAAAAAACTAGCAGAACGAGTTACAGTCAGAAATAAAAAATAAAACTACTTTTATAAAACTTAGTTTCAAATAAGTAAAGTATTTAGAATAATGGCTAATGTGAGGCGATCAAACGTTTTATACAAAGCCTGCATAAAAGAGAATACAGCTTTCCAAGAAGCGTTTAAAATACGACATTTCCACGACGCCCAGTTGTCGAGCACCACCTCGTTTCCGCGGTAACCCACCCGTCGTAAGCTCCGCTGACGATTCTCTTGTTGTCGAACCTGATGCACCTGACCAGCTCCTCGTGGCCTTCCAAGACGCGCAGGCATGCTCCGCACTCAACGTCCCATAATCTGGTGTGTAAGAATAAAAAAATTTTTTTTAATTGTTTTTCATGTTCATGTGTTTATATTAAAAAAACAAATAGCCATGCACGTCCCTATTTATATCCCGTAGGAATTACTGTCTCCACAAGTGTACCAATCTCGGTTAATTATTGTCAAAAATTGTTTTGATGACTTTGCTTTGCACACACACACACACTTTCATTGTGCAGCCTGTGTGTATAAATGGGAATGTAAATAGATAAGCTTATATAAGCTTAAATATAAGCTTATATAACAACTCACACACAAATGCTCAAAGTATCTAATATCTTTTTCATATTTCAAAAATCAATAAAACTATTACTGGTGTTTTTAATTATGCACATCACAAACATCTGTGCATGTTGTACATGTCACCAGCAGTAGAGAAAGAGAGAGAGAGAGAGAGAGAGAGAGATAAAGGGAGAGATAGAGAGAAAGAAAGAATAGAAAAAGAGTGTTTCTGTTTCAAAAATAGAAAGCCTGTTTGGCATTAAGAGTCTCAAAACAAAGAGGAAAGACCAACACACACACACACACACAAGAATTAACACCTACCAAAAGACAAAAAAGAGGAGATATTTTAGAAAAATGAAAGACTTCTACACGCACACAGAAAAACTCACACACACATCACAAACATCCCAAAAGACAAACAAGACCATATTTCACAAAAAAGAAATACTTATACACACACACACACGCAAACTCACAAAAAAGACTTACACACATACACGCATGCCAGAATATTTTTATTTTCTAAGTTGCTCTCAGCTTATTAAGCTACAACAAAAACGAGAGAAAAAAACTAAATACGCGCGAATGTGAAAGCAATAATAATTACAGCACAGCAGGAAACTCCCCGTGTTAACAACGTGAATAATTAAATTATTATAATTATAATAATAATAATAATCATAAAAATAACAATAATAACAATTATGATAACATTTAATTAATGAGTTGGTTGTAAAAGAGAGAAAATAGAAACAACTAAGTACAAAAAACCCTGAAATGAGACAATACTATAGATGATGATGAAGAGAAAACCAAAAAATAGGTTTCTTCTACCTGATTGTATTGTCAGAGCTACCGCTGACTATGAGCTTGTCTCTGTACTGCAGACAGGCGATGCCCCTCTTGTGCCCGTTGAGAGTTCTGACGAATTCGCAGGTAGACGTATTCCACACCTGTTGGCGTTAAAAAAAAAACAAGGGATGTGTGAATGAATGATTGAAATATTAAAAAAAAAGAAGAAAAGATGTGAGTTATAATAAATATTATTTGCATTCAATGAATTAAATATACAATACACTTGCTACTATGGTAATAATAATAATAATAATATTCTTTATAGTAAATTTGTATTTAATACCATCAAACACACACATACAAGCGCACAAGCATAAAAGCAGATAAAAATTTTGATTATTCGAAGGAAAACCCTCTTAAGCCGTAAAAAACCCCAAATAAAAAGGAACTCAATGAAAATACACACTTCCTCGCACTCCTGAACTCACTCATTCACTCACTCCCTCATTCTCTCATTTATTTAATCTTGTTTTTATTTACCCATCCAGAAATCAGGAGTCCACTGCAAATTAGGAGTTTATTAAAATTCCAAATAAATCAGAATTAATAATGGATCAGTCAAGACAATGTGGTGGTGATGATGATGATCAAAAAAGTCAAAACAGAATTTTAATTGATTAATATTATTATATAATAAGATTAATGAAGGAATAAATATATTATGTGTCAAAGAGAGAAAAGAAAAAAATATTTATTGCACCAGTCTAAGCAGAATTGTCTACATGAGCAGTTGTGGTTATAGAAAGGAAAAGTGAAGGGGGCAAATATTAAGGATAAACAAACCATCAGACATTAGGACATACAGACCATCAGACATTAGGACATACAGACCATCAGATATTAGGACATACAAACCATCAGACATTAGGACATACAAACCATCAGACATTAGGACATACAAACCATCAGATATTAGGAGATACATAACCAGTCATAACTTCATAACTTATTTATAACTAATTCTTAATTAATTTATTATTATTATTATATAAAGACTGGATAATGAAAAACAGGCCAGGGTGCCCATCAAACAACAGCAGGAGTGGTTTATATCAAGGAAGTAGTTGGCATCAATTAACCCAACAGAGTAGGGCCAAGTCAATAAATCAATTTATCTATATAATATAAGAAAAATTTTTTTTAGTCAGTCAGCATCGTTATTCTAACTTATGGACTAATAAGTATGGCCAATCAAGATTATATTTAATTTTTTACGAGGGTATTTAAAAATAAGATAATTTCGTTTAATTCGTTCCGTCGCTTATAAGAAATAATAATAATAACAACAACAACAATAATAATAATAATGCCAGTTGC
Organism: Erpobdella octoculata; assembly: GCA_963978895.1. Classification (NCBI taxonomy): domain Eukaryota; kingdom Metazoa; phylum Annelida; class Clitellata; order Hirudinida; family Erpobdellidae; genus Erpobdella; species Erpobdella octoculata. The sequence goes on from OZ022246.1 coordinate 1,260,108, forward strand.
GGTATAATATATTATTAAGTTCCCCATTTTTATTTAAATTTTCTGTGTTGACTGTTTTTTTCTTACATTACCAGACTTTTTAAAAATAGAAATATTATTTACGTAAATACAAGAATAATCAGAAATAGTAACAATAACAACCGAACGGTGACATATGCACAATTCAAAAGGAACAGCGTCATTCACGAAACACAGCTGCACAAAAGTCAACAATGAAAACAAGCGAAATACAGCGAAAGATTTACAATTCCAGATAACAACTACTCAATATAATAATAACACTACACAACAAACATCCTTCAATTCAACCTCAAACAACAAACATTCTTCAATTCAACCCCAAACAAAATTCAATTCAACCTCAACCAACAAACATCCTTCAATTCAACCTCAAACAACAACAACATTCAATTCAACCCCAAACAACAACAACACGGCACGGAGAAAGAGCAAACCCAACACGAAAACCAACAATCGATTCATTCAACCCGCAACAAATCCGTCGACGATCCAACCTTGATCGTCCGATCTCCGGAGGCAGAGACGATGTAGTTGAGGTCGAAGTCGACCACGTTGACGGCAGCCCTGTGTCCGAGAAGGACGCGTCGTAGGTTGATCTCCTTGGGAGAGACGATGTCCCACACAGCTATCGAGCGATCCTGAACAGGTTCATCGTGAGATCGCAATGATGATAAATGACAACAATAAATAAATAAATATATTTGTTTATTTATTTGCAATAAGGTATTGATGAATAATATTTTAATATTGCAAAACACTATATATATATATATATATATAAATATATGTTTATTTATTTGCAATAAAGTATTAATGAATAATATTCCAATATTGTAAAACACTAAATATATAAAATAATATATACTGAATATTTGAATATGCTAGGTCTATTATTCTGCCTTTATTTGCCTAGAGCCAAAACACACATGCCATGCCAATAATCGTCATTATCACACATCACTTCAATAAGCAATAATAATAATTAAAAAAAATCCAAAAACTACATTTTCACAGCTCTACATCAAACACCTGCACACAAAAAAAAACATCCTCTTTCGGATAAAAAAATCGCCAAGGCCACATCCACTCTAGTACCGTCATCATCACCACTTCCTTATGCCACTATCACCACTTCCCTATGCCACCATCACCACTTCCTTATGCCACTATCACCACCACCATCACCCTAAGTACCTACCACCACCATCGTCATCTCAGCAAACACAGCGTCACCGCCTTCACCGTTCCATCCATCCACCCCCCCTTAGACTAATGTCACCACCATCACCGTTCCATCCATCCACCCCCCCTAGACTAATGTCACCACCATCACTGTTCCATCCACCCCCCTAGACTAACCTTCGAACAGGTGACCATTATCCCCTCCTCGCTGTACCTCAGGTGCAGTACGGCCTCACTGTGGTGGATGAGAATGTTTATGATTTCGCCAGTTGTTATTGACCACACTCTGAATGGGAATAATTAAAAACAGCTTATTATTTATTACTAGGATGATCGCGCTTATGAATAAACATATGCATATATTATAACTTCATTTAAAAATAAAGCGTCAACCAGGGTTGTTAACGCTACTTGTTCAAAGTAGCGCCGCTCTTCGCTACCGCTACCAGTCTTATTAGTAGCGGCGCTACCGCTACCGCTACTGAAATTTATAAGTAGCGTCGCTACCGCTACCGTTACCGCTACTCTGCTGAGGACTCGTAAAAAGTTACAAAGTAGCACCAACAACCCGTACATGATTTTTATTGACATCAACAGTATTATACTTGCGAGAAATTTGCTTTCTGGTCATATTGCGCCCCAAATTTGTTATTCCCGCTTGTGCCCTGTGTCTGCCAGTCCGGCCCTGCCTTGGTCATGCCTACTGCACAAGTGCACAAGCTAAGAGTAAACACCTAACTTCAATAAATTGTGCAAATCATTTACAAACCGTCATTTGCTTCTTCAAATTAAATTTCGACTTGTTGCCAGACGAAATATTCTTTCCTTGTGCATCGGCTGGACAATGCAGACTACGATATAGAGAACTTCCCTCCGTTTTGCTTTCGCCGGTGTAGAAAAAATAATCCGGTGGTACGCAAATCCGTCCTACACGATCGATTTCACCAGACTTTTTAGCATTATCCCCACTTGGTTTTTTGGTTTTTGACATCTTGTACGTTCTATGTGGTAAGATAACGACTTTTCTCCACAAACGATGAAAAAACAATTAGACAAGAAATAACTTATAGATTTTAAGTTCGAGCAAGTTATCGATAACAAAGGAAAAGTTGAAACAGCACCAGAAAAATTATATTCTACTGTTTTTATAAATCGTATATGTACACATTCACCAGAGACTACAAACACGTCAAAGCATCACGCATGCCCGCTATATCAAATCTGGCATCGATCATTTAACTCTAAAATGTCACGCTTCAAAGACACACATGCCTCGAGCAATCAACAAGTTTGTAGAGGACATGGTAGTAATATTACAACAACAATTTCATTCGTCACATACAGTAAATAAAACAACTGGACAAAAATAACGTCAAGATCTTAAGATCAAACGAGCCTTTTAATGATAATTGAATGAAAAGTTTAAAAAACTGCCCTGAACTGTTTGTACAAACTGTAGGTTTATACACACTCAAACAGCCAGATACCTTACACCTCAAAACATTACTAACGCCCGGTATACCACTTCTGACACATTTCAAAGAGACGCACACGCTCGTCAGGAAAGGTTCCACATTTCAAAGAAATGCTTACGCTCGTCGATCAATTAACCAGATTCAGATTTCATGCATACTTCAAATAAAAACTAAATACATGGGAAATCATTTAATTGATATAAAAACATATTTTGTTTTTGAATAAAAGTAGCGGTAGCGAATAGCGCTGAGAACAGCTAAAAAATGTAGCGGCGCTACCATCAACCATCTTGTCAGCCAATAGTAGCGCCGCTACCGCTACCTTAAAAACAGCGCCGCTACAGTAGCGGTAGCGCGGCGCTACCGCTCTTAACAACCCTGGCGTCAACAATCTTTTAAACAACTGATGAATTCAATCCATCAGAATTTTTCATTTACCCTACATTTTTGACATACCACATTGCATGGTTATTGTTATTCATATTTATTGGTAATATTAATAATAAATGATAATAATAATAATAATAATAGTAAATAACTCACAAAAGATAATCATCATCATCATAACGGAAGAGAAAGTAAGAAAAGAAAAAATAATACGCAACTAAATTGAAAAGGTGGTTAAAAAGATTCAATAAGTTTGCTGTTACTCTTTGTAAACAAGGGAGATAACCACAACTTCAGCAGCATGCTCGGTGCATGCATGCATCACATAGACCGCTGTAAAACCATGTTTACTGTTTAAAATTGATTTGTTACCACTGAGTTCATTTTTTCCGTGACCACGGGGTCATTGTCACCACCCGATTATCCTGATGATCATCGGATCATCGTCTACGTCTATTTCACTCACTCTACCCAGAATCACCCTCTCGAACCACTGTCACCTTCGTCACCCTCTCTACCCAGAGCTATCTGACCAGCTGTCACCTTCGTCATATCATAACATCTTATCACTCACCCTCCTCTCTACCCTGAGCCACCCTATCCGACCAACTGTCGCCTAAGTCCACATCTCATTCACTCGCCACTATCGCCATCTCGTCTCTCAAAATCTCATCCACTCACCTGACGGTGGCATCACTGGAGCCAGATATTATGATGTCGTCACTGAACTGAAGACAGAGGACAGATCCCGTGTGACCCCTCAACGACCTCGTAGATTCCAAACTGGTCCTGTTCCATACCTGGAAGAAACCGCAGGAATGAAAATTAATATCCGTGGGAAAGTGATTAACATAAATTTGCATTCATATTACATCATTATAAGTAGTGCTCAGTGCTCATTAAAAATTCAACGAGAACAACAACAACGCAGCTAGTTTACCTTGATGGTGTTGTCGCGCAGTCCGCACACGATCTTGCTGTCGTCGTACTGCAGGCAGTAGACGCCCTTGCTGGTCACGCTGTGGCACTGGATGCGTCTGATCGTGAACTCCCCGGTGCGCCAGTTGCGGTCGATGCGCTGCCGGGCGGTAAAAAGAAGCGACGGTGGTGTTACGAGATGAAAGTGTGGTTACATAAAATTCCCGAGTAGCGAAACTTTACGATAATGATTAATTATTATTCGACATTAACCACCTCAGCAGTGATAACTAATTACAACCTCGAACGCACACACTTTTCATATAATTGCATGGCTCCTCTACAAGAATAACATTGAATCTTCTGCTTATTTTTATTACTATTATTATTATTATTATTATTTAAATATCGTAAAAGACAAGAAAGCTGACTCGGAGACAAAAAAACCCATTAAAACACGGACCGCCTGCCGAACCGGGAATTCCCAGGCCCGTTATTAACATTCGCTAAAAACTAGATAAATTTCTCGATTTCAACAAAACAAACAGTTTATTAATCAGGATTAATATATATATATGCGTATTCAGAATAAAAAGCTAAGTGGCTCACGCACGCACACAAACTGGTTGTGCAGCATAGAGCTTCCGTCTCATTGCATGTACGAGATGATGAACAACAATAAACATGGTGATGATGCAATCAATACAGCTTACAATACAATACCTGCTCTGGACATCTCGCAAGAACAATCGCATATGTTCAGCATTATAGCAGGTAATCCTCTCAATTGAATCGTCCAATTAACATCAATAACAAATAGATAGATACGGACAAAGCACTGGGCGAGCCCTAAAGGCAACCGGCATGCCCACCCACCCACCCACCGCTGCCCGTGTGTGTGTTTCCAAGGTCAAACGTTTGACCTTGGAAACACAATTCATTTCTGCTCCATATGACGGATTGTACACCCCAGAACACGACTTGTACATCGTACACCACAGTGCACAGCTTGTACACCCCAGTGCACGTCAGCATAATACGACCCATCGTATTTTATTCCTTGCCGGTCATCTTTGAAATAATCGATTGTAAATCCTCTACGTTTCGTACGACGTTATTGTTTTTCTGTTAATAGTAGGAATTTAATCTCGTCTGCAATCGGACAAGTTTCATCCCCCGTTTAAAATGAAAATAAAACTAACAATCAAAAAGTGCTGCTCAACGCGCGGAGTAAAATCACAAATCTAGAAACGAGTCAGCCTCTTCTTTTAATACGAGTTATATAACAATCAACTTTTAAACAGAATAAAACCATAGTTAATATAATAAATAATATTCTACAAATATATAATAAGACTATAATAATACTATATGAATAAATAAATAATATACATATCCATTAATCCATATAATAATATTACGGTAACATATTACTCTTTTCGGGTTATTCCGCTTTTGTATGATAAGACATAAAGCTGCACACTATCCAGTCCCGCCGCCATTAAATCGCCATGGTACACAAAACACGACCATCGCCGTCACACGGCAGCCGTAACTGGAACCTCGCTCCACTACGATCATCATCGTCACCATCGATACAATCATCACCACCATCGATACAATCACCATCACTGCCGATACAATCATCATCACCACCATCAATACAATCATCATCACCATCGATACAATCATTATCATCATCACCACCGCCACCGCCAAGCAACTACCTCGATGTCTGCAAGGATTTCGTTAAATAGCTTCCTGTAGAAGTGGTGCTCCTTGTGCAGCTCTCCGGGCTTCGGCCGGAAGAGGTAATTCACCCTGGTAGAGTGAAGAGGTAATCTTGAGTTTATGCTGTCACAATGCAAATAAGAGGTAGTGGTTACTTTGTGATGTCTCACTGTAGTAGTAGTAGTAGTAGTAGTTACTGTATGCAATGCAATGGTTATTATACAATGTTAAAACTTAACGGTTGTTATATTATACAACGCTAGAGAAAGCAGCCGTTATTATTCATTGTAAAATGCAATGGTTATCATACAATATCACACACACACACAATGATTACTTTACAGCATCATACAGTTTTTACCGTTCAATGTCTCAATGGAATAGATATTGAAATATCACACACAGTTACTTTACTGAAAATGTTACGATGCCAATAAGAGTCAGTGTTTTACAGGTGCTACATTGTCACGATGTTACCGCATGACACAGCTTATGAAAACATCACGTCACGTGAAATAAAATCAGTGCTGCTCGAGTGTAATATGCAGATGACAATAACAAGTATTCATTTATTTATAACGTTAGCAAATAGCAATATCATAAAAATTCTATAAATACAATTGAACATCAATACAAGGCATACAAAAAAAAAAGTATAACGCCATACAGCTTGAGAGCCAAAGAGAAAGCAGGTGTTTGTAAATAAGACACACACCTGGAGCCTTGAAAGGTGTTAAAAGTTTGAAGAGAGATGCACGAGCACGAGACGGAGCCGTATCGTCAGCATCTCGATTGTCTTGCTACTTGTATGAAAGTCTATGCTTGTATGTAAAATCAGAAGACAAAGAAAGCGACATGGGATGTTCTCGTATGGAACGGCATCATCGAATGCCGCGCGTTAGAACAATATTTTCAACATTTTCATTTATAAATGAAAATATTGAAACGCTCGAAAACTGATGGCCACAACATGGATAAAACCATAAGATGAGACGGGAAAAAAACAGCTAGTTGGTCTTGCACGGACAGCAAACTCAGCAACTAATAGGAATAACCACATAGCTGTTTATTTCTTAGAACCACAGCAGGTTATTTGCATACAGTGAAGATTCAGAAAGGGTCTTTATCCGAGCGTTTAATCAGAAGGGATTACCGATGAAACCACGAACCACGATACGATACTACTACTACGTGTCCAGAGTGAATCAACGAACATTCTGATAAGAATCCTACTCTCAAATAGAAAGCATAAGAAAAAAAAACCCGGCTACGAGAAGAAACCAAAACCACGTCTGACTTTTCTGTATTATTCCGCTTCTGAAAAAACTAAGAGCATAATAATTTAACCATGTAAGTATCTGATGCGGACAGCATACCGGAGAGAAAGAGAGAGAGAAAAACACAACCAGCGCAGAGGCATATATCAAGTTGAATAGTTGTTGTTGATATTATGCATGCCACACGCATGTACACAATAAATACTGAAACAAATCCACTTCTGTACCTCAGAAGGTATATATTTATGTATATATGCATATACAAACAAATTTGCTATCAAATATATATAATACCAACAAGTCAGATGATAATCTAATATTACTGCCACAACAAAACAAAACAAAACGAAATCAAACTAAACAAACAATCCTTTTCTTTGTGCCAGGCCGTGCCACAGCGAGTTCGTTCTGACCATTTTTTCGATCAGCTTCCTCCAGATTCCACCGTCGGCGATGACGCGGTACCACTCCTTGCAGACCAGCTCGGCGGCGCAGAGCGACTTGGAGTCAAGGTAGGAAAGGATCTTTTCGGCGATGTGGTCCAGTCCTCGGGCTGAAAAGGAAAAGTTTTAAAATAGACCCAAGAAAATCACAACAAACATACTCTCAACAACCTCTTATATGACTACTCAATTATTTATAGCCTCTACAACTACTTACAACCTCTACAACAACCTCCACAACTACTGACATCCTCAACAACTAAGAAGCAACCTGCAAAATACATAAAACCTCCACAACTTCTTCCATAATTTCCAAAACTACTTCCACAACTCTTACAACCTCCACAACTCTTACAACCTCCACAACTCTTACAACATCCACGACTCTTACAACCTCCACAACTCTTACAACCTCCACAACTACTTACAACCTCCACAACTACTTACAACCTTCACAATTACTTAGAGCTACAGCTTTTTATTAACAACTACTACTAGTATGTATATATAATAACAACTACTTCAAATAACTCAGCCGTTTTGACCACTACTACTATGCATCAGAAGGTCAACACAGCTTTCCATCCATTCGTTGAGTAGTTTTTCCATGAGTAATAGTTTTGTATTCGGAAAATAAAAAATTTTTAATTCCATTGAAAAGAATAAACGTTTAGCACTTTTTCATTTTATAGAAAATGTCTATTACTAAAGCGCTCATGCCTGTTCCTAGAAATAACTGCTATTATTCGTAGACAAAATTTAAAAAAAGATGAGTTTCTATTTTGATTTAAATGTTGATAAGTAAAAGCTGATGATTTTCAGCTCATCTATCTGGCAGAAACTTTTACAACGACGAATCGGAAACAGAAAACAAAAACGAGGACCACAAATTCGGCACACGCGACGTACACACGGGCACGGGTAGATGATACGCGGATTCTGTAGACACGAGCTGTTCTAGTCTGCCAAAGCGTATTCGACAGCATCGGCATTCTGCCGTCACCTTTACAGCGAATAAAATAAATAAACATCGCAGTAGAAGAATCACCAACCTGGCAGAGCGGAGATGAAATCCCTCTGAAGAATCGGTTGCAGGAATGTATCGATCTCTCCGTGCTGGTGGTGACTCATTCTGCCCAGGAGCTCGTGGACGAACTGGACCTGCTGGTCGGAATTCCAGGTCGTGAAGATCCTCAGGCATTCGTCCAGCTCCTGGTCGTACTTCTACGAATGCCAATCGGTTTAATCGTTCAAATAATTTTATCGGTGAATTAAATAGTTTCGGTAATAAATCGTGCGACTGATCTTCAGTATTGATTAAAGAACGTTGTTCAGCTCATATTTGATCATATCAGTTAGTTGTGCTTTTATTAGGAATCATCTGAATTTAAAACTTTTCATAAACGGACACTTATGGTCACTTTCAGATAATCATTTTTAATAACTCAATAAACTAATATAATTTTTTTAAAAAGTTGAGTTGGAAATTCAAAAATTTTAAAAAGAATAAAAAAAGAATAAAAATAAAATAAAAAAGAATAAAAAGATAAGAAGTTATTAAATAATTATTTATTTTCTTCAATAAGCTTTGTACTGGTTAAAATCAGGAAAGTTATAACCAACAGAGTTGCTGTTATTTGCAAGACGGCCATGTACGTTTAAAATCTTTTGAGACTAATAAAATAGAACATTTCACAATAATGAAACTGAATTTGGCCCTCATTGAGAGTTCTTCCATAATATGAGTACTGTTTACTGAGTATTTTCTGAATAATATCACCATACGATTAATTGTATTAGAGATAATACACATTCTAAGTACATTTTTTAAAAATTGAGCCACAATACTTTCCATACAGAAATATTAAACGACTAAAACTTTTTCTCGTTGATGATTTATGCTTGAACACATAAATTATGTTTTAGTTTACCAATTTCAATTTCCAGTTCAAATATAACTACTGCTTTCATCTTTCAGAAACAGTGCAATGAAACAGGAACATTTGAAAATTTTGATGTTACATCTTTTTTTCTCCGGTTCACAATCGTTAAGCACCGAAAGCGGATGATACAATAACTTAAATATATCATTTACAAGTGTTATCTCATTTTAATATATCTTTGCTGACCATTTTATTATTGTTGAGTCATTCATTATAATTAAATTAGATTTGATATTATGACAGTACATCATAGAACTAAAAACTAACAAACAATTTGTCACTTAACAACAAATAACATGATATACACTAATGTGGTAATTATCAGTTTTCTTATTTAATAATTAAAGTTTTAAATAGAATTTATTATTACAACACAATTCGTAAAAAAAAATACAGCCAGACACGAGGGCGCGGCAGTATGGATCACATTTATATATAACGATATATAAAATAATCTCGGCTAAATAATTTACAATTTAAAACCTGTATATACATATATTTGAAGAGGACAAAAAAACAAGATGAATTAGAAAGAAAAACAGGTATTTTCGGTAATTGTTGAATACTTTCGTAAATGGTTGAAACTGAACTAAACCAAACTCACTTTGTTCATCACTGTCGTTTGACTTTGATTTTCATTCAGAACCGTTTTTCCGAAAAAAGTTTCAGAGCCATCCAAATTCTCACTCATTTCGGGAGGATCTTGAGTTATGTTACGTAAACGTTATCCCCTTTAATGAAAAACAACAAAGACATTCAGAGACCGGAAACGAATGGTAACAGAGATGTACGAAATCAATTGCTGACTCAAGAAATGCTTATTCGTAAAAACCTCACGAATTTAATTTTGTTATTTATATTATTTAAAAAAATTGACGTAATGTCAATGTCAACTAATAACATTATTTTCCACCCCACATTTTAGATCCTGGAAACCAAATTTTCAATAAATGGTAAAACACGTAATTTTTTTTATTTTTTAAGAAAAATCTAGATACCAAATTTGAAAAACTTCTCTTTTTTGGTTTTTCAGATTTGCGTTGTTTTAGAAAAAAGTTTGTTTTCCTGTATCACCCCCTCAGGAGCAAAGTTTTCAAAAACCCTTTCTTAGCGGGTGCTTACGCTATAAAATTAAGAAAAGTCCAAAATTTCACGTTTCTAGGATAAGGCGTTTTAGCTCGGCGTTGATTATCAGTCAGTCAGTCAGTCAGTCAGTCAGTCAGTCAGTCAGTCAGTCAGTCAGTCAGTCAGTCAGTCAGTCAGTCAGTCAGTCAGTCAGTCAGTCAGTCAGTCAGTCAGTCAGTCAGTCAGTCAGTCAGTCAGTCAGTCAGTCAGTCAGTCAGTCAGTCAGTCAGTCAGTCAGTCAGTCAGTCAGTCAGTCAGTCAGTCAGTCAGTCAGTCAGTCAGTCAGTCAGTCAGTCAGTCAGTCAGTCAGTCAGTCAGTCAGTCAGTCAGTCAGTCAGTCAGTCAGTCAGTCAGTCAGGGGCGTCATTTGCGGGGGGGGGGGCAGGGGGGGGACAATATCTTCCCCTAAGGATTTAGCAAAAAATGTTATTTTTAGAAAACAAATAGCTACAAAGTTTTTAGAGAAGATTTTGAAGAAGTTTTTTGAAAAGTAGCTGCGAATACTACCTCCCGGTCATCTACTCTTTTGAGAGAAAAGTGTTTAAAGTTTGGAATTTTTTAAATAGCTATCAAAGCTGGATGAATGATTTTGGGAACCTGGGACAGCGCCTTGCGTTAGCAAACAGGTAGTAGGCATTGTATAATTGTCCGGTTCTAATCTCGACCAGCCACTGGCAGCAGATCACAGATCGTATCCCGCGCTGTTTCATGACTTGATTTGAATCATTGCACACTTTTGGCCTTCGGGTTTGGAGGTTCTATGGTTGGTCCGTGATAAAATATGTTAGAAAAAATTTCGGGAAAAAAACTTCTTTAATTCTCTGCAAAAACAGATTAATTGTTCATTTTGTTAAAAAAAAATGTTCATCAATAAATAATGTTTAATTTTCTTAAATTATAAACACGTTTTTAATGATTTAAAAGTTAAACTTTTTAAATCCTTCATCTTAGCGGCATTTGTGCTCCAATCTCAATCAGTGCCAGTCCGTAAACTGACTGAGACCATTACGTTTAATTTTTCTTTTAACTTTTTCAAAATTATCTTCTTTTAAAAATTTCTCTTCTCCCGCTTCATGTTTCTTAATTGAGTTCCTTGTGGCCATTAGTAACACATTTTTTTCTTCATTTAATAATTGAGTGGGTAGATAAAAAAAACATAAAATACATTCAGTAGCGTTTTCATTTTAATTTTATTTTATGAAAAACAAATTTCGAATTAAAAACCGTCAAAATATAACAAACAAACCCCAGGTAGGTTTTCATACTTCTATACCATTTTATATGATTCATTGATGATTTTTTTTTCTAAATGATGGGGAGCTTAAAGCGAAAACTGGTATTGTTTCAATTTTATTTTTTACAAACACATAAAATTACCCAGTAATTATATAGAGGTATCGATAATTATTATACATTACTATCAATAATAATTAAACACAGGTATCAATAATAATTAATTATACATAGGTAGGTATCATAGTAGCTAGAGACATTGAAATCTCTGCAAGTTTCAGTGATTAACTGTGATTGCATTTCATAATCGAGTGCAAAGTAAGACTGACTTTGAACGTTTTAAAGATGCAATCAAGGATTGAGTAATTCAGTCAAAGAGGAAGGTTTCCTTTTTATTTCTTCTTTCTTTCTTTCATTCACTTTTTTTCTTTTATCATTCATTCCTTCTCTCTTTCTTTCTTTTCTTTCTTTCTTTCTTTTTTTCTTTTTTTCCTTTCTTTTCTTTCTTTCTTTTCTTCTTTCTCTCTCTTCTCTACAGGTTTTCAATATTATCTTCACGTTCGCCTTCAACTAAATTTCTACTTATTTTTTGGCGGGAATAGGTCGACCTTATGATTTTCTCTAGTTTTTTCTTCAGAAATTAAAAATCATAAATATCGTGAATGATAATTTTATGAGAAATAAATTGGAGAAAAGAAGAAAAAAGACAGCAGCAAATTTGGTGTGATTTATTTTTTATTCATTCGTTAGGAGTTTCACAG